>JAWZYV010012877.1:0-142093 GCA_038373885.1 Cheiracanthium punctorium
TAAAGAAATCCTAATATTTAGAAAGAATTTAAAACCAGTACAACAGATTGGGAATGCGGAAAATTGTTTAAACCAAGCGGTTAAAAAATAACCTTGTATACATTAAGCAACCCTGACAGTGAACTTTAAAAAAATATTTTGTCAAGACACAGACTGGAGTTCCTTTTCGTTTTTTAAATGGAATCGGTTAAAATGACCCGTCAAACAAATGCTAAAAATAAAATTTTGGTAGAAAAACCTAGAAAAACAATAGATTTCTAAAGAAGGTTATCTCCTCTCCCAGACCTACTGAACTGCATTAAAATGTACTCCTTTACTCCAAAACCAAAGAAATTTAGGCATAAGATCCAATTAAATACCTTCCTCGTGTATATTAGAAAACAAAGAATGCTTAAGTCCCTCTAACCCCCCCCCCCCCAAAAAAAAAGTCCATTCAATACTATACGTTTTTTCCAGGTGCGCTTTTTTCCGTGATTCGTTGTATGTACTATTACACAAGTAAACACGGTAATACCAGTAATTTTCCAGCATTAGAGAGTGCAATATTATGTAGTAAACTTCCTCACATAACAGTAGTACCTACACTTTCACTATGAAAAAATTGGCAAAAAAAGAAGCGCGACTTTTACACGAGTAAACACGGTACATATATTCAGATGTAATGAAACCTTCTTGAATCATTTCTATGGATAAATTCGTACAAAGGTCACGCTCTTAAAATACGTTAATAATAATTCATATTTACATCTACTCATCTTTAATCTGAATTCGTACAAAGGTCACGCCTCTTAAAATAATACGTTAAATAATAATTCATATTTACATCTACTCATCTTTAATATTATATTTAAATTCCTTTATTCAAATATTAAAAAGAAAATCCTCTTTAAACTTCGAATTCGTAAAAGGTACATGCGCCTTAAATGATCTGTTCTTAAACGAAAACCTCGAAATCATTTCTTTACACAAAGAACAACACAGAAGAATCATCATCCCCTGTCTTCACTCCATCCGCACAAACGAAAACCAAAACCTCGACCTCGAACAAATTTCACCCAGAAGAATAATCCCCAGTCTTTACTCCATTCACGCACATCGGGAAAATCATCTTTTCTTTCTCCCTTTCTGAATACAGTAAACCTTAATCCAATCGAGATAGCGCCACAAACATTGCCAAGCAGCAGGTGCTTACGCGCATCCTCATGCGCATAGCATTGGCAGTGCTTGGCATGCTTGTTTCGCGCCGCAGGGCGGCTGCCGTACCTGAGCCATAAATTGTTACCAGAAGATGGTGTATTAATTGATTTGCCTTTTATTCAACAACTTCATTTTCTTTTATTGTTCTTAGCTTTATTTAATACTTGAACTTAAAACAAATAATTGTGATATAAAATGCATTAAAAATAATACTCGTGCATTCTATAGTGAAAGGTAAAAAATAACGGTCACGCGTTGTATAGCAAAAAGTGTCGAAATTTCCGTTCGCGCGCTGTTTTACACATTTTGATTTTCCCAGGTTGGCAAGTCTGCTTTAATTACTTTTATTTTAACAGTATCTTAAATTACTGGCATAAAAAATAAGTAAACTTTAGAAAATGCATATAATACAGTAGAAGATCGATATACCGCAATTCTATAAACCGCAATTCTCCATAAACCGCATTAACACTGCAGATGTAAACAGAGAAAATCACAATTAAGAAATTTCTACAATCTGCTTTTTTTTTTAATTACTTTCCTAGGGGATTAATTTTGAGACATTAGATAAATCCCACAACATGCGAAGCTTAAAATAAACAATTATTCTCCCATGCATGCATTATGCATTATCAGCATAACAGCTGGCTGGCCGGGTCAAAGAGGAAGACATGTTTACTTAAAAAAAAAAAAAAAAAAAAAAAAAAAAAAACTCTCCCTTTTTCCCTCCACTACCGAACCACTCTCTTTCTCCCTCCTCTACCAATGACTTCCCAAACAGACGTTTATTTATTTAGTTATATTTCTCTTTGTAGATTGATTTGTTTTATATTAAATCGTATGTTGTTACTTGGCTTCCTAAATCATACGCATAGCATCACTAAAAGGTTTTTTTTTTTTTTTTTGTGTGTGTGTGTGTGTGTGCGTGTGGGTGGGAGAATGCACATAGCATATTCTAAAGTAAAAATAGCCATGTTTCTTTAAGTTTGGCAAGAATAAAGGTTTTAAAATGAATGGTTTTCTAAACAAAGTTGGGGGGGGGGCACACGCCCCCGTCCTTATGTCTCAATATTGACAGTAAAATACTTTTAAAAAGTCTATGAGAAGTAGGGGAGGGAGAGTTTTATCAATGTAACACTATTTTAAAACTAAATTTTGGAACTGGATTTAAGCCATCTTTAGTTAAAATGAAAACTGCTGAACTAATGCATTGTGCACAAAATGGAAAGTACTCAGTCTGCAAACCTGCATGAAGAAAACATTTTGAATATTTGGTAATTGATGATAAGTCACAAATTGTTAATCATTTGACCAGTGCTGAAATAATTTCCTCTGTTTCAAAACTAGAGGAAAACAATTCTGAAACAGAATCAAATGCTGGAGAGAAAGTTGAAAAACTTTCAGAATCTGAAGAAATTTCCATAAGAGATCAATATTTTAAATTCCTAGAAACACAAGACTGCGTAACCAAAGTAAAATTATTACCTGTTCAAAGGCTGCAAGAAAAGTTATTTGTTGAGAGATTGCAAATTCTAAAACAAATCAAAATTAATATATTGTTTAACAAATAAACTTTAATGCTTTTGGTAATTTCAATTTTTTTTTTCTGTAAATAAATAAATTCCATTTTTTTGTTTTTTAAAGTAGTATTTGTATTTAAAAAAAGTTTTAAGCATTATATTTATGTGTTCCAGCTATATTTTAATATGTTTACTAGGGAAGTTTAATGATATAAGTGAATGATCCATATAACACAAAATTCTATATAATGCAAAACCTTGCGTTTCGAGGTTTGCATTATAAAGATCTTCTACTGTACAACAAAATGCTAAGTATAAGATTCGCAATTTTTTTTTCCCCGGGACAGTAGCAAAAAATGAAAAAAAAAAAAAAATTATCAGTAATATAATTTTTTTTCTTTTCTCCTATCTTGTATGTGATAATTAAATAGCACTTATTATAATGGTATACATATTTATGTCCTGCTGTGATCTGGGTGCAAACTCCATTCTCATAAGAACACAGCAAGTGAAGCAGCATTCAGCTTGCGAGTGCTTGGGAGGGTCAACTCCCTCTCTGCTCGACTGCTGTGGGACCGTGTACCGTTAATGGAAGCTGATGCACCTAAAATTCGTCATGGCTCCAATGTCCTCCAGGTTTAACGCTACTTCTGGGGGTGCCGATTTCAGGGTGTTGGTCCTTTTTCTGGAATTGGTTCAAAATTAGGGGTCCCCTGGCTAAAGTCGGATTTCCTTCAACTGGGGCCCACTAAAAATGAAAGATGCTCCTCCGTTGTCCATTGCCTCCTAATTTAGAGATCTTGCACTGCATGTAGTTGTCAGTGGGCAAAAGCAACAACAACGTATGTATTTATGCATTACTTGATGAATTAGATGCTGTCTCCGTTGACCAGCAGGTCCGTCAACAGCCGCTTCACGACCAAAATGTGTAACCTACGGGCTGCCTGCCAGTGGCAACCACCTGCTCCACGAACAGGCTGCTTAGGGACCGAAATGTGCAACGCACAGCACACGGGCCCTTTCACAACCACCTTGTGCAACCTGTCAAGGAACCACTTATAAAAATAATGCGAAGTTAAGACTTAAAGCTTCTTTGAGTTGAGGTAGCTGAGTTTGTATAGCAATGGAGAAACTTCACAACTGAAAAGACTTCATACTGTCTAAGTTTGTTAGATTTATTAAAAACCATTTGCTCACATTTTGAGCATGTAGAAACATTAACACTGGAGCCACCGTTCCATACAAAAAGCGAGAATAGCAAAGAGAGTGAACATATTACATTGTTCACCTTTCATCGTCAAATAATTAACATAAATTTACATACTACCGACAATGTCAGGAAAAGAAAAATGAATGCTTAATTAGCTTACGAATGTGCCACAATTCCGAAGAACTATGTACACCGAATGATGCAAAAGAGACGTCATACTTTAACGATTAAATAACACTCTCGGAAATTCAGCCAGATGTGAGCAGGCAGAAACATGTCGATTCCGTGCGCAAAACATAAATATGCTTAACCCCTTGACTGGCTGCCCCGAATATATCCGCCGTCTGAGACCCTACGATTTTCGGCTCTGGTGATTTATTTCGTCAAGAAGCAACTGTATGTTTTTCGGCGGCCCCGAATCCAAATCGCAGGCGCAATTCTGTCTCGTTCCTTCCCCCGTTTGTTGGTCACTAAAACGAATTTTATTTATTACGGCTGCATTCATAGCTATCCTGGGCTAGAAGAGGGAGATAGTGAGCGTCCCCATTCCCCAATTAGAAACCCCCCTTCCCCCTGATGCTCCATTGCCGTGAGAGTTTTTCTGAGGAATTGATAAAAAGAGAAGCGCCAAGTGTCATTTACAAGACAAATGCCTCTCTCTCTCTCTCTGGCCTTTTCTCATTTACAAATATATTGGAAACTTATGACTGGTAAATAAGCATTATCTTAGTGGGTTTTCTTTTGTTTTTTCATTTGTTCGTAGGCTAAACACAAATATTTTAATTAAAATTATGAATAAAAAATAAAACAAAATCTAAAATTTTCACTGTTAATTTTTAAAGTCTCGAAACCTGAATTTTAACATCACACTTTAATCTTTTTACGATTTTTTCAGCATTTCAATGGGTAATCATTACTAGTACATAGTACATTACTACTAGTACATTATTAGTCTGTTTTAAGTCATTACACTAATATTTAGATTTTAGAATGAGGAAAAGAAGTAAAGGAATCTGCAAAAAATAAATAAACTGGTACATAAAATAACATATTTGGTCAAAAACAATTTTTTAATGCATAAAACCCTTTAGTTGTGTTAAATTTGAACTACTTTATATTCAAAATAACACATATTCTACTGCACCTTGTTCGGGGGTTTGCTTGGCTTGGGTTGAATGTCTAGCCAATATTGGACAAATATAATTTATTCTATAAAAGGCCAGAAACATTTTATTGATAGAAAATAGGACTAAGGATGTAACTAAAACACGATGAAACTCACACGTTAAATCTGTAGGTCCGATTCGGTATATTATTAATTCTGGTTATTGTTCAAAAAACAATCAAATAAAATAATTAGCAAATTATGATGAAGTTAATCCATTAAGTTATATAAAGATTTTAATTATTTATTTAATTGATCGTTTTCAAGAGGAATGCTTGCTTATGTAAAAATCATAAAGAAATTCTGTTAATGCTTAATCTACAACACAGATGACATATTATTCGTATCGATTATTTTGAAATTCTGTTGTATTTTGATACTAATAAAAATAATTATAACACAGAACTATAGTCCATTGGAATTTTTTTCTTTATTTATGCGGGGAGAGAAAGTAATGCGAAATCATATAAAAAGTATAATGATTTATCTGGAAGCATTTAAAATGTAGTCAAATATATAAAATGCATAAGGTACAGTAGAAGATCTTTATAACGCAAACCTCGAAACGCAAGGTTTTGCATTATACAGAATTTTGCATTATATGGATCATTCACTTATATCATTAAACTTCCCTAGTAAACATATTAAAATATAGCTGGAGCACATAAATATAATGCTTAAAAATAATTTTTAAATACAAATACTACTTTAAAAAAAGCAATTTATTTATTTACAGAATAAATAAATAAATTGAAATTACCAAAAGCATTAAAGTTTGCAGCCTTTGAACAGGTAATAATTTTACTTCGGTTACACAGTCTTGTGTTTCTAGGAGTTTGAAATATTGATCTCTTATGGAAATTTCTTCAGATTCTGAAAGTTTTTCAACTTTCTCTCCAGCATTTGATTCTGTTTCGAATTGTTTTCCTCTTGTTTTGAAACAGAGGAAATTATTTCAGCACTGGTCAAATGATTAACAATTTATGACTTATCATCAATTACCAAATATTCAAAATGCTGTCTTCATGCAGGTTTTCAAACTGACTGCCTTCCATTTTGTGCACAATGCATTAGTTCAGCAGTTTTCATTTTAACTAATGATGGATTAAATCCAGTTCCAAAATTCAGTTTTAAAATAGTGTTACATTGAGAAAACTCACCCTCCCCTACTTCTCATAGCCTGTTTAGAAGTATTTTACTGCCAATATTGAGACATAAGCATATCGTCGGGCAGGGGGGGGGGGCAACTTTGTTTAGAAAACCATTCATTTAAAAACATTTTTTCTTGTCAAACTTAAAGAAACATTGCATATTCTAAAGTAAAAATAGCTATGTGCATTCCCCCCCCCCCCCACACACACACACATAAAATTTTTTTTTTTTTTTGGTGATGCTAAGCATATGATTCAGGAAGCCAAATAACAGCATTCGATTTAATATAAAACAAACCAATGTTTTTAATTTACAAAGAGGAATATCACTAAAAAGTAAATGTCTGTTTTGGGGGAAGTCAATGGTAGAGGAGGGAGAAAGAGAGAGGTTGGATAAAGGAAGGAAAAAGGGAGAGGTTCTTTGTTTTTTTAAAGTAAACAGTTCTTCCTCTTTGGCCCGGCCAGCCAGCTGTTATGCTGATAATGCATAATGCATGCATCGGAGAATAATTATTTATTTTATGCTTGACATGTTGTGGGATTTATCTCAAAATTAATTCCCTACGAAAGCCCCCCCCCCCAAAAAAAAAAGCACATTGTAGAAATTTCTTAATTGTGATTTTCTCTGTTTACATCCACAGTGGCAATGCGGTTTATGGAGAATTGCGTTTAATAGAATTGTGGTATATCGATCTTCTACTGTACTAAAAAATCATTTAAAATGATACACATAACTAAAAATAATTTTCAGATTTAATTTTACAGCTTAAATTTGAAGAGTTGCTGTCTTTTCAACTGAACGAAGGACAAAGATTTGATAAAAACATTTACTTTATTTTTCTAAACATTTGCATGAAATTCAACATTACATTTACAAAATATCAGTTACACCCGTAACTAAATGAGCTGGATGTAAAACGGCCAAAAGAAGCTATCAAATTTTGCAAGATTTAAATTTAGGGATACATGATCAAAATTTCTTTACTAATTCATTTTAATTTTTAAGACCCTGTGCCTTAAGGGAAGAAATGATACTTAAAGATTAAACATGGCAACTTGCCATAACACGTACAAACCCTTGCAGGAGAGCTACTAGTCACAGACCATCCCGACCTGAACTGAAAAAGAAGACGAAACTTCCCGAGCTTATATACTAAGCTACATACCTAGCAGCCAATCAAAACGAGACGCGCAAAAAGCGTCAAAAGATTTGCATACGTTTTCGGACATTTAATTCTAGCTTAAGCAAAATTTGCATAGGCAAAATATCGTAATCGTTCGCAAGTGCGAAGGAGTAGAAAAAACTACTGAATGCCGAATTACAGACAAACGAGGCACATCTCAACTTTGAGTATTTCGTAACACATCCAGTCATTTTGTAAATAATACCATACAAGTATGCATTTAGGGAGAGAGGAAGAAATCGGGATGTTTCCAGGTTATACAATTAAAATTAAGTTGAGTATTTTGAGTTACATTTTAAAAATAGGGCTATTATACTTAGTTATAAGAAGTTCAGGAAAGGGAAAAGTTTAATTTTGTTCAAAAATAATGGAGTTTCCTTTCCTTTTCAAATAGACAAGCAAGAAATATATTACATTTTCTTTGCTATTCGCTTCCCTCAAACATCAATTCCGATTTTCTCTTACGCGTGTAAATTTCAGATTATTTTCAAGAGTTCTCTGACAGCTGAATTTAATTATGATGTGCATCAGTGACAGCGTATCTGATTATTTTTTTGAGACTGATTCTAGTAGTGATAGTGATTCTGTGGATATCTCATCTTCGTATTTGGTGTAAATTAGATATTAATTCTCCGTTACCAGCTCCACCGCGATTTCATTTCACAGAGTCACCCGGTATTTTATTTCAAATTGATGACCCAGCCGATCCTCTACAGTTTTTCCCAAAATTATTTGATGATGCTGTTCTTGAACAAATCTTGGAACAAACGAATTTGTTTGCATTGCAGTATTTCAATACTCACAATGTTACTCCAAAATCAAGATACACAGAATGGACAAACGCTGATAAAAATGAAATGCTGCTGTTTTTATCGTTGCTGATTGTAGAGGGAATTCAGGAAAAATCCCAAAGTCCCTGTACTTGTCGAAAATTCCAGCTTTGGAAATGCCTTATTTTGTCAAAATTATGACAGAAAAAAAGGTTTAGCCTGATCATGAAATTTTTGCACTTTTGTGATAATGAGAGCTACGTGGATGAAGAAAACCAGAATAATCAACTTTAAAAAATTGAAATAGTAATGCATATTATTGTAAAAAATTTTCAGAAATGTTACACACCCGAGAGAGATTTATCAATTGGTGGATCTCTTCTGATTTTGAAAGGAAGGCTCGGGTGGAAATAATATATACCGTCTAAACGAGCAGGATTTGGAATAAATTTTTTCGTGCTCTGTGAATCATCGTCTGGATACGTTTCGAATTTGATGATATACACCGGAAAAAAGACGAAATACTTGCTAGGATACAAACAAAACGGAACTGGTGTAAAGGCCATAATGACCTTACTGGACAGATATTTAGATAAGGGTTACTGTGTAACAATAGACAATTTTTAAAATTCTCCCTCTTTAGCAGAAATACTTAAAACCCAAAAAACTGAGATTTACGGAACATAGCGAATTAGTAGGAAGGACATTCTAGAAGAACTGAAAAATAAAAAATTTTATTGTATTTATTTTTCTGAAAATCCCCAAAATTACGAATTTATACAACTGAGAATGATCTACATGTGGCTATTATTTTTATTATCCAAATAAAACCATTTTCTAACTTAAAAATTCCAAACAAATGTTGAAATTCGGGGAATAGGTAATTTTCTGATTTTTATGTAGCGTGTATTATTTTTTCTGCATTTTTTTTTTTTTTTTTACATAAATATGAAACATTTCTACTGAAAACAACAGGGTAGATTTTGTTACATTTTTTGAGCCCAACTTTTCTAAATTTTTGGAGTCATAGCAATAAAAGTTTTGGTTTACATTAGTACAAACCATAATATTCACATCGCTTTGGGTGCACTTGAAATATTTTTATTCTTGGTTAAGATAATTATTTGCATTATATACAAATAGAAGTAACCTTTACTATTATAAGTAAAGTAATGTACCGTAATTTCCTGCCTATAATCCGCATTGGCGCATAATCCGCAACCGGTTTTATTAGCTCAGAAAAAAAAATTACATCGTATAATCCGCGGCGCCGTATTATCCGCGGATATTCTGAAGCAGACTATCAATATTTTTCAAAATTACATCGGTATTGTTAACGCACGTCGATTTCGGCATACAACACATTTTGTGCTAAATTGATGAGAAATAAACTATAAAAATTGAAATTGGTACTGAAAAAAAAATAAATACAAAGAAAATTTACTGTACACTTAAAAAAAAATTAGTGTAAACAAAGGTATAATTTTGTAGCTGTTCCCCTGCTTTGAATCATCGCAGCGCATATTCCTTTCCCATGCTATTCTGCCCGTCATCTAATGACGTAACAGGAGAGAGGAGAGTGAAAGGTATTTTTACAGGGTTCCCGCTAGAGCGCGAGAATCTCGCATAATTTTTTTAAAGTCTTGCGCAAAAAATATTACTATGCGAGGTATTCTCGCGCTGCAAAATATTTACCACCAGCGCGAAATTCTCGCTCGCTGTTTGAAAGTTTAAAAACATCAGTTTACAAATACGAAAATTTGTTTTCATTCTACTACTGTGGAAATCGAGCCGGAGACAAAACAAAACAAAACTCCGATAACGAGCTGCCGAGGCCGCAAAGAAGCGTCCCCTCCCCCCCTTCCTCTCTTGAGTTTCTGTTCAGAGATAACACGGTTGAATCATTGGAATGCAGAAGGGGAATATTAATTAATGCTATCCACACAGAGCTGACGTGTTTATTTTTCTCCTGCAGCTGTAAAATGTTTTGTTTTTGTATGTACGTCCGTTGATATGAGTTTTGAGAGCATTTCATCTGCTTGTTTTTTTATATATCACCACAATTCATGGAATTATTGATATCCTCTGGCAGTTTGAAATTTGTAACCCCCCCCCCCCTTCCGTTCTTAGTTACGGTTCACAGTAAGAGTTAATCAATCTTTTAAGAAGATCCCCCCCCCCCCAAAAAAAAAATAAATAAATAATAAGAGGGAAGCTGAAATTTTCCGGTTAAATACCAGATAATCTAGCTTTTACTGTAGTAAGAATTTGAACTTAACTATATCTGTTTTAACTTTGTCACACATATTTGTATCTTACCAACTTTGTAGTATAATATAATTTAACATTTATATAAATATTAAGTTTATTATATAATTTTATTATACTAGATAAAATATTATAGTTAATAATTCTGTTGCTTATTTAAACTGGATGTGATTCTTTGAATATTCATTAACAATTCAAGTGCAAATTTCAGTAAAATTTCAGTGCCAATTTAAGCAATCTTATTAGAATAGCTGATGGAAATATCAATTTAGAAAGTTTTCCGCATGATCAAGCTGCTAAAATTTTTAATGATGCCCGGTGACGAATGGGAACAGTTGTAGCCCCGTGGTACAACTTTTGACCAATAAAAAGCTACATTGAGATATCACAAGTTGAGAGCCATGTGTAGGAAAAAATAATCTAGTCTCTAGTGTACGCACGTACTCGTGTTCCAGTTGGTTACCAGTGCTATCTAGTAGCAAAAAGAGTCCCAATTCTTATTTTCTGATAGAAAAACTAAAGTTACAAGGGTCAAAATTTTCCCCAAGGAAAAAAAAAAAAAATGTCGCAGATAATACGTTGTGGTGGATAATCCGCATCGTAATGTTTTAACGTTTTTTAACAGATAATCCGCGGATTATCGGCAGGAAATTACGGTATATAGTAAATACACACAGGTTTTTGTGGGCTTCTGTATTTTTTTTTTTTTTTGTAGAGAGGATGTAGTGGTGATGGAAGACAATTACTATTTGAATTAAAATGGAATGACTCATGGACTCAGTATTGCAAAAGTAAAAACAGACTATAAACAAGTTAAGGAAAACTGCAGAAGATATCGCACAAGTTAAAGCAGAGCCTGATTATGACCAACGGGAGCACCGGGCATTGGAGAATTTGGGGGCCCCCATCTATGAAATTTGTTTTATTTTTCATAAAACTTTGATATAAAAAATATATTTCAAAAAAATATTTGAAATTGGGGGCCTTGGGCAAAGTCCCGATTTGCCCATGGGATAATAAGGCTCTGAGTTAAGGGGGGGAGGTAATTCTTTAAAGAAAAAAATCTAAATTTCACTCTTTTAAAAATGCAGAGGTGAAACTTAGGGGTTCCGTTCAGCTTAGAGGCTCCCCCCCCCCCATTGCGGGGAATATTAGGGCTTACGGTAAGCCTTTGCCTCTGGTGCTAGGCCATATATAATGGGGCTGAGCTATTAAGAGACTTCTCTCAACAGAGAATAATTTAATTTCAGCGAGCTATTTATACACAGCAACGAATTTGTTAATTTGACTACAGCTTGATTTTCCCAGATTTACCACTATGGTTTGGGGGATAATTATTGTTATTTTTAATTCATCACATACTTGTGTCCTTTTAACAACAGGAATCTTTTTAAAGGGAAAAGGTTCGTTTCTACATATAAATTTCATAGAATATCTCTACAGTAAGAGTCATCGTAAGTAAAACGCTACTAATGCATTGACTAAATTTTAAATCCCCATGATTCCCCCGGTGGCTTCAGCCTTGCTTATTAGCATATTATATATTTATATATATCGGACCTCGGTTTTCATAGGAAAAACTTGCACAATGAACAAGGGACTGTTTAAAAGCTTTGAATAAGCTCTTCTAAGATATTAAGTGCTCTTCTTTGACGTACAGCCAAAACTAAAAGTAAAGAGCGCATTGCTCTTTTAATTATTTAATTATGGTTAAGATTCCTAATATTTTCCTGGAAGGGAGAATCTGTAATTTTTAGTTCATTGAAGAATATTACTTTAAAATAGTCGCTTAACTTTTAACCAGAGTAAAAAATAAACACCGTCAGATATTTCCAGACAGTCAGAATGTTCGCACCTAAGGTGTATTACGTACTAAATTAGTAAGATTTATTGAACTACTAGGAAGAAAGGATTTTTAAAATATTATTTCACCGAATAACTTCTGAGCCGTGATATACTTAAGAGTATTAAAAATGTATTGCTTTTCCAGGTTTATAGTTTTTACAAATGTACACTTGTAAGTAAACATTTTCGATTTATTTTTTTTATTTATTTATTTATTTATTTATTTATTTTTTTTGCATCTCGCTTGATTTTCATCACGTCCAACACAGTTATCAAAAAACTTTGATTAAATGGTGTTAATGTTTAAATCACACATTAAAAATTCACTTAATTACGATAAAGCCTTACAAAATTTATCAGCGAATGCTTGGCACTTCATAATCTTTTCCCCTGTGAAAGTTGCTCCCCTATGATCCCCTCCCCCTCTCTCAAAACCACAGAATTCCTTGAAAAACTGAGGGTGAATCTCCCCGCTCACTCTGTGCACAGTGGGTGGGTTGTGCCGTGTAATTTCTTGACATTTGAATAGGGGGGGATGACATTAGCTGAGCAGGGAAACCAACATTTGTATGGCTGAGTACCAAGCCGTTTTCTGTTAGTTTTGGTGGCGGAAGCTTCAGCGAAAGAGGGAAAAAAAGTTTTTCTTTTCAAGGCAGTGAAGAGGTTAAAGACAGAGCGAGACTTTAAAGTTCTTTTTCCAGACACAACCTACAGGGTGGTTTTACAGGTTACGATGAGCGGGCACCTTCAGCAATCAGCTGGGCTGCCAGCAGGCCGCTTTGCTACCGAAATGTGTACAGGCACACAGGCTGCTTTGTAATCAGCCTGTGTAGCCTACAGTCCACCCGCCTTCAGTGAGCAGCGGGCCACTTTGTGACCAATGTGCAGGGATGTTAATTCTGCGCCGAATACGTCATTTTGACTCTTTCAGGGTGCGCCGAAACACAAATATTGTGCCGAACTGCGCTTTTAGCCGATTTTTGCACCGGTCTGCGCCGAATACGTCATTTTGACTCTGTTAAATTTTTGCCACGCTCATTTATCTTTTAAAGCGTGTATGGAAAGCTAGTTAGCAGTAAAGCAAGATTCAAACTGCGTACGAAAGCTGCATTCCGAAGCCATTCTACCTGCCCTGGATCGGACCAGTCGGGCTTTGTTATTCACCTCAATCAGGGCCGGCCAGATAGGCAAACAAGTACCGTAATTTATGGAAGAAACGCCGCGGCGTTCATGAGTTTAAAAGTTAAAAAATAGTAAGTGCGGCGTTTCTACCGGGTGCGGCGTTTACACTATTTTTAATTTTTTTTAGCCGATCTACAGCGAAAAATCGAAAAATTCGTTTTGTGATAATTTTCTCAAAAGGTGGCTCCACCACCGACACGTACTCTTTAGCATGCACAGATCACAGCGTAGCGAATCAGAATGCGAACCTACCCCGATAGAAAAGAGGTTTGATCTTTGGTCCAGTTTTGGAGAAAGTCAGAGCACCCTAAGATAGGTCCATGTCCCGTGCTCTGAAGTGGATGGCTTCATACATCCAACCGATGTCTCCTCAATTAAGTAAAAAGAAAAAAAGAATAGAAGTAAATCTTTTACATCTACATTTTAGAGCTATAATTAAATTTTAATGAAGTTTTGTATATATATTTTGAAGGGTTAAAGTTCTGTAAAATACCGCAAAAGTGCACTACCCTCTATTAAATGCACCCGTTTTTCACATGAACCTCTATTGTTCTTAAAATGCTGAATTTCAGCCAAAATTAGTCAATCTTGCGCACGGTGCGAGTTTAACCCTCCCCCCCCCCCCCCCCCAAAATAAATAAATAAAGTCAATCTGAAAGATTTTTTTTTTTTTTTTTTTTTTTTTTTGCCCGTGCGGCTTTGCGCCCTGTGCACTCTATGGAATAAACACTGCCAACTAATTGGTATGCTCAAGAAATGCTGAGTGCTTTTAAAATAAATCCCAATGTTATAAATATAAAAAATAATAAATAAATACCATCAAGAGTTGTTACACAACATTCAATTTAAAATAACAATTTGCTGAAGCAAGCTCATTACGTAATCAACAGCTGGCCATCCGCGGGGGGGAAATGTTTACTTTTAACTGGAGCCTCTTCTCACACATCGATTGCTGTTTTTATTTTAATGGTGCCTGGTAGTCTGTCCGAACTTTGTGCGGATGCAAGAAGATTTTTAGAACTTATTTTTTTATTTCTATACATTCGCCTTTGTGAATATGAACATTGATTTCTGATTATTTGAAAATAGAAATCATAAGCTTCATAAAATAGCGGTAAATACTTTAAAACATTCTATGGGAAGGGGGAGAAAAAAGGAGATTTTTTTTTACCGTTTATCGAATTTCTCCCGAAATATATCCGATCAACTTAAAAGCTTTTTTAATAAATTAGTGCTCATTTTCGTGGGTGCGGCGTTTCTTCCATAAATTACGGTAATCATCGCAACGGGCACCGTTTTTTGCTTATGAAGGGGCACGATTTGCCATTTGGAGATGAAACATTATGGACCAATTCGTTTTTCAACATGTACACATGCATTGTTTTTTTTTTTTTTTTTAAATTGATATTGTACCTTTTTGAGAAAGAAAAATGGAGGAAAATGTTTTTTTGGTGCAAAATAAATCTGCTCTCTTTAAATGAAATCTTAAAGGAGAAATCAATACGCCTTTCATAACTTGTTATTCGAAAAGTTTTTATGTATTCACACTGTTTACAAAAGCGATTCATATGTTTTACCTTTTCGAGCTTAAAAAAAAAAAGCCCCCCCTGAAATGGGTAACGATCCGCCACAGCTCTATGTATATGTATTTTCCCGATTTGAACTGGCACTACTTTTTTCGGGCGCCACCACTGAAGCAGGTCACGAGCCGCCTCTGGCTGTTATAGAAAGTGGACAGATTCTATTAACGGAAGGGAAGGATAGACTTGCAAAAACATTATAACTATTAGAAGAAAATGAAAAAGCTCAAGAAGAAATTAATAAAAATAAAAAAGAATAAATAGAAAACTAGATAACTTATGATACTTAATTTGTAATCTCATTATTAATTTCTCATAATCTTAATTTTTAACTTCCCATAATTCTTAATTTCTCTCAACAGTCATTAAATATTTTTTGTTTACATTTGCTTTGTATATTGTGTTCAAGTATTATAGATGAATATGTAAATATTAGATGAGGTTAAATTACTGATACAAAAGCATATACTATTAAAAGTACACACATTTAATTATTCTAACCATCAAATTTATTTTGTTTTCGATACTGCTTACCAATTACGTGTTGTTGTATAAGAGGTATAATATTTAGGTTTTCAAAAATCTCCATTTAGTACTACCTGTGATTTGTAATAGAACCAAAGAATGAGATAGAAGCTTTTGTTTTAAAATTTAGTTTTCATTTTATTTGTGCTCTCTTTTTCGAGAGGAAGATTCCCTAAATGATTCTGAAAAAGAAAAAAAAAGGGACAGGGATTGGCAACCTGTGGCTCGCAAGCCGCATACAAATCATACTCATGGTTCTTGAGTAGGAAAAAAAATGACTTAACCACAGAAAGGTTGCTGACTCTTGATATGTATTGTTTTTACCAAGTTGCTGATAGCATAGCCTGTATACACCCTTTTTTTTCCAGAGCTTTCCTGAAGTGCTTTCAAATAGTGTTTTGCTTTTAGCAAATGGTGTTTGCTCGCAAACTTTGCTTTTCTTGTATGCATTTATTGTGTTCCTTAATCTTCAATTTTATGCTCCATGTTAATTCTGATCTCGAATCTTAGTTTTCCTCTCGTAAACTATTTTTTGTGCTCCCGAGGTGCTCACAAATGGAATTTTTCTGCTCCCGAGGTGCTCCCAAATGAAATTTTTTCTGCTCCCGTGGTGCTCCCAAATCGAGCGTTGGAGTTAACATCCCTGAATGTGTGTGACCTCCCTAATAGCACCATGACTTAAATGTGAAGTCTCAAGACTGTCACATGATGTCACAAATAAGTCGCCTTGACTGTCTAACGTCTTTCTGCAGCAACCTCACCACGAAGTTACACTGTGACTTGTGTGTGACATTGTGACTAGGGATGGGCTCAAACTGTGACAGCTGCTACTCGATCACTGATATCCACTTGCCCCAACTGCTATTGGTGATTCGTGTCTCGTCTAAACTGCTGTTGTTATTTCTGTGATTTGAGTGATTACTGCTACTTCGGTGACTGGTACTATTTCGGTGAAAACTGCTATTTGAGTGATTTCGAGTATTTTGGGGTTAACTGCTACTCGAGGGAAATCGAGTATTTAGGTGAAAACTGCTATTTAAGTGACTGGAAGCATTTCTTGTAAAAACTGCTACTTGACTGAATGAAGTATTTCGAGGAATTTGTTACTCTGAGATGATATCTGCTACTGGTATACTCGTTTAGTTGCTTTCGAATTTCTATAAGCGGAGGTAGAGGGTATAGCAGCCTGTTAAGGTTGACCTTGAAAATGTTTTCTGCGTTTGTATGCAAGGAAGGGGGAAGGGAGTTGGATATATAGTACTTATATTAGCGGGTTTACGCGAGGCGAACTCTTTCGTAATCTGTAGATGTATGAGGAGGAGGGGGGGTTGCGTTGAGGGTGTGTGATCAATTGTATCTGCGTGTGAAGTAGAGTAGGCTAGTATTGTTCCCGTAAGTGCCGACAATCCAAGTTAAATTTAGAAGTGTCAACACCCGGGAAACAAAATTTGTGTTAAGAAGTAGATGGCCACGAATGAAGAGTGTTATGGAGACAAGAATAGCAACTGAGTTATCGAGAGACATCAACTTTTATTTATCACAGCTTGGCACAGAAATATATCACAGTCTGTAAATTTCATAGGTACTGGCAAAAAGGATTTAATGATTGCTTTAAAAGCTATTTAAATATCAATTCTAACTTGCTGCTTTACCTTGAAGAAAATATGTCAACCGGAAAAACTTCCAATCTTCAAAAGATGTAAAATTAAGATGAAAATTCTAAGTTCTATGTGACAGCAGAGGTTTGTACTTTAAAAGAAATTCTAACTTCTACTTTACTTTAAAACAGATTAAAAATTAAAAACATTTAGTATTGATTAAAAACGTACTATCATTTAAAGATTAAATAAAATCATATTTGGATGGCTGAATAAAATAACTTATCTCGAACTAAAGAGCATTCCCGCTCACTCGTACAGCTACATCGCCACAACTTCCTGCTTACCTGCTTCTGTCTGCGGTTTCAGCTGTGTCTGCTGTCTATCTGCACCGATCTTTTTGCTTATCTGCCTATCTGCCACGATGAAGGCGCATCACATTACTGAGTTGTTTCCTGGCTGCTCGTTTGGACGGCGTTTACGGGGCTTCTGAAGCGCGCCAGTGATTGGGTGAACAGCTTTTACCAGTTTCCTCCGGGCGATGCTTACTGTGCCAACCAACCATTACACTCACCCAAGATGGCGGCTGTTTACAAACCGGAGATTTGTGCCATGTGTCTTGAACGAACGTTGACGCAAACAAAGATTTTAAAGAAGGTTTAAATTTAATAAAAGCCATTCCTTTAAATTCATTTGGCTTTTAAGTTAAATTATATGCATTAGGGAATTTATTAAACTGACTTTATGTTGTTGTTTGAACCTTTTTATTGCAGCCTTTAAAGTTGGATAATTTCACAATTCAGGTAAGTTTAAAAGTTAAATAAACATAAGAGTTGGGATACATATTGTTCACAAATAGTTATTGGGAACAAGTATTATATTTCGTACTGTGAATAATGGAAAGAGGAAAAAAGTACTTTTGCGTATCATTTGAGATGTCAGTGGTGTAGAAATATAGAGGCGGTTATGTCAGTGGTGTAGAAATATAGAGGCGGTTCACTGATTTTCCATTAATATTATTTTTAATTAAAAAATATTATTATACTTTTTTTTAAAGCAAATAAATGGCCGATTTTTTATAAGACACTCAACATTGGTAGATGGCTGAAGAGTGAAGGTCAAGGCTTCTGGCCTATCGCGCGGCTGTCGATCTAAAGATTTGGTGATTTTGTGGTTTTCTCCAGATGTAAAGTTAATAAGCATTAAACTTTAAAAGGTCCACCACCCAAGGAATCCCCCTCAAGCAGATAACCCTAGTGTAGGTTTACTTTAACGAAATAACATTCTTTTTAAGAATGCAGTCAATGCCGGCTCAAGGTACTGGCAACTCGGGCAGCTGCCCGGGGCTCCATGTGTTCAGAGAGATCCGTCAAAGCATAATTATTGGGTGAAAGAACTGATTTTTTTTTTTTCTAAGGTTTATTCGAAGTCTGACTGTCCACCTGCCCATGGGTGAGCCTACTTTGTTTAGAATTTTTTTTAAAAGAAAGAATTGCTTGAGCAGTCGGGAGGTGGAAGTCAATAAAAATCTTATAAATCTCGAAAATATTCCTCGATAAAACAGGGTTTTATTCGTTAAAAGGAATTTATGCTTCCATTGACTTAACATTGTGCCAGACAAGTATTTCTGATTTTCTCGTAAAATCCGAGTTCTTCTTAAATAAGGGCTCTTTATAAACGAGTTAGACTGATTTAAAAAGGGTGCAAAAATTAGCTTGCCCGGGGCGCCTGCTACTTTAAGAGATGGTCAAGACTGCAATGTGGTTATTTTGTGCTTTAGGCACTTTCTAAAACTTTGCTTACCATTCGTATGTAATAATTAAAATTACTATGTACTAGTTAACATGCCATAGAAAAAGAAAGATAAATAGGACCAATGCAAGGATTATGATGCAATTTTGAAGACAATGAAACGATATTTAAGACTCACTGAAAACCTGTAATAGTGGACGCTGATCTCTAACTGACCATTCTCTTTTATATGAGTAATAGATTAATTAATATATATATACCAGGGCTGGAGAGTAGCGCACTGCAAGTAGCGAAACTACAGTAGTCGCTACTTTTTTTTAGTAGTTTGTAGTGTAGTGTGCTACTTTTTTAAAAAAGTAGTTTGTAGTATAGCGCGCTACAAAAAATTAGTAGTTTGTAGCGTGTTTTGGAAGCTACTTTTGCCGTGTCATCATTTCCGGTGATTGATCTCGTGGTGCAAATTCTCTTTCTTATGACACCAAGCATAGAACTGGAACTGATGAAAGAATACCCAATCCCTCCCCTGCCCCTCCCAGGGTATCTATGTGTGCTCCGTGCGTTCCCGGGATTTTAGGGGGGCACACACCACACGCACATGAGTGAGGGGGGGGTTTCCTGCTTGAAGCCTGACCTTGTACATCTTTTTCCTTTTTATAGTTCTCAGTATTATTTGTAGACTCACCAATCTGCTATAAAGAGGACAAAAAAAGAAGGAAAGAGAATCCACAGCTGATCATATTTAGATGGGGCCTCGGGGTACTGGTTACTTGTAGGCAAAGGCGCACCCACGGAGGGGCTATGGTGGCTAAAGCTCCCCTAAAACTGGAGAGTTAGATCTGAAAACCTTTAAAAATTGAAAAATGTCATTAATGAATTAAAACATTTTATTATTAAAAATTATCTTAACTATTTCTAAAATATTTTTTAAGAGAAAAAAAAAAAGAGACGTTGGTTTTTAAGTAAATACTTACAGTCAGTGTATGAAATACAGTTAAACTCTATTATAACGTCAGTGAAAAAGTCAGGTATTTATTTATGACTCTATAACGAGTTACGCGCATAGTGGCCTTGTGTTATATGGGGTGTGATACAGACTATTTTGACGTTGTAAGGGAATTATTACTATAATCGAGGTCACTATAACCAAGTTCATCAATATTTGTAGTCTTAGCCCCTCCTAAACTAAAATCTTGGGTGCGCCACTGCTTCGGGGCCCCCTTTACTATACCATACCAAGCATTTTAACATAGTATTTTCAGAGTCTCATTATCACACAGACGCGCGGGCAATAGCCCGGAGCCCCTGAAAAATAGAGGCCTCGCAAATCTCTCGATTTATTGTATATTAAATTTACATATGCTGCAATAATAATTTTTGTTAAGCTAAATTTCCTGTATGACATCTATATCATAATTGTGTAACAATAAAAAGGCTTCGAGACTTATATTTTCCGTTCTTCTAACTCAATGATAATGGTTTCTAAAACTAGATTAATAAAATAGAAATTGAAGGCATTTTTGTAAACTTATAGCCATATGTACTTATCATAAAATATCCATTAGTTAGCATTTATATATATATATATATATATATATATATATATATATATATATATATATTATGATGAAGAAAAGATAATTTTCTGGCAGGCAGAACTTGGCACACACATACGCGAATAATATAAATGAATTAAAAAATATATTAAAATCAATTTTAAATGCATAGTCTTGTTCTAAATGAGTATAAATACATGGGTAATTTTTAATTCAATTTTAGAATTATTTAAAAATGTTTGTTTTCTATTTTCCCAGCATAAAAATAAATCAAAAATAAGTTAAATGCCTGTAATAGTACAGAGGCCCAAAATAACCTGTTGCCCCGGGACCCCATCTAAATATGATCAGGGTCTGCATATTTTTGACCGCTATTGATTTTTGCAACATAAAACATTTTCAAAACTTCCAACATTGAATTTTAAAAAATTACGTACATATACTTGAGCAAGATTATATAACCAAGTATATTTTTTATTTTAATATTTTATCCATTTGTATTATTAACATTATGGACATTAAGTCTGGGATGAGGGCCGGATTTAGAGGAGGGCAACCGGAGCTGCAGCTCCAGGTCCTCCACAAGAGAGGAGGCCCCCACAATAGACATCTTTACATAAAATTTCCTAATATCGAACTCAGAAATCCAATCCTGGACTTCTGGGCTATGAGTTACCGGCAAACCCACTTCGCCACACTTGTCTTCGAAAAAATTCTTAACTTGTTTGAGAAATAATTAGGGGCCACCACTCCTTTGTTGCCCCAGGGCGTCTATCCCTCTAAATCCGGCACTGTCTGGGATGTTTATTTCTACAAGGCGCTCAAGTTCTGCGTGCTAGAAAATTTTCCTGCACCGACAAAAAATTTGTAATTTTCTTTCTTCTTTAAAACATAAAACACAAGGCACTGGTACTCGGGGTAAAAAATGACATTTCAATTTACTGTACTTTGATCAAATCGTGTTCACCATCCAAAAAATGTCTCCCAGTTGATCTAGTGATGGACAACAATACAACAATAACTGTTACAGAGGAAATTGTTTTATTTTGATTATTATTATTATTTCAGTATATATGAATTTTTAATCTATATTATTGGGATATTTGGGGACGCGGACTTCCCCCCCCCCCCCCCCTCCCTTGTCAGTGTGATAATCTGGGAACGCAGAGAGAAATCAGAATCAGAACAGCTTGCATTTGCATTGATATCTCTAGTCTGACTGAGAGTGTAAAAGAAAAGTTCACATTAAGCCAAGGCCAGTTGGCGGATCCAGAGGGGGCATGTGCACTTCCCAGATGAATCAAGTTTAGACCATAAAAATTGATTTATTTTGAAAAATAATGTATGTAAGGTTTGAGTTTTTGAAATATCTATTTCTGTGCATAAAAGTGAGCATTTTTTGCTTTTGAAAAGGAATTTTACATATCTTTAAATAGCATGCTTTTGTGACATCATTAATTTTCTTTTTTCTTCTTTTTTGCACCCTTAAATACAGTGTAGTGTCCACTTGCCCACTTTTGAGTGTCCAGCATTCCGTGAACTCGATATCCTTCCAAAGCTGGAATGATATATAGTCAGTCCTCGCAATTAGCGAGCGCCCCCCCCCCCCCCCCCATCCCCTCTCACAGAATTCAAAGGAATTGTGTGAGAGGGGATTCTTGAATTCTGTGGGAAGGACTTGTAAGGGGCAATACAGCTTCGTTTTACAACTTCCTGGTTTACACCAGCCCAGAAAATTACTGAGAAAGCAATGAAAAGGAAGAAAAACTCCAATTATACCCCTTGAACCTGAACCTATAATGAATTGTCTACTTTGTTGGTTTATCAGCATTTTCTAAATTCGTTCTCAAACGTGAACTGCTCACCCATTTATTGTTCTTTTTTTGGGGGGGGTAGTTACGTTACGTTCAAATTTTCATTTTAACTAGGTTAATGTGACTTGTAAATATATAATTTTGTGAATAGTGTTTAAGTTTCTATATTCTATGTATGTTTAATTTTATCTTTAAATTTTATTTAACCCATTTGTGCCTGGATATTTTTGCGACTTTATTCGATTTTTACTGATAACAGAAATAATAGATAAATTTCTGATGACAACTTTTTGAACAAGGGATGATTTCTTTTAAAATCATTATGCATAAAAATCGAAATATCAACATCCTACTTGGTCATGTTAAAATATTTTGTAGAGTTAAGGCTCAATACTCATGAATAAAGGCTAGGAAAAATAAATAACGTTTTCAACTAATAGCGAAAATGTATTCCCAAAAAAGGGACGCTAGGCATAAATGGGTTAATGAATACAATTACCAAAATGGGCCTAAATCAAAGAACCAAAGGTATGTTTAACTTATGTGTATATATATATTTTCATTTTCTTAAATGTAATATAAAACCAAAAATAATTCAACAGTATGTAAGACCCCATGCAAAAACCCTCAACTAGTTAAAAATTTGAACTGAAAAAACACTCAAAATACTGGTGTTAAACGATAAAGTAATTAAAAAACTTTGTAAAAAACACACATAAGAAGTAAAAGGAAAAAGGATACGCGTTTCGTTCAAAAATTGTTTTGAACTTCTTCAGTCCAAGTCCTTCGACGTAAAGAACACAGGGAACTGAAAAGAGAAAAAAAAAACAAGCAAGATGTTGCCACAAGGGGCAAAGAAAAGTCGAACAAAACCATGGAGAGGGGAGAAAAAAAATTAAAAAGGGGGATAGAAAGGAAAGGAAAGAAGCACAAAAAATACAGAAATAAAAAGGAATAAAGAAAAATAATAAAAAAGGGAACACACAAGTACAAACACACACACAAAAAAGAGAGAACAGAACAAACAAACAAAAAACAAATAGCACACGTTATTTTTTTTTTTTTTTTTTTTTTTTTTTTTAAACCACGAACAGGACAGCACAATAAATAAATATATAAATAAACACATATATACATATATATATATAATTTTTTTTTTTTTTTTTTTAATATAAAAACGAAAAAGAAAGACAGTAACACACGTACATACACATTAAAGAAACAGGGGGAAAAAAAGGGGGGGTAGACGAAGAAAGTGAAAAGAACCTTACAACAGCAACTTCCAAGCAGAATGAACGAAAGGAACGGAAGAACCATCGTTCACAAGACGATCTAAGTGCTGGGTAATGGAAAAACCTTCCAAAAAATCCAGATGGGACAAAGACTGAGGAGTGCACAAAATCTTAGCCTTAGAAAACTGAAATCGATGATTGGAATTCCAACAATGTGAGGCAATAGAAGATTTGGAAAGTTCGTGCTTAGAGACATATCTCTCATGCTCTTTGAGCCTAAATTTGAGAGCTCTTCTGGTCTGACCAATATAGCCCAAATCACAAGATTCACAAGGAATATAATAAACACCCCAACGGTTCTCAGTAGGAATAGGATCTTTAAGGGAAGAAAATTTAAGTTTATTAACAGGTTTAAAAATGACTTTGAAACCGAAATTTTTGAGAAGTTTAGAAATTTTGTAGCATAAAGGTGAAAAGAAAGGTAGTACAATTAATTCGTTGTGAAAATTAATAGTATTAGTAGAAGTATTAGGCTTATTGAATTTAGAAACAGCTTTATCAATAATAGAGGGGCTAAAACCACGAGAAACAGCTAAGGATTTTAAGTAACTAATTTCGTTATTAAGAGAAGAAGAATCAGAGCAAATTTTGATAGCACGAAACACATAAGTGTAAAAAGCAGAAAGTTTTTGCTGGTAAGGATGATTAGATAGGGCATGAGGAGGTAAAGATATAGAAAAGGGCTTGCGGAAAACAGAAGTAGAGAAACCGTCAGGATTCCTAGGAACAAGAACATCCAAAAAAGGTAAAGAATTGTTGCACTCCTCTTCTAGAGTAAATTGGATACACGGATCAACAGAATTAACGATCAAAAGTAAATTAGAAATATCACAATTGGAATCCACTAGAACGAAAGTATCGTCAACATATCTGACCCAGCACGGAAAATTAAAGACCTTGAAGAGTTTCTCTTCAAAATAATGCATATAAATATCACATAAGAGAGGTGAGAGAGAATTGCCCATAGCAAGACCCTCGGTTTGTTTATAGAAAGAGCCATTAAAAATGAAAGCAGTTTGTTTAATACAAACGCTTACTAAAGCTATAAACTCTTTAATCTCAATAGAAGAATAATGAAACTCGCGTAAACGCTTTTCCAAACAGTCAATCGCACCTTGGATAGGAACATTAGTGAATAAAGATTTAACATCAAGAGAAAGCATTTTACAATTAGTAGGAGAAAGAAGTTTAACTTTGTTAACGAAATCATAAGAGTTTTTAACAGTGTGGGTATTACTAGCAGTCAAAGGTGAAAGAGTATGCGAGAGGAAATGTGCAAGGTTATAAGAAGCAGTACCAATGTTAGAAACAATGGGGCGAAAGGCAACAGAAGGTTTATGAATTTTAGGAAGGGCATAGAAACGAGCACAGTTAGCAATAGAAGGAATAACATAACGTTTAGTTTGAGCATTTAAGATTACAGAGGACTTCACAGTGTGTTTAATTTCAGAAAGGTGACTGTTAGTAGGATCAGAATTTAATTTAGTGTATGGACCAGTGGTTAGCATGTTATTAATACAATCAACATAAGAAGATTTATCAAGTAAAACAGTCTGGCCGCCTTTATCAGCTTTAGTAATGAGTAAATTAGGGTTAGAATTAAGTTCTTTGAGAGCAGTTTTTTGAGAACGAGAGAGGTTAGATTTGGCATGCATATTATTTGAAGAGATAGTATTAGCAATAAGATGTCGCAAAGTATCAAGTTGGTTAGAAGAGAGTTTACTATTTTTAAAGGAGTTTTCCATAGGAGCAATAAGTTTGGAAACCGAAACGTTACTAACACGAGAAAAATTCAAACCTAAACTAAGAGCATCTCTCTGAGAATCAGTTAAAACATGTGAAGACAAATTAACAACAGTGTCCTGAACAAGAGGCCTAACAGAACCGAGGGAAGACCTAACCGGAAGAAGAGCTTGGAATTTCTTATCCAAAGTAGCTCTGTGAGAAATAGAACGTTGTTCGACATAAGCGAAATTCCGTTTTTCCCAGTTAGCAAACGCAGGGTAAGACTTACTCAAAAGCAAATGGAGATCATAAAGATCAGATTCAAGAATCGAAACTTTATAACGAACATCCTGAATAAAAGCCCGTAAAACCGCCCGTTTAGACCTATTCAGAGCCTTATCAACACGAGAAGAACCGTGAATATTGCACTTAATGTCAATGAACTTAGGAATGACATTACTGCGTTTGCATCGAACAAGAAAACCTAAATGATTCAAGAAACGAGAACGAGATGAAACGTTCTCGTTTCTTGAATCATTTAGGTTTTCTTGTTCGATGCAAACGCAGTAATGTCATTCCTAAGTTCATTGACATTAAGTGCAATATTCACGGTTCTTCTCGTGTTGATAAGGCTCTGAATAGGTCTAAACGGGCGGTTTTACGGGCTTTTATTCAGGATGTTCGTTATAAAGTTTCGATTCTTGAATCTGATCTTTATGATCTCCATTTGCTTTTGAGTAAGTCTTACCCTGCGTTTGCTAACTGGGAAAAACGGAATTTCGCTTATGTCGAACAACGTTCTATTTCTCACAGAGCTACTTTGGATAAGAAATTCCAAGCTCTTCTTCCGGTTAGGTCTTCCCTCGGTTCTGTTAGGCCTCTTGTTCAGGACACTGTTGTTAATTTGTCTTCACATGTTTTAACTGATTCTCAGAGAGATGCTCTTAGTTTAGGTTTGAATTTTTCTCGTGTTAGTAACGTTTCGGTTTCCAAACTTATTGCTCCTATGGAAAACTCCTTTAAAAATAGTAAACTCTCTTCTAACCAACTTGATACTTTGCGACATCTTATTGCTAATACTATCTCTTCAAATAATATGCATGCCAAATCTAACCTCTCTCGTTCTCAAAAAACTGCTCTCAAAGAACTTAATTCTAACCCTAATTTACTCATTACTAAAGCTGATAAAGGCGGCCAGACTGTTTTACTTGATAAATCTTCTTATGTTGATTGTATTAATAACATGCTAACCACTGGTCCATACACTAAATTAAATTCTGATCCTACTAACAGTCACCTTTCTGAAATTAAACACACTGTGAAGTCCTCTGTAATCTTAAATGCTCAAACTAAACGTTATGTTATTCCTTCTATTGCTAACTGTGCTCGTTTCTATGCCCTTCCTAAAATTCATAAACCTTCTCTTGCCTTTCGCCCCATTGTTTCTAACATTGGTACTGCTTCTTATAACCTTGCACGTTTCCTCTCGCATACTCTTTCACCTTTGACTGCTAGTAATACCCACACTGTTAAAAACTCTTATGATTTCGTTAACAAAGTTAAACTTCTTTCTCCTACTAATTGTAAAATGCTTTCTCTTGATGTTAAATCTTTATTCACTAATGTTCCTATCCAAGGTGCGATTGACTGTTTGGAAAAGCGTTTACGCGAGTTTCATTATTCTTCTATTGAGATTAAAGAGTTTATAGCTTTAGTAAGCGTTTGTATTAAACAAACTGCTTTCATTTTTAATGGCTCTTTCTATAAACAAACCGAGGGTCTTGCTATGGGTAATTCTCTCTCACCTCTCTTATGTGATATTTATATGCATTATTTTGAAGAGAAACTCTTCAAGGTCTTTAATTTTCCGTGCTGGGTCAGATATGTTGACGATACTTTCGTTCTAGTGGATTCCAATTGTGATATTTCTAATTTACTTTTGATCGTTAATTCTGTTGATCCGTGTATCCAATTTACTCTAGAAGAGGAGTGCAACAATTCTTTACCTTTTTTGGATGTTCTTGTTTCTAGGAATCCTGACGGTTTCTCTACTTCTGTTTTCCGCAAGCCCTTTTCTATATCTTTACCTCCTCATGCCCTATCTAATCATCCTTACCAGCAAAAACTTTCTGCTTTTTACACTTATGTGTTTCGTGCTATCAAAATTTGCTCTGATTCTTCTTCTCTTAATAATGAAATTAGTTACTTAAAATCCTTAGCTGTTTCTCGTGGTTTTAGCCCCTCTATTATTGATAAAGCTGTTTCTAAATTTAATAAGCCTAATACTTCTACTAATACTATTAATTTTCACAACGAATTAATTGTACTACCTTTCTTTTCACCTTTATGCTACAAAATTTCTAAACTTCTCAAAAATTTCGGTTTCAAAGTCATTTTTAAACCTGTTAATAAACTTAAATTTTCTTCCCTTAAAGATCCTATTCCTACTGAGAACCGTTGGGGTGTTTATTATATTCCTTGTGAATCTTGTGATTTGGGCTATATTGGTCAGACCAGAAGAGCTCTCAAATTTAGGCTCAAAGAGCATGAGAGATATGTCTCTAAGCACGATCTTTCCAAATCTTCTATTGCCTCACATTGTTGGAATTCCAATCATCGATTTCAGTTTTCTAAGGCTAAGATTTTGTGCACTCCTCAGTCTTTGTCCCATCTGGATTTTTTGGAAGGTTTTTCCATTACCCAGCACTTAGATCGTCTTGTGAACGATGGTTCTTCCGTTCCTTTCGTTCATTCTGCTTGGAAGTTGCTGTTGTAAGGTTCTTTTCACTTTCTTCGTCTACCCCCCCCTTTTTTTCCCCCTGTTTCTTTAATGTGTATGTACGTGTGTTACTGTCTTTCTTTTTCGTTTTTATTAAAAAAAAAAAAAAAATAATAATAATATATATATATTTATTGTGCTGTCCTGTTCGTGGTTTTTATTTATAACAAAAAAAAAAAAAAAAAAAAAAAAAAAACGTGTGCTATTTGTTTTTTGTTTGTTTGTTCTGTTTTCTCTTTTTTGTGTGTGTGTTTGTACTTGTGTGTTCCCTTTTTTATTATTTTTCTTTATTCCTTTTTTATTTCTGTATTTTTTGTGCTTCTTTCCTTTCCTTTCTATCCCCCTTTTTAATTTTTTTTCTCCCCTCTCCGTGGTTTTGTTCGACTTTTCTTTGCCCCTTGTGGCAACATCTTGCTTGTTTTTTTTCTCTTTTCAGTTCCCTGTGTTCTTTACGTCGAAGGACTTGGACTGAAGAAGTTCAAAACAATTTTTGAACGAAACGCGTATCCTTTTTCCTTTTACTTCTTATGTGTGTTTTTTACAAAGTTTTTTAATTACTTTATAGTTAAAAATTTGTGACGCAGCATTTTACTTTATAGATCTATGAATTTTAAATACGGGCCTTAAAAGTAATGATATCAAATTTTGAGTGAAGCCCTGCTGAGAATTTTAAAGATTTGTTTTAAATTCCATTACAGTTACTTTCGTTTTATTTTCTAAAGAAGATGTACGCATTTAAGTAATGCTTTTAATTATGAAATACACTGTCAAATATATCACACTTTCACTGAGTCTGTATAATGTATTCAAATGAATTTATTTCAATAATTTAATTTATCTTTTGCGTCACGCTATCCAAAAGGGCAAGCAAAATTTTCATATACATTGCACTTAGTTTGGTTACTATGACACTAACTAAATATTTACGTAAATTTTACTTGCCCTTTTGGATAGCGTGACGCAAAAGATAAATTAAATTATTGAAATAAATTCATTTGAATACATTATACAGACTCAGTGAAAGTGTGATATATTTGACAGTGTATTTCATAATTAAAAGCATTGCTTAAATGCGTACATCTTCTTTAGAAAATAAAACGAAAGTAACTGTAATGGAATTTAAAAACAAATCTTTAAAATTCTCAGCAGGGCGTCACTCAAAATTTGATATCATTACTTTTAAGACCCGTATTTAAAATTCATAGATCTATAAAGTAAAATGCTGCGTCACAAATTTTTAACCAGTTGAGGGTTTTTGCATGGGGATATCATTACTTTTTAAGGGTATGGTCAGAAGATAATAAATTAGTTTCAAGGGCGAATTTCGGAAGTTTGCTTGACACTAAGTTATGTAAATAAATATACAAACCTGTTTTCATGCAGTATCAGAGTATTTGATTAAAAAAGTCACAGCAAGTTCTTTTGTAACATGTAACAGAAAATTGACATATTTTTGTTAGAATTTTATAATAAGAGACATAATACTGATTATAATCAATAATTTTTTGAGTAATTTTCTATTTATAATTTGGGTCGAGTACAGATTAGTATCCCTGCCACCACCTTTGATTTTATTTCATAAATTTACATTCAGTTTAATGCTAAACGTAAGTTAACTTTTTTACTATAATTATATAACTATTGGGCCCCATCAGTGGCCGAGCGCATAGCGCTCTGAACTGGGAGACGGAAGGTGCCTGGTTCGAAACCAGGTTGCGTCCGCCGACCTAATCGTTCGGAGTTTCCGTGGTTTCCTCCATAACAGCGTAAATACGGGTTAGGACCCCTTAGAAAGACCCCCACGGAGGGCACCCCACGTCTCGGCTTAGAGCCTACGTGTAGCTATAATCGGCCGTAATTCTAGAATAACAACAACAATATATAACTATTCGTTCTATTGTTTTAATGCATTGTGATTCATTAATTTGCATTCAGTTTAACGATCACCGTAAGTTAAGTTTCGTTAAAATTATTAATTTAATAATCTCGTTCTTAATTAATGATAATCTAGTTACTCGTTCTATTATTTTAATGCAATGTAATCTATTAATGCAATGTTTGCTTTCAGTTTAAAGCTATCTCTAAGTTAAATTTTTAACTATATTATGATATACTAAGTTTTTATTAATGACTATAATCATTAATAAAATAGAAAATTACTCAAAAAATTATTGTTTATAATTGGTTTTATGTCGCTTTTTAGAAAACTACATACTATGTTTGTTTGTTTTTTTATCAGTTGATAATTTCATTTTTTTAGAGAACGTTTAGATGAACTACCAGTTTAAGAATAAGGGTCTTGCGCGGTTGACTTTCTCAGTGCTTCTGAAGCGTATTTACGTTACATCGTGAGAAAAAACGTCCAAAACTCCGAATTTTTAGATTATCAGCCATCCGGTAGACCAGAACCCTGGACATTTATACTTCAGTTATCTACCATCTTCAGTATCTTATCAACTCGGCTCGGGTGGGCACAACATCTTGTTTTAGATGCCATCTCCGGCCTTCAAATGTCTAATACAAAATATAGTGCATGTATAAATTTAGATTAATTAATCAAATTTCTATCTGAAAAGTATTGAACAAAATTTTAAATCTGGTATTTAAAGGAATACAAAATAAAAGTGAGAAAAACCTAAGATTTGGAAAAAATATTGGTTTTAAAATTATAATTCAATAATTTCAATAAATTTTATATATACATGAAGAGTAAAAGAATTATTATTAAAACTAGTTAGTATGTAAAACTACTATTTATTTTCCTTTGAATACTAAATAATTATTATTAATTAATTATGTGAGCTTTCTGAAGAGAAAAAAAAATTCATTGAAATATTAATTACATATTGAATTTTCCAAATAGAATTAATAATATTAGAAAAATAAAGACTTAATTTAATTATAAATAGCTATCAAAATACTAGGGAAACAAAATACTTAAAGAAAAAGTTAGGAAGGAGTTTTACCAAAAAATACTTAAATTAATTATTTTTTTAATTCAAAGTCTTAACTATTTTTAATTATTAATTATAGCAAAATAAATTACAGAAAAAATAAGTAAAGTATATAATAATCTGTTATTTTTTAAAATGAAGTAAAAGAAAAACGACAGTAACACAAAGCTCATCTTGCAAAAGTGCGACGTCGAGGACAGAACTCAAGTCATTTGCTCAGGAAGAGGGAGCGAAAGGTACCAGCTGCCTAGGACCAAACTGGTTTACGATATAAGGTAACTTGTACAAAGCCTGTCACGGATCTACAACACTGTATTCCTACTCCCTGCCTTGTTATGCCTTGGCCAATAAGTTTTTTCTTTTAATCTGGAGCCCAACAATTCAGCGGCCTCTTTTGAAAGGCCCAGATCTCGAGTGAGATCATTAAGTTCAACCTGAGAAAAAAGCTGAGGGGAATAACCTCCAGAGGGCTTATATTCAGTAACAGAGCCAGTAACTTCTAGGTGTTCTGGGTCTGAAGACCCTGAAGAGGTGACTGGCAATTCAGTCGGAGGCAAAGGCACTTGTACACCTTGTCCATGAGGAACGGGTCGAATGGCCGATGGAATGTTATCAGGATAGAAAATTAGCTTCTAATTTTTCTGGTTAAACCCACGAACATGGCAGGAACAAAAGTAGCAATCATCATAGTGATTTTTTGGTTCCCTCCATGTCATAGGAATTCCAAAGCTTAAAGCAGGCTTCTTTTTCAACCAGTTTTGCAGATCATTGAGACACTTCACACTAACTTTATGAGGAGCCTACGATTTGTCCTGGTCTCCGAGTTTCGTGCCAAAATAGGCAAAATAAAGTTGTCTAACATAATCTGTAATGCTCCTCATACGGTTTTTGATAACACTATATTCACCGCATATATAACAAAAGTCATCTAGCAAATTTTCACAACGTCTCGAACACGAAGCCATGTTTCACGAAAATCAGAGAAAAGTAAATTTTAAAATTATTTCTGTGATGTCCACTTGTCACGATGTCAGAGAATGTGTGATACTGTATAAGACTACACTCCTAAGAGATCAGCGAACCAACAGGAAGATCTGAGATAAGGATTTGCACGACGCTATTGGTTATAGAGGTACCGAGATGTAAAGGGAGGGATGGCAAAGGTGTGTGTGTGTGGGGGGGTCACATAGGGTTATTCTGTAGGTTTCAGTTTCACCATGGTAGAATTATGGTCAATCACAAATAAATAAAATGGCCAAATATAAATCTATGGTCAGGCAGGAAGGGAAGAAATTCAACCCGAAACATTTTTATGGTAAATGTTGATAAAAATCCAAATAAAATCGAATTTTTGAAAAAAAAAAAACGTGACCTGATAGAAATTTTTTATTACTATTTTTGAAATCAGCATGAAAAAATATAAGTTCAGCTTTCAGTTCCTTTGTATTTTTTTCATCGCAGGCCTGTGTTATATAAAATTAGAGTAACTGCAGAATTTAGTAAATCAGACTATTGAAAAGATTTGGTATTCTAAATATTCATATTATATATTTTCTGTTTTATTTTTTTTTTTATTCTCAACATTTTAATCAATAAAGAAAAAATATTAAAAGCAAAAGATAAATAGTTACTAGTTCTGGGAAAGGATGTCTTAAGAAAGCAAACTGTGTCATAAGTTAACAGCTAAGTTATTCATAAAACAAACTGACATCAATTTAAGCTTATTTTCAGTTTTTAAAAACTAAAAAAAAAATCAAAATAATTCTGGAAGGTATTTTTTTTATATATATAATTTGAGTACTTCTGGCGAAAGGATGTTAATTATTTTAAGCTGATTAAAAACATTTGATAGTTAAAATAAAATATTAATGCTTTTTTCATTTTCAAAAGATTAAACCAAGGTTTCAGAAAGAAAATTTTTGAAGAGACCTTTTTAAGTCCATGTTACCAAAAATTGTTACAAAATATGTTACAAAAAATTTAAAATAAAGCTTTATGAAAAAAAAAAATTACTTAAAATATGTTAAACTGTATTCCATACCTTTGGACAATTCTGTGAGTTAAAAAAAATAATAATAAATAAATAAATAAATAAATTATTTTATGCCTGCGAAAAAACTTACATGTAGTAATTATTTTTATTTATTTTAAAGAATAGTGCTTTTTAAAAATCTTATATTCACTTTTCATGAATGAGCAAACATTAAATTAGAAGTGAAAGAGGAAGAACAAATATTTCAGTGATTTGATATGGTGTTGTACATTCCAACCATTGGATGTAAGACAAAATTTGCATGACTATGTCATTCATTCTAGCAATCTTCTGTGTTCTGAATTCGATTTTCCCAATTTCTATAGTTATCAATTGATGGATGAGTTGAATTGTTTGATGCAATTCCAAATAATGTCAATAAAGGTATATAAAATTCCAAATAATGTCAATAAAAGTATATAAAATTCCAAATAATGTCAATAAAGGTCAAATAAAGTAATAAAGGTATATATTCAATAACTTTAAAAATCTTTACTTGGTAATCATTCAATAATTATTGCAAACAAAAGAATTTAAATAAAATTATGATTTATATTATTAAATTTTATACATCCTGCACTGCAGAGATTTTATTATTTTTATTACATGCTAAACACATCTATCCTAATCCACTTCACTGACAGTCCTTTTCTGTTTAAAAGTTTGTACCAATATAGGTGAAATATCATATATGAATGTGGTCCAGTAGTGATAGTGTGATAAAATTGAGGAGCACAAATTAACAGTCCCTCTGCCTTCCCCTACTGCTTAACAAATCATGTCTGGCTAAAAATTTCTGAAACCTTCTTCAATAAATGTACTATTATTATAAATAATAAACATCTACATCACGTAATTTTGAGAAAAAAAAATTAAGCAGAAAATTCAAAATTACTTAGATTAAAACTTGCTTTTTTTAAAATCAAAAACTTCTAGTTATGTACAGATTTAATTCACATATTTATGTCATGTTTAGAGAAAAATATTATCAACAAATCATTTTTGCTATTTCGGTTACACTTACTTCTACAGGATATTTTCTCCAAAAGAAGGGGGGGGGGTGAAACTAAAGACAAATTGGAAAAAATCTAACTATGCATTGTAAGTCAGAACACATATTACAACTCTACATGTTAAATTTTCGGGGATCAGATAGTTTCTAGATATGTTATCTACCTGTATATTCTTGTGAAACCCCAAAGTGCCCTTTTTGAGAACAGGGTGCCCTTTTGAAATTTCCCCCAGGCGGACCTTTTTTCCAGTGTCAACACAGTAAATCTTCAATTTTATGCTCCAAAATCATGTTAATTCTGATCCCAAATCTTAGTTTTCCTCGCAGAGGCTAAATTTTTTGTGCTCCCAAGGTGCTCCCAAATGGAATTTTTCTGCTCCCAAATAGAATTTTTCTGCTCCCAAATGGAATTTTTCTGCTCCCGAGGTGCTCCCAAATGAAATTTTTTTCTGCTCCTGGGGTGCTCCCAAATCGAATGTTGGAGTTAACATCCCTGTTTACATCTTTGAGGAAGGCTTACTTATGCATTTTAAGTTGCAAATTAAGTTTTAAGGAATATAATTATGCTTTACTAGATTGATGTTTGCTTTTAAGATGTTATTTGAAAGTTAAATGAAATAAAGGTTTGGGAAACATAAAAGAAATGTGTACCAACAACGAGCATATCGCTACATAAAGGGCATGCGAGGCAGAAAAGGACCAATAACATCTTCTACATTGATCAAAATGATGAAGAAGTTTGAATCTACCGGATCTTTGGTGTCACGTGCAAGAAGTGGTCGTCCCTCAACAGCCACTGCTGTTGTCATGACGGTGGAGCAGACGGTGCAATTCATGTCGGCGATTTCTGCACATGGGGAGAGCAGTGCCCGAGAAATTTCGAGGCAGACAGGAGTGTTGTACAGAAGTGTGGAGAGCACTGCAAATAACTCTGAAACGGTAACCCTATAAGTTGCAACATAACCAAGAACTGGAACCTCCTGACTTCGACTCTCGTCGAGATTTCGCCAATTGGGTATTCAATAAAATGGAAGAGCAGCACAACTGGCTTCACACTGTGCTTTGGACAGATGAGGTGCATTTCACACTTTCTGGCACTGTTAACACCCACAATTGTCGAGTGTGGACCACAGAAAATCCACATGCGTTTGTTGAGGTACACTTGCAACAGCCTAAAGTGGCAGTCTGGTGTGGCTTCACTGCTGATTTCATAATTGGTCCATTTTTTTTTTCCGAAGAAGTCACACAGACTGGTTTCAAAACAGTTTCTGTCGCTGGTCAGCGATATGCAGCACTGTTACAGAACAACATTATTTCTGAACTGCAAACGCGACAGCCACTTCAAACATTCACCTTTATGCAAGATGGAGCACCACCTCATATTGCTCTGCCTGTGTAACATCTGCTACACTCAACATTTAGGGAGGATCGCATTATCAGTTACTGCTTTAATCAATCATGGCCGCCAAGATCTCCCGATCTTATGCCCTGTGACTTTTGGCTGTGGGGATTCTTGAAGTCAAAAGTGTACTGCGACCAACCGCCAGCACTGAAAGATGCCATCCGCTAAAACGTGTCTGCCGTAACGCAAGAAATGCTACTAAATGCTGTGAATGGTGGTGACTCATCTCACAACTGTACTTCTGAATGATGGAGAGCACATTGAAAATTTACTGTAGTACCAATTAACTGTAATTAAGCTGACTTGTAAGTTGTCAACATTTTTACATTTGTAAATCATCTTTTGGTGAAATAAAACACTATAGAGCCATCTGTTGTTCGCCAACAGAACTATTTTTGTTTCATTGCCACACAAAACCTGGGTTCTTATCATCCGTTTGGTGCAAACCGTATCTTTGTATCTTGATTTGTTTTCAAATTATTAATTTTTAAAGTTTGTCCAAACTTTTGGATCACCTGGTACTTTGCTCATGGTATATAGCACTTTGCCAGTATGACCAGTACCCTACCATTATTTTGCAGGCAGTATTGTACTTACTGGGATATTGCAATACTACTCTACCTTATGTTTAAGAAGCAGACCTCTGGTTTAATAGGTAGATTTAATTCAATATGTCTACCCCACCACAGCTAACAGTACATTTAAAATTCTAAATTTTAAGACCTTTTTTTTAATAATAGCTCTTTTCCAATGCTTAGTTAAAATAAAGACTTAAGTTTTATAAGTTTTCAAAAATAAAAACTAAGTTAGGCCTAATCTGAGCTTGTTTCCACTTGGCCTTTATTTTTATTGGATGACACAAAGCCTGGGGAAAACACTGGGCACATTAAGCTGAATTTAATATTTTTTCTTTTAATAGTGAATTTTAAAAATAATTTTATTGAAACTTTAATCTTTAATTCCTTTTGATCCAACATGCAGATGATCTGCACATGGATAATTAAGAGTATACTTTATTTTTAAAAATAAGTTTTAATATGAATGGATATACATATTAAGAATTTCTTCATTAGTACAACTTCATTCCATATTAATATTATACAGGGTGTACCTGAATTCATCATTATTATATTTAGAGAGGCGATGAGAAAAGAAGATATATTATATAAGATAGGAAAGAGCAGCTTTTGTGAACTTTATTCACTTGCAAAACTGTCTGTGTGCATCCACTAATTCAGCAAGGCAAATTTGCAGAAGTAATATGGTGTATGAGATATCAGAGCTTTAAACCTTGTAGCACTCATATCTGTTAACACAACAAATGTAGGAAGAGCTGGGTGTATTCCAGAAAGTTCAGTTGTCTATGCAACATCATTTACAGCAGGTACTTTAGAAAATGGTCGATATTTCAGGCACCTTTTTTATTTTTAAAAGTAAGTTTTAACATGAATGGATATATATTTTAAGAATTTCTTCAATAGTACAACTTCATTGCATATTATTATATAGGGTGTACCTGAATTCATCATCAATATACTTAGTAGGGAGATGAGAAAGGAAGATATATTATATAGGATAGGAAAGAGCAGTTTTTGTGAACTTTATTCACTTGTAAAACTGTCTGATCTGTGCATCCACTCATCATTCAACAAGGCAAATTTGCAGAAGTAATATGGTGTGTGAGATGTCAGAGCTTTAAACCTTATATCATTCATCTGTTACCACAACAAACATATAGGAAGTGCTGGATGTATTCCAGAAAGTTCACTTGTCTATGCAACATCATTTTAAGGCAGGTACTCTAGCAAATTGTCGATATTTCAAGCACCTCTTTTAAGTTTTTACAAAAGATTCACAAATAAATATTTTTTTTGTACCACTTCTTACGTGTTGTTTCCATCGTTTCACAAGTTTTATGCTGCCCTACTGTATGACGTCTACACATGCTTTCCTGTGTAAAGTAACCTTTTTTTTCTATTCCTTGTCTCCTCACCAAATACTGATGATGAATTCAGGTACTTCTTGTATAAAAGAAATTTTATTGTGCTTGTTGTCAGCTTCTGACTTTCTTTCATAGTTTTACTCAGGTATCAATTGCATAATGAAAATGTACCATTTTATCGGAGCTGATTTGTTAATTTTTTGTAAGATTGTATTTGTTTATATAATGTTCCTTGTTTTAGATTGGATGGCAACAAAAGAAACTTGTTACTGCTATGACTGAACATTCATCTGAATTGCATCTTACAATAAAAAAGAGACCACATCATATAAATATATTGGGAGAGGTATGTATTTATGAACATTTTCAATGCTTTTATTTTATTTGTGTATTTTAACTTAGTCTGTACAAAATTATAATAATGCTAGACTTGCTATTTAGTTGATTAATGATATAAAGGTTGATTCAAAAATAATGTGACCAATTTCAGAGCATCATAAATTTTTATTAAATTAAGTTATTTACATGAAATTTTCAATGTGATTTCCTTTTGCATAGTACACTTTACATAAACATTTAGGTCAAGCCAAAAGAGCTTTTCTGAAAATTTTTGGGGGTATTTTTTCAACTTCCTCCTTGATTGCTTTTTTAAGCCCTGAAGTGTTCTTACTTTATGTGTATTTAATTTTATTTAAAAGTATCCCCATAAAAAATAATCACAGAGCACAGTCAGGGGATGATGGTACCCATTTCTCAGGAGGTAGAAAATTGATTTTTATCTTTCAGCCGTTTTATAGGTAATTTTGCAGTATGACATAATGCAGAATTCTCCATAACATAACACTTGACAGTCAACTTGCCTTTTGCGAAACAGCTGTGTCTTTGCAAAGCTGTTCACGTGAAATATATTATAGCTTCGTTTTGACAGTTGTGGATGACAGATGAAACAATGCTTCATCCGAAGTTATCCATGTTTTGTATCTACCTTTGCGTAACATTAAATACAGAGGTCACGAAGGTTTTCTTCATTTTTCTACGCTCTTTGCTGACATTTGATGAGACTGGTTTCTTCACTTTTTTATAGCCAATTTTCTTTATCTAACGACAAATTGTTTATTGCAATACCTGTAGTTTCTCTGCTAAAGTTTTACGAGGCAGAAGATTTTCTATAGCAATGAGTCTTTCAGCTTCTTTTTCCCTTTTTTACCAATTACTTCCTTTTGTCCACATTTTTTCCCTGGAGCTTTTAATTGCCAGCCAAATTTTATTTCTTTTTGAAGTTTAGACAGTAACCCATTAGAAATTTCTTTTCTAACTTTTAAATGCTTTATTTATAACAGAATTTGAGAAACCATCCTTCAAAAGCTTTAAAATTTTGTTTCGGGTTTGAGGATCTAATTTCGAAATCATAATTTACTTCCACTAATAAAAATAGCTTGATTGGTGATTTAAACATTTCATTTTTTAAATAAAACTGACGGTAAAGCAATTAAAATTAAAAAGTGTAAATAGTTATATTCTTTTAAAACTAGTCACACTAATTTTGAATCAACCAGTATTTAGCACAGGGATTGCTGTGCCAGCCCGGTTCCGTGCTCGTAGTGTACGTGCTCATAGCATACACCCCATCATGCGTGCTTGTAGTGTACATGTGGTGCTCGTAGCATACATCTTCCCCGCCACCTGTTTTCACCACAGTAATAATTGAAAAGAAGAAATAAAAAGCAGGGATCCGTAACTTAACGTAACAAAATTGTAACGTTATTCGGCCTTGTAACAAAATAATTCGTTATGCAATTTTTATATGTACAAATAACTGCTTGATTTTCGTTATGTATTAGTTACATTACATTTTGTATTTTGTTATCGTACCGTAACAAATCTACAGAACGCAAACGAATACGTTGTTGCAATAACGTTATTCAATGGTATACTTATAACGTTATTCTGTTTTGTGTTATACTCAGAAACTGAACGAAAAGTAACAATGCATTCGGTTACTCATGCTAACCCTTAGTTTATAACGTTAAACTCGCCTAACTATTTAACAACGATACAGTATCAATTAGTTATAGTATATAGCATTTCGCTGAATAACGTTTTAAATACTGTTGCGGAATTACTCTGCTACTCCTGGGGTTCGTCGTTCTAAAGTCCTGCTGGTGTTAAAAGTAAAAAGTCACTTGTCAGGATGGAACACAAACTTTATTGCTTCTAGAACTTCGTAGAACAATCAGCTGTACACAATTCACAAGCACAATCTAGCAGTAACGTGCTTTTAACAATCCGCTTGGATCAGAAGCTCTCACAAATGCTGTATTTCTCACACAAAATAAGTCACTTTCACAGGCCAAAATTCCGTGGAAATATTCAAGGGATATAGTACACAATCCCTTAAGACACAGCAATGAAGAATTAACACACAGCACTTTAAAAACAGCTTCACAAAGCAAGCTAAAACACAGCTTCTATAGCACTATCAATTCACACAAAACAAGCGTACTGAGAGCTCTTCACACACTGAGCGTTCAACTCGCACTGAACCCTCGGGGCGACGCGCGCTTCTATAAATAGTCGACGCAGGAGGTACAAGAGGTTTCCAGAAAAGTCAATTTCTCGAGGGTTCTACATAAAGCGAGAATTTCGATTACGTCATAGAAGAGAAATGTTAGGTTATTATGCGTTTTTAATGCAGGAAAAACAACTTCCAGGCCCCATTGGGAAAATCGCGCCAAATGACCAAAAAGTCGCCAAGCTTGGCGACTTTTGGCGAAAAATCGCCAAATTTGGCAACAAAAATAAGTCCCCAAATGTGAAGAGATCTAAGCTCTAGGACCAATATTTCCCGAGTTTTCTAGAACCTCCATTGAAAAACAATGGCAAACCGAAACCTCCATATCTCCGGTTCTAATTGGCCGATTTTAATGCAACAAAAAGCAAAATTTATGTATTTGAAGCGTAGAATACGAATTTTAAGCCACAGAGCAGCAGGTTGCCCCGAAAATTTGTAACATTGCCCCCTTCCCAAGGACTGCACGTCCCGGGCAGTACAATCCCCGGTTAGGAGGTCACACAAATATACAGTGTCCAACCTTTAACCAAATCTTAACAACATAATTTTAGCAAATAATCAATAAACACAGTAAGCAAATGCACTCTAATAAATAAATAATATACATAATAAACAATTACACTAATAAGTAATCAATGTAATAAACAAATACACATTAATAAAAACCAATATATTACAAGTATGTCCACTAAACATGGCGTAAGTAGTAAGTGAAAGAAAGTTGACGAAAGAGGAAGAGAAGAGAAAGACAGGAAAGAAATGAGAGTTTTAAAAACAGGTAAAAACACATTAAAATCCGTATGTAGCACTATCGCTGGCGGCCACCACCTTCTTCAGCATAGGTCTTGGTTCCAAATGGCCAGCTCTCTTCCTCAGCAGGGCGTTCCACCCAGGATCGATCTGCGCATACGTCATATCATTCACAGCGCCATCTGTGGTTATAATCTGTAGGGCTTCCATATTTAGGGCATAATGACTGTTTTTGTAATTGGCGAGTTTTTGGCTATTGTTAAAGTTGATTTCTATGGGGTGTTCCTGGGCTATTTTTGCGAGGGCCGTAGTGATTTTATTGAATTTAATATCAGTTTGATGTTCCTTTTTTCGGTCTTTGATTTGTCGTTTTGTCATGCCAATATAGTAGCCCTGTTTATTGGTACTATTGTCTGTAAAGCTTAGTTTATAAATACCGGCGGTTTCATCAGGATTGATATTATATTTATCACTGCGAATGCGTTTGAAAATATTTTTATTGGGTTTTATGGGGATTTTGATATTTTTCTTTGCGGCTTCATTTGTGATTTTTAACGCATCAAACGCATTCGCAGTGATAAAGATACTATCAATCCTGGTGAAACCGCCGGTATTTATAAACTAAGCTTTACAGACAATAGTACCAATAAACAGGGCTACTATATTGGCATGACAAAACGAAAAATCAAAGACCGAAAAAAGGAACATCAAACTGACATTAAATTCAATAAAACCACTACGGCCCTCGCAAAAATAGCCCAGGAACACCCCATAGAAATCAATTTTAACAATAGCCAAAAACTCGCCAATTACAAAAACAGTCATTATGCCCTACAGATTATAACCACAGATGGCACTTTGAATGATATGACGCATGCGCAGATCGATCCTGGGTGGAACGCCCTGCTGAGGAAGAGAGCTGGCCATTTGGAACCAAGACCTATGCTGAAGAAGGTGGTGGCTGCCACCGATAGTGCTACATTCGGATTTTAATGTGTTTTTACCTGTTTTTAAATGATTTTAACTATCCGTCACTTTGCTTTTAAATTGAAATGAGAGTTGAAAGAAAAGAGGAATTACGCCATAGTGACCATGGTCTGAGCTAATTACAACCGCGGTAGATGGCAAGCCGATCGTAATGTACAACTCTTGGCTTCGAGTTTGGTGACTTACGAATCCGTACGATTATGTCATTCAGCCGGTTTAGGACTGTGTAAGGACCGTCCCACGGCGATTGCAGCTTGGGAGACAGGCCTTTCCGTCGAGTAGGATTCCATAGCCAAACTTTGTCACCTGCGTTGAACTCGTGTCCCGTAGCCTTCGTGTCGTAGCGAGTCTTCATCTTTTCCGTGTTCAGGTTGATCCGCTCCCGAGCAAAATGATGCACATCTTCAAACCGTGCCCGAAGGTTTTCCACGTACTCCTCTGGCGATGAAGGCGCATCTGGAGGGCGGCCGAACACTAGATCGGCGGGAAGACGAAGATCTCTGCCGAACAGCATCTGGGAAGGTGTGAAGCCGGTAGTCTCATGGACGGCGCTCCTATAGGCCAGCAGGAAGAGGGGGAGCTTCTTGTCCCAGTCCTCTTGATTCCTAGATACCAGAAGCGAGAGGTTGTTTAAAATTGTGCGATTGAACCTCTCCACCATGCCGTCGGATTGTGGGTGTAAAGGCGTAGTCTGGGTTTTGTCCATTCCGAGAAGTTCGCATAGTCCTTTAAAGACTGCAGAGGTAAAGTTCGTTCCTTGGTCGGAATGAAGTTGCAGAGGGGTTCCATATCTGGAAATCCATTCTTCCACCACTACCTCTGCTACGGTCATAGCTTCTTGATCGGGAATAGGAAACGCTTCGGGCCATTTAGAGAAGTAGTCAATGACAACTAGGATGTATTTGTTGCCATCCTAAGTTCATGGAAGAGGTCCCAGGATGACGAGGGCAATCCTCTCAAAAGGTGCTCCTACACTATAATGATGTAGTCTTCCACGGCTTCGTTTCTTCGGGCCTTTACGGGCGGCACAGGCGTCACAAGCTTGACACCACTTTTCGACGTCGCCTCGAGCCCTAACCCAGTAGAAGCACTCGCGAACTTTCTGCAGGGTCTTCATTATGCCAAAATGGCCTCCAGTGTAGCCATTATGAAGTTCTTCTAGAACCTTTGGAATCCTCGAACGAGGGAGTACTAACTGCCATCGGAGCATCTTGCCATCGTCCGACTCCCATTTACGATACAGGACTCCATTCCTCAGGCAAAGCGAATCCCATAAAGCCCAGTACTGTTTTGTTGCCGGACTGTAAGATGATATTTCTTGCCAACCGGGCTTAGCACTGGAATTTTCCATAAATTCCACAATAGGTTTGATGTCGCTGTCTGCTAATTGGTCCGCCCGAACATTTTCGTCACTCCAGGGATCTTGAGATGGTGCCAATGATGTAACTTGGTGGACAACGGGATGTTTCAGAGGGTAATTTTTCTCTGCCCTGGAGCAATAGCGACAACTGTCTATGCAGGGCTTTCTCGACAAAGCATCTGCATTTCCATGAGATGACCCTTTCCAATGACGTATCTCGATGTCATATTCTTGTAATCGCTGTATCCACCTCGCTATTTGGCCCTCTGGATTCTTGAAATTTAGAAGCCAGCTGAAAGAGGCATGGTCCGTTCGGAGCAGGAACTTTTGGCCGTACAGGTAATGATGGAAGTGCTCCACGGCTTTAATGATAGCAAGAAGTTCCTTTCTCGTAACACAATAGTTACGTTCTGCCTTTGAAAGCCATTTGCTCCAGTAAACAATGACCAGTGGCGGCTCGTGATCAAAAAAATAGGTGAAGAGCTTGATACCAAAATATTATGAAAAACACCTGATGCAGCCATTAATATGGGCGTCGGCAGAATATTTCCCAGGGGAGGCAAAGACTACTTTAACGTATAGTTACCATGTTGAAAAGAGCAAAAAAGCAAGGGAAAACACTGCATACAAAAATCCAGGGGGGGGCCATAGCCCCCCTTGCCCTATGGTGCCGGTGCCCATGTCCATTAAGCATGGTAATTAGGCGGTAGCACAGGCCTTTCTGCAGAAAGAAATTTTTAATCTTTCAGCGATGCATTCATTCCTAATGCCTCCACTGGTCGACCCAGGGCCCTTTTAACCTTTGAAGTGAGGGCAAGCTCAGTCTCATTTCGGGCCTCCTATCCCCTTTTTTGTTTGGATTAAGTAAAGTTTTAATGATTTTCTTTGTTAAAGGGATATTTAATAGATTTAATTATTCTAATGATTTTATTTGAAAAAAAATATTTTTTTAATTAATTTGAAATTTACCTTAGATAAAAATATATTATTCATTATCTTCGCAATACTTTACTTAATTGTAATGAGATTTTACAGTATTTTTAAAATTACTGTAAAAAGTAAACTAAAAACATTTCCTTACTACTGAAACAATAACCTTTATTTATTTAGTCATATATTTTTCATGAGACATGGGGGCTTTTTTCGGGAATTCTTGGTTCGTTTTGATGACATCATAAAAATCACAACATGGAAGTTCAGAATTAATTTTGACCTTTAGACGATTTTTAACATTACATATTGAAAGTTTACCCCTTTCTACCGACCAAATGTTCCTGATAATAGAAAATTTTGTCTCAACTGGAACAAATATCCCAAGTATAGACTTCGCATACTGAACTAATTTAGAAATGTTGCTACATGGAGTATCAAGACTTCTAAAATGCCTTAAAAATAGCTTTCCACTTCTCTTAATTAAAAATCTTTACAATAACTTAGAAGATCATTTAAAAACAAAATTTTGAATTTTTATCCATTTTGTAGTCATTTTTGAGCCCCCTTCAAATTATGACGGGAAGCTTAAGCTTCTCGAGCCTTTTCGTAAATCAGGCTCTATGTCGACCACGAGAAAGAACATCTCTTTTATCGTCATCATTCCACCGACTAAACGGTGTTTGTAATACATTACAGACTACATCATTTACAGGAAACATAATGAAGATGAATAAACAGAAAAGAAACTAAATATTATTATCATTAAAATTAACACAAGAAGAAACTCTAAAATTTTCAAAAGACAGCAGTAAAAATCTCATGTGCAAAATCTCAAACAAATCACGTGGTTTCATTTTCCTACACAAATTTGTGCTTGGAGATGCACTACGCTGGGTTTTCTCTCACTTGAAGAGACAGACCGTTTTCTGAGGGATCTCTTCACCTGATAGAAAGTAAAGCTGTAAAACTGAATGAAGTGTTTGGGGTTACCATGGCAACCCCCCCAATAAGTGCAGTAGAAGAGATAATTTTTCCTTAGCACTTCACAACTCATCCCGTCAGATCCTGCGTACCACGTGACTCTAACAATGGACCAATCGTGACACAAGTCTTTGAAGCTTTCTTTGGCCGCGCGGTGTATTATTTCTATGTGCGCGACAAGGGGAGGGGTGGGAAGAGAGTTTGGCTTCACTGATAGTAAGAGCATGATTTAACACATAGTCTTATGGCAATTGGGCTTTCATCAGAAATGTAAGTGTATTCTTACAGACTAAATTTGAAAAAGGATTATGGCTTGCTTACGTTACACAATTTTTTGTTACTTACAATACTTGGTGAAGAGGCACTTCACCTACTTCAACTGAAAAGCCGCCACTGGCAATGACGTGTTCTTGGCCATCTATCTCCTGGGACAAAACTGCTCCAACACTCTCCTTACTTGCGTCTGTGTCCAGGATAAATGGCTTGTCAGGGTGAGGATACGACAGGATCGGCGAAGATGTTAAAGCCGTCTTCAGTTCGTTGAATGCGTCCTCACATTCCTCAGTCCATAAAAATTTCTGTCCAGTCTCGGTCAATTTGTGAAGAGGTCTTGCAATTTGAGAAAAGCCCTTCACGAATTTTCGATAGTAAGTACACAGACTGAGAAAACTTCTTAAGTCATTGATATTCTCGGGACGACTCCAGTTCTGGACTGCGGACGTCTTTTCAGGATCGGTTCGGACTCCGTGGGCGGATATTATGTGCCCGAGGTAACGTACTTCCCGACGAAACAAATTGCACTTCGATGGACTTAGTTTCAAGTTTACCTCTTTTAATTTCTGCAGTACCTTTCGAATGTTCTCGAGATGCTCTTCGAAAGTCCTTCCGACGATCATGATATCGTCCAAATAAACGAGACATGCTTCGTAGGAAAGTCCTCTCGACGCTATCTCCATTAGTCGCTCGAATGTAGCAGGTGCGTTGCAGAGTCCAAAAGGCTTAACTTTGAACTGCCATAATCCTTGTCCCGTGGTGAACGCAGTCTTTTCACGGTCCTCGGGATGAATTTCCACTTGCCAGTAACCACTTTTCAGATCCAGAGTGGAAAGCCATTCGTTTCCCGATAAAGTGTCCAAAGTTTCATCTATCCTGGGAAGAGGGTAGCTGTCTTTCTTGGTAATGTCATTCAGACGTCTGTAGTCAACACAGAACCAACCGGGTGGAACCATCCTTCTTTCGGACCAAAACAATTGGCGAGGCCCAGGGTCTAGTCGACGGCTCGATGACGTCATCACGCTGCATCTCCTCTAAAAGTCTGCTCACCTCTTATTGCTTAGCAAACGGCAGCCGCCTAGGATGTTGCTTGATGGGAGAATGGCTGCCTGTATCTATGCTATGTTGAGTTAAGCTCGTACGGCCAAAGTCACCCGAAGTTCGGGAGAAGAGGTCTTCAAATTCAGCTATTACTTTCTCCGCAGCGCTTCTCTGTTCTGCCGTTAACTCCACATCTTGTATTAATTCCTTCATCAGGCACTCAGAAGATTTAGGTATCGTATGGCTGATGTTCTTATTAATGCAGGTAACAGGCGTGCATGTCGCCAACACTTCATTTTTCTTTATCACCTTCGACTTGTCCGTCACATTTACTACTCTAACTGGAATTTCTGTTCTCGACAAGTCCACAAGTGTTGCTCCCACAAGTACTCCTCTGACGGAATCACTATTGTTTGGGTGTTCGATTAATCCTAGCCGGAATTTATTGCTTTCTTTTACTGTTCCCGAAATTATTGAATCAGTTCTGGGAGGTAGAATATCAGTCTGGGCTATTATTTGCTGAACAGGTAAAATAGTTTCATTTCTAATATCGAACGCAGCTATTTCTTCTGAGTCTGAACGAAGCTCATTATTCATAAAGTCCAAATTGAATTTGTGTGATTTTAAAAAGTCCAGTCTGAGAATAAAAGAGTCTGTAATATTGGCGACATATACCACATGGTCGTATCTGGCATTTCCAAACGTGATTTCTACTTGCGCTTTTCCGCCCACTTCGATCTTGTCACCTGTCACAGTCTGGAGGGTCAGCGAGGGCGGAGTCCGGACAATCTTCAAGTTTAATTTCTTGGCCAGATCTGTCCTTATGATGGTTACGTTCGCTCCAGTATCAATCACCATGTGGCATGGGGAACCATTAACGTATCCCAGTACGAAGAGTCCATTACTGCCGCCATTCACTGATGAAATCTGCAAGACTTTTAGGTGGGGCTTTTGACTATCTGGCAACCTCCGCCCCGCGAGATGGCCACCTCCTAGTTTCCCTCTTTCATGTTCTTAGATTTCTCTTGCTGGTCATGAGACTTTCGACCACAATGCTTTTGTACATGGCCTTCGACGCCACACTTCCAGCATTTCACTTTCTTTGGACCATCTCTCGTTCTATCGGATCTTAATTTTCGCTCTATGAGATCTTCAATTCTCTTCAACCTGTTCTCGGCGCTCTCTGTGTCTTTGTCAGCTCCCTCTTGGACCGTGACCGCTCTAACAGCATGTCGATCTTTTCTCACGGCCCACTGGGCTGCCTCTAACTTCATTGCGAACACCAGAGCAGACTTCAAATCCTGATAATCCTCCAACATGAGTGCCTTTTGGGTTTCTGGATCACGGATGGCTTCAATAAAATGTCGCACCGCCATTTCTTCTCGGACATTATCAAAGTGGTCCATGTAGGCTAGATGACACAGCCTATCTATGTCCGAAGCAAGCTCTTGAAGGGTCTCGCCAGATCTCTGCATCCTTGACTTAAGTTGGATTCTACTATATTCTTTCTGGCACTTATCTCCGAATTTCATCTCCAAGGCACTTGCAAGGGCGTCAAAATCTCCTATGTTCGTCGTTCCAATAGTTTGCAATACGTTAATTGCATCTCCGCTAAGGGAAGTGGCCAGTTCGTTCGCTTTCTCGGACTCGCTCCAACCATTGGCTTTGGCGACGATTAAAAATTGGGTCTTGTAGGCTTCCCACGGAGTCTTTCCGTCATAGGTAGTAAGTTTCACTGCTGGGCCGTGTGAAGATAACCTGATATTTTCAGGTAACTTTCCCAGCTTTACGAGAGAGTCCAATTTTTCTTCAATTTTAGCTTCACATTCTTCATGTATTTTCGAAACTATATTTTCTTTCCAGTCTAGTTTCTCCTCAATTTTATTCTTAAATTCTTCCCGCATTCTGCAAATATCTTGCTGCAATTCTTTAACATTTTCTTCTATTTTTCCTTCAATTCTTTGTTCATATTTCGTTTGAGTTTCTTCTATGAGCGACATTCTTTTCTCCATTATCTCTTGATTTTCCTGCACACTCTTTTCGAATTTCTCTAATTTTACCAAAGCAGTCTCCATTTTCTCCAATCCCAATTTCATTTCTTTTTGTCCGGCTTCAATTTTCTTCTCTAAATCGGTTTGACCGGCTTCAATTTTCTTTTCTAAATCGGTCTGTCCGGCTTCAATTTTCTTCTCTAAATCCGCCTTCATCTGTTCTTGTGCGGCTTTCATCTCGTCTTGCCCGGCTTTCATCTCGTCTTGTCCGGCTTTCATCTCCTTTTTTATCTCATCTTGTACAGAATTCATCGGCTCTTGTCCGGATTTCATTTCCTGCATCATATTCATGAGCTTTTGAAGTTGTTCTTCCATTTTTTGTCTAGTCAAATCCATAAACTGGAAAATTAAAGTCTTTCGTTAGAACCCCGATTCTGACACCAAATGTTGCGGAATTACTCTGCTACTCCTGGGGTTCGTCGTTCTAAAGTCCTGCTGGTGTAAAAAGTCACTTGTCAGGATGGAACACAAACTTTATTGCTTCTAGAATTTCGTAGAACAATCAGCAGTACACAATTCACAAGCACAATCTAGCAGTAACATGCTTTTAACAATCCGCTTAAATCAGAAGCTCTCACAAATGCTGTATTTCTCACACAAAATATGTCACTTTCACAGGCAAAAATTCCGTGGAAATATTCAAGGGATATAGTACACAATCCCTTAAGACACAGCAATGAAGAATTAACACACAGCACTTTAAAAACAGCTTCGCAAAGCAAGCTAAAACACAGCTTCTATAGCACTATCACTTCACACAAAACAAGCGTACTGAGAGCTCTTCACACACTGAGCGTTCAACTCGCACTGAACCCTTGGGGCGACGCGCACTTCTATAAATAGCCGACGCAGGAGGTACAAGTGGTTTCCAGAAAAGTCAATTTCTCGAGGGTTCTACATAAAGCATGAATTTCGATTACGTCATAGAAGAGAAATGTTAGGTTATTATGCGTTTTTAATGCAGGAAAAACAACTTCCAGGCCCCATTGGGAAAATCGTGCCAAATGACCAAAAAGTCGCCAAGCTTGGTGACTTTTGGCGAAATATCGCCAAATTTGGCGCCAAAAATAAGTCCCCAAATGTGAAGAGATCTAAGCTCTAGGACCAATATTTCTCGAGTTTTCTAGAACCTCCATTGAAAAACAATGGCTAACCGAAACCTCCATATCTCCGGTTCTAATTGGCCGATTTTGATGCAACAAAAAGCAAAATTTATGTATTTGAAGCGTAGAATTCGAATTTTAAGCCACAGAGCAGCAGGTTGCCCCGAAAATTTGTAACATTACGGTATGAGACCATAACGTTAAAGGAACAGAACGATATTTTCATACCGTTATAGCTACATAACTATATGCAATAATATTGGAACATTTCGTTACAAATTATAACAAATTGGTGTCAATATATTTAAATACGGTATAAGATCTAAAGGGTTCGAATAACTTAAAAGATTTCTGATCCGAATCAGCGGCTTTTCGGACTGAGAGGAGGGTGTAAGATAAGTGTTGCGTGAGAGCCACCCGTATTTATGTTTTGTATGTAGCACACACACGGACATAGGGGCTGTCCAGGAGCAAGGGCTTCGGAAGCATAGGCCAAGGGGATCATTTGCCTCCTTCCTAGATTATTATATGCCGTTTTTTTCTTTGCTTTTTAATTTTTTTCCATTACGATAACCATATGTTGAAACAATCTTTGTCCTCCCCCCACCCCCGCATCGGAAAATTTTGTGTCGAAGCCCATGTCCAGGAGTCGCGAGTCAGACGGTATGATAGGGGTATATTGAATAATATAAGGGTACATAAAGGGGTACATACAAAGCCATTGCTAAGACTTTATTTAAGGAGGGGAAATATGTCGATAAACTGCCAAGTCAAATATCGGTTTTTACCAACTTATTTTTTTTATCAACTATATTACCAACTTTTAATTTTGCCAACTGGGTTTGTGTAATTTTGTCAAGCGTATCAGAAATGAATTATGGTTTTCGTTATTTATTTATTTATTTTACCAAGTTTGCCAATTAGGAGTCTAATTTTGCCAAGTTTAACAGAATTTTGCGAGTATTGGGGGATAGATTCCCCCTACCCCACCTCCCCCTTTAGCAAGGGCCCTCTGTACATGATCTTGAAAAAAAACTTTTTTTTTCTAATAGCGGGTGCATGAGCTAGATTTCTTCTAAAGCCGAGATTCCAAAAGGAGTCAATTAAGTTTTCAATGGGTCTATATTATTCCAGGGACGTATTGGGGATTGAAAATAACTTTTCGCACTTTTAACAGTTTTCTTCTTCTATTTCTGCTTACTTTTTAAATAAAAAATTTAAACATCTCTGGGGCACAGTCAGCTAGGACACGCCACCTTTTTACAATTGTAAAAACTGTTTTGGATGAAGTGGAAAGTCTCAGCGTTTTGGCTTATCCCGCAGTTGTCAGTCTGACTCTGGAGTTTTGGATATTGAAGAGAAATCGTTTTTTATTATCTGGGTTATTTAAACGTCTAAGCCGAGATTCCAAAGGGTGTCAATGAAAGTTTTATATGGGCCGAGGTTTCAGGGACGTTTTGAAGGGTGAAGATTATTTTTTTGTGTTTTAACTGTTTCTTGTTTTCTTTTTCTTTTGTAAATGAAAAAAATTAATTTGTTGGTCTATTAATAAAATGAAATTAAGGAAGTTGAAATTAGAGGTGTAGCATGGGATATATATCCCCCTCGACGCCGAAATTTTTAGATCAGTTACCATGAGCTTTTAGATTTTTATGTCTTGCAGAAATTACATTTATTTATTCCCGACACTAATACATATTTTTACCCCCGAATGAATTACCCTCTACATTTCTGGTCAAGGTAATTAAAAGGTTGGGAATCTGAAGAGAATTTCGACAACATTAATACATTTTAAGAGACATACTGGTTTACATGTTTAATACCAAAAGTGATATCGTTCTTTTATAATTGCCGACATGAGCCGATTATTCTCGTTACTTTTTTTTCGGAAGGGGGGGGGATTGGTAATATGAAATGCTCAAAAATGATACAGCTTGTTCATTAGAAATATGAGTGTATCCACGGGCGCCGACTTGTAAAAATTATTGGGGGGGCTCGTATCCTTTCGGAGGTGGACGGGGGGACACAAAATCCTTCTCTCCGTCAGTATAATAAAGGGGTTCAGAAATTTTAGAATTGAGATTTCAAAATGTGCTTTTTTAACATAACACTTTCATGAAAATAAAAGGAATTCCATTTAATAAATTTTTTGAACTCATTTTTTAAATTAAGTATTTGAACTCAAGATCTCGAATCAGTCTTCAGTACACATATGGAGAAAGCAAATCTCCCTTCTGAAAGAACAACTGAATTTTAATTAAGTTAATAACAGCAAAACAAGTAAAATCTTTTTCGAAATGTATTTAATGATAATTTCATAGGAAAGAAAATGTATGCAGTCAAATGTGGAAAACTGTTCTGTAAAACATTACTCCAGCTAATATTTCAAAATACCCTAGAAGTACAAACGAGACGAAATACTAAAATCTGGATTATTTTATTTACTTGCAAACATTCATCAGAGATAATTTTTACTAATATAAAATAGTATTTTTTATTTTACTACATGATGAAATACCCATAAATTGAATCGACTTTAATTAAATGTCGCACTACTTTAAGACAGAAAAACTGATCACATTTAAATTACATTTAAAATTATTTAAAAGAAACATAAACGAAGAAGTAATAAATACCTCCTTTCCATGTACTAAAACAAATCAAACAAATATACAAACCATCATACAAAGTTACAAGTCCTCTCTTCGACACATACATTTTAAACGGATTTCCGTGATTTGAATTATAAAAACAAATAAATAAATAAAATATACTTTTAAATTCATTCTCATAGTATTTTCACAGCAGGAAAAAAATTAATTTTTCAATAATATCATCCTTGTTAACATTTAAAAATGATTTAACAAAGAAATCCAAGTGCGAGAGTATATCAAAATTCAGAGTCAACACTATTTTAGGTCTTCATAAACATTTTAATACTGAAAACTTTCATTTTACATTAAACTAAGAATACTCATATAATCTTTCAATAACATTAAAAATGAAAAGAAATGTTGAAATGTGGTGTTATGGCCAACTATCTGCGCGAGGGATTTAGGCCGGGGGGGGGGGCTTCGTGTGGAACTTGGCATAGAAAACTCGACATAAAAAATCTGCATTGCACTTTAAATCACACTTCTTTTTGAAAAACCGTTCCAGATTACCTTAACAATTATGAAAACAAATTAAACCAGCACATAAGCAATTGGCAAATCAGAGACGCTCCTGGCAAAATGGACACATAGTAATCATTTTATAAACTAAAACCATAATGAATTATGCTATTTGAAACATATTTTGATGATATTTGTGCAACAATATATGAAAATTTATTTTTATTCAGTACGGAGAAAAGTTGTATAAAATATAATCGTGCTTTAAATTTAAAAGTGGAATAACACAGAAACATATACAATGCCAAAATTATCACTCTGAATTATTGTAGATATTTACAGACAATTTTTAAGAATACTCAATAATATGAAAAATGGAAACAAAATGAATGAAATCTAATTCGAAATCATAGTCTACGCCATATTATTTTTAAAACATATATAAAAACTCCACTGCACTCTAAATCACCCTTCTATTTGGAAAATTGTTCCAGATTACCTTAAAAATTATCAAAACAAATTAAACTATATTAGGAGAGTTGGAGTGTATAGGCTGATTATTTTACCAACTATGCGAAAAATTCCAGAGCTGGGGCTCGAACCCAGGACTACCGCTTAACGTGCGGGTGCTCTACCACTGAGCTACTCTGGGACGATTCCCAGATGAAATTTCTCGCTTTTGAACCGTTGGCATTTATCATCTTCCTCTGCAAACCACAGATGGAACAGATGAAACAATTAATTCGCGACAACTCCATTACGCCGCGGAAGTTTTATACATTTTTAGACAGTGAATATATCAACCTTTTCAAGTATATTAGGAGAGTTGGAGTGTATAGGCTGATTATTTTACCAACTATGCGAAAAATTCCAGAGCTGGGGCTCGAACCCAGGACTACCGCTTAACGTGCGGGTGCTCTACCACTGAGCTACTCTGGGACGATTCCCAGATGAAATTTCTCGCTTTTGAACCGTTGGCATTTATCATCTTCCTCTGCAAACCACAGATGGAACAGATGAAACAATTAATTCGCGACAACTCCATTACGCCGCGGAAGTTTTATACATTTTTAGACAGTGAATATATCAACCTTTTCAAGTATATTAGGAGAGTTGGAGTGTATAGGCTGATTATTTTACCAACTATGCGAAAAATTCCAGAGCTGGGGCTCGAACCCAGGACTACCGCTTAATCTGTGGTTTGTAGAGGAAGATGATAAATGCCAACGGTTCAAAAGCGAGAAATTTCATCTGGGAATCGTCCCAGAGTAGCTCAGTGGTAGAGCACCCGCACGTTAAGCGGTAGTCCTGGGTTCGAGCCCCAGCTCTGGAATTTTTCGCATAGTTGGTAAAATAATCAGCCTATACACTCCAACTCTCCTAATATACTTGAAAAGGTTGATATATTCACTGTCTAAAAATGTACAAATTAAACTAGCACACTAGCAATTGGTAAGTCAGAGACGCTTTGGCTAAATGGATACATAGTATTCATTTTATAAACTAAAACCATAACGCATTATGTTATTTGAAATTTATTCTGATGATATTTGTGCAACAATATACGAAAATTAATTTTTATTCAGAACGGAAAAAAGTTGTATAAAATATGATTGTGATGACTGGGGTACGAAGGGTATTTTGTTTATAAGCCTTCTTATGATTACCATAGCCCGTTCGTGTAAACATAGTGCTAAAAGTTCTCCTTATTGAATTTGCAAAATATACATCCATCTAATGCAAGGTATCACTGAAATGTGCACATAAAAATTCAAGCTAAATAGTCAGCTTCAAACTTTCTAGCACATATTCATTCAAATTTCAATTAAGAAGTGTACAATGCCAAAAAGTGTTTCTTGTGTACGAAGTCAATAATGAATCAGAATTATTTTCTCAGAGTTACATATACATATACTGTATAAATATTAACACTAAAATAGCTTTAATAATGTTTGATTATATTTTTTTCCTTCTAAATTTTAACACAGGCCTCTAAAATGGTAGGAGCCCACAGGTGAAAGCCTACTCAGCCTAATGGGTAATCCGGCCCTGTTTAGGTATAGTCCCTCTTTCCCCATGAAGCCCCCTCCTTCCTCCTCTATAATTTTTATGGTTTTGTAGCAGTTACGCTAGTTTGATATTCCATAATTAATAATTTACAAACATAGGTGCTTCATAGACTGCTTTCACAGAAGAGGGAGGCTATTTGCAAGTGTGGGGTGAAGGTGGGGGTCGAATACGAGTATATGTATCACACGCCCAATTCACACATTTTTCTAAAACCATTTTTTTATTTTGATCGTTTTCTTTCATTGTGGGTTCGAGGCAACTACCCCATTCACCCTTACGTTAATCATGCTCGCTGTGACTCCCCTTTCCTTTGCCCTCTATGTATGGATGAATGCACATATTTAGAAAACGGCTGCATATTTTTCTGCCAAGGAACAACGACTGAGCACATAGTCAGAATATTGTGTGCATACTTTAGTGTTGTTATAAAATAAAGTAAATTAGTCAGAGACTAATGGTTTTCGAAAGAGGAATTCTCTTTCAGCAACACAATATGATATGTATGCACATGATCAAGGCCTCTCTGAATTTTGGGCTTTGTCCAAGCTCGGCTTGGGCCCTCGTTTTTTTCTTCCTTCTTTCTTGGCGAGATGGTTAATCTAGGTCCATGACCAATGTGACCCCCCTCTGGAACCGCCACTGGCACCATATGCAGCCAAGAGCAGCAAAATAATGAACCGAAATTCGCCTAAAACAACGAGTCTTCTTAAAGATTTCATGGTTTTCAAATGTTCGTTTCTAAATTTTCGTATTATGTGTAAACTAACAAAAATTTTTGAAAATCTTAGGGAGACAGCTAAGTAGTGCTCAGCCCGCGTAGCCCTCCCCCACCCCCCACCTCTGATTACGCCCTTGATGGGGGATAGAGTTTTATATGTAAAGAGAGAAGATAAGAGCAAGCAATTATAAAATATAATCCAGAAGTTGTGCTGCTCGAAGATTTTTATGAAATCATTTTTTATTTAGCTCTTAACTGTAGCTAAATCAGAAACGTTAAGCGTTCGATATTAGTAAAGTTTTGATAAAGCATATAAAGAAATGAATACTGTCTATATCCAAAACTGTATTAAACATCAATTTTTCATCTATCTCACAAGGTTCTTCATGATTTAAAATCTTCAAACTTAAATTTGACTATCAATTTTCTGCCTTGAATTGTTTTTAAGTCGCATTTAAACGGTTTATTTTCAGCATCGAAACTTAATACTGCTGGGAAATGGGAATGTCACAATCGTTTGCAGTTTTGCACAATGGGAAAATCTCCCTTATGGTCAGACGTCTACAGAAGAGTCTGTATCTCACAATAGAACAAAAGTGAAAGCTTTTGCTGTACTGATTTAAAAAAGAAAGATTACATTACATGAGAACGACCCTCCTAAAAAAAAATGCAGTCCTCTCCCTACTAGAAAGCAATTCCATCATCAATTGTGTCACAGTGTAAAATCTGAAGGGTTCTTGTGGGGGAAAACACCCGTTTCTTTTTGCCTAGCTATCTGATGGTCATTTGAGGTTGACATCCGTGCCTTACGGCATTACAGGCGCCCAACGTAATTCCTGAATCCCTGTGAAAGAAAAAGCGGAGTGGGAGACAGAAGCTTGCGATACATTCTCTATTTTTAGGATTCTTAAGTTTAACCGATTTGGAGGAAGAAATATGATTTGACACAAAAAAGTTGGAGTGAAGTTTTTGAAGGGGCTCAGCCCCCTGAATAAAAATATTGGGGGGGCTGAAGCCCCTTCAAGCCCCATGAAGTCGGCGCCTATGAGTGTATCACGTTTAAGTACCTCATGCGTGCTTAATCATGTGTACTATTATTCACGTTAACCACAACAGGGCAATAATTTGCTAGTGACTGTTCTGGATCCGTGAGTAAAGCTTCAATGAACAAAAGTGAGAAAATTGAGAGTCAAAATAATTTTATTTATGATCATTCAGTACATATAAGTATTACACCATGCTATTTTCCATTTAAATGTTAACAGTAATGTGTAAGGTATGTAAGACGGACATTCACTGTTTAGTACAAGGACTAGTTTCTTCATGCTTCGAATCCTCACACTCACATGTTGTTAGAACTACAGTACTATTAAAATCAAGCATGTTTTTCAGCATCGACATAATTTGTCTTTGTCTACATGCCTTGTCACGGCGAGGCACTTTTCAGATGTGATTGCCAGATAAAGTGAAGGGGAAGGGGAGAAAAAAATGTTGAAAGTCGCACAAGGTTTGCAATTTTTGATAATTGATCGCCAAGTTTGGTGTCAAAAATACGTCTTCAAAACCAAACCAAGCTCTGTGATATCTTCCAAATTTGGCTAGAAACTGGCAAACGCGACAGATTATTACAAAGGAAAAGTATACTTAGAATATGCCTGTCGAAGATTGTAAAACAGATTTAGAAGGCGATTTTAATTTAGATCTCAATTCCGAAGATATGTTTTATGGAACAGGAAGACAAATATGGTACACTCATAAATTACGATACACTTTCCAAATGGTATTTATAAAGGTGAAGTATAGTTAGAATATGCCTGAGAAAGATTCTTAAACAGTTTTGGTAGGCAATTTTAATATAGATTTAAATTTTGAAGAAGGGTTTGTGAATAAGAAAGACAAACACAGCACACTCATGGATTATGATGCAGATTCCAAACAGTATTTAAAATGCTGAAGTATAGTTGGAATATGCTTGTAAAACAGTACGTATTGTAAAACAGTTTTAGTAGGTGATTTAATGATTGATTTAGAATCAAAAGATGTGTTTTATAGAGCAAGGGAAAAAAATACAGCACAATGAATAATGATACACTTTTCAACTTAATGAAATAAGGAAGAAAACTAGGGAAGAAGCATGGACTATGATATGCTTTTAATATATAGCACTCAAGTGTGTATTTAACATCTGTGTTTCAGATTTTAAATACGCACTGTGTTCTTAAGTGTTTCAGATTTTAACTTTTAAAAAAACATAATACAGCCAACTAGGAAAAATTCAAGCTTGTAATAGTCCTGTATTTACTTTGAACAAATAACTACATCTTACATTTTAGCAGTTTGTTGCTACGGCCAGGCAAGTAAGGCTAAATAGTAATTAAAAGGAACATTCAGATAAAAAATATGATTTTCGGCAGTTCTACAAGAACATTTTGACTGACAGTGACTTGACATTGATTCACGTGGATTATGTAACTCACACGACATCACAAAAATCTGTCAACCCAGATGTCTTCTGACTTAAAATTCGGGGTGCAAAAAAGGAAAGTTATTAAGAGCTGTAAAAAAGAATTCGTTTACATTATGGTCTATGGATAGAAAAGCTTGAAAGTGTGCTATTGAATCTGCAGAAAAACGTCCGAAACTGTAGACCGTTAGATCGAAGTGTGAAGGTACCGCGTAGTATGTCCGAACACGGTACCTTCACACTTTGGCTATCGACCATACTCATTGTCTTAACACTAATGTTTAAACGGTGCAGTCGATTGAGCTCAAATTGAGCTTGTATGTTATAGGTCACAGTTCTCATGACCTGCATAGATTTTAGTGTGTGTAGTGCTAATAATTTGTTCACAGGATTGCAAAAGTAATTCTTATGCATTTCAGCCTACAAATGCATATCAATTAAAATGTACTAGTGTTTAAATGGTACATTCGAATAAGTTTAAAAAGGGTATGTATATTATAGATCGCCGTCACACAACCTGTATATCCGCCACTGGGTATAATAAGCATCTTTATAACATAGTGAACTTTCTTGTATTACTTCAGTTTTAAAGTATTTCAAAGACTGAGATAACCATTCCTCTCTTCTTTAAAATGCAAAAAATTCCCTTAAAAGTGCTCCTATGAGAACCCATGAATGATGACACGATCCATAGACTGAATACTATTGATTTATACGAAATTTAATGCGAGTCATGGAACTGACTTCACGCTAGATATACACTTACAGAATTTAGAGTTATTTTTAGGTTAAAAATGCAAAATAAAATACCAGGGACCAAGTAGCTGCCTGGTTTGTCGTTGCTTTAGTGAGGTTCTTCGTATATGTATTATATTTCTAAAGATATGTTTATATTTTTTAACGCTGACAAAAAGATTCTACGGAAATCTATTTGGGCGGTCTATGAAAAGTCCTTTTTCTTTTGCACATGCACACCGTCGTAAAATCACAAAATAAAAATATCATAATGTTCAAAATAATTATACAAAATAAACGTCTCCTTTTAAAATAAAAAATACAGTGAGGGGGATGGCATACCACAGCACTCAAACACAGTACTTCTATTCTGATTGAAAAGTAATTCGTATCGTAAATTTATGGATATTAGTATTAATTCAAATGCAATTGATGTATCAAATAATGCAATTGATGTATCAAATAAAAATTTAGAGAGAAAAACTTATGATAAATTTTCTTGAAAATATCAAAAACTTAACTGCATAAGATATGATGATTCATATAAAACTTTCACAATACCCTAAAATCTTGGTTTGATGAACTTCAATGGACCTAAGAGAAATTCATTACTTTGAAACATTTGCTGCAGCAATGTTTACTTTACCAAGGTTTTGATGTGCAACATTTTTTTTTTAGGTAATTTATTCAATTTAATAAATACCAGCTAATCTTTTTACAAATCTTGCTGATTCTTATCTTAGCATCAAGTAATTAATTCTATAATAAAGTGGCTTAAAAATTCAATTTAAGCCATTAATTCAATTTAATCTTAATTCTAATTTCAATTCCAATAATTCAGTTCTTAAAATGGAAGACATAAGTCAAATACATTTTAAATATTAGACAATCTTTTGCATACCGTAAAATCTCTCTTTACAACATCTTCAGTATTATGAATATTTCAGATTACCAAACTAAATATATTACTAATAAAAAAGCCTTATTAGTTCAAATTCATTAAAAATGAAATTTCACTTTAACAAACCTTTCAGATTTTCAAATTAAATTTTCAGTTCCTTAAAACTCTTTATACAGAGATTTTACTGTACATTATGAATCCACTACTAACACACTAAGAATCTACTAAGTTTTGACACTTCATACTGTGCTTAAAGTATTCTTAACCCAAGTGATTGAATACACTAAAGAAATATATTTTTACTTAATTCACTCTTAAAACACTGGTTGTTATTGCAATGAACTGATAACTATTAACTGAAATTTATATTTTTTATAACTGAAATAAAGTGGCCATTCAAAAGTTGTCAGATTTCACCTTTATTATGCGAAGTTGAAGAGAACTTTCACATCCGTGTTATAGCTTAACTAACCGCGGTATATCTGAATAGTTCTGCAACATTTTTCCACCTTGTACCTCGCTTAACTCAGGATGTACGATAAACACTCCTGTCTCTATGTACATGATTCCAGAATTCCGCAAAGTGGCACAAAAGAGGGAGGAAAAAGACCATTCCATTCAGTGCGGAAGGGAGCGAAACCAAATGATCTGTGAGAGGAAACAGCCTCGTCGTTATCGCATTTTCGAGTCATTGTTCAACACTAAAGGCCATGGGGAATCTGACAAACAGAAGACAAAATGTGCGAAAAAGCACTTTATGAAGAATATTATGTTTAGCTGAAATTTTATCAGCAAAATTTATCCTAAAATTGATTTTTTTCTTCCGGGGGGGGGGGGGGCTTTCCTCATGTTCTGAATTTGCGGTACACCAGACCGCGTTATATCGGGCTACAACTCTTGAGAATTCCTGAAATATGAGTTAACACATAAGTCATAAAGCACTGAGATATACAAATTATAGCAGTATAAATATTTGTTTAAAGGGAAAAAAAAAAACCACAGGATTCATTTTCATACATTTTATTTATTATGAAAGTATAAGCAAATTACACATCATCAATTTAATACTTTCATATTTTTTCTATAATCATACATAACAGCTTGTATTCAATTTCTTCCTAAAAAAGAAAAAGTAATGCTTAAGGATCATATTTTATAGAGGATAAAATGTTCATAAGGAACTATTTAATTCAAAAATCCTTTGTTATCAGTAGGAGCAGAGAAACATGTTGCCTCCCCCCCCTCACACCACTCCAAAAAAAAAAAGGTAAAAAGCAAACTAAAGATTTGGTCTAAAAATGGGAATGAGATGCATTGTATTTTGGGATTTTATTACCCAAGTACATTTTAACAAACACCGTTAACTTATTAAAAAAAAAAAAAAAAAAATGTAAGTACAGTCAACTCTGGACAGTGGTGTATATGCAATGCCCCACTCCCCTTTCTAAAAACTTTTTAACAAAATGTCAATAACTTTTCAATTTTTAGCTTAATATTACGCATTTTAACAGAAAGTTATGTCTATAATCCCCCCCCCCCTTGAAGGAAATTTGCATACGCCACTGACTCTGGATATAGTGAACGCATTTCCTTAGTCCCGATTCACATACATTAGAAATGTACACAGCAGTTTTCGGTTCTAGTGAACCATGACTTCAGTTATACAGTAAACTCCCCCTGCGGAATAGGGTGGCACGATAACCGCCGATAAGCGAATTTCGCGGATAATCTGCAAAATAACTAAAAAAGACAAAAATCAACACAAAAATGCATTAATCCATCTTTAATAATTAGAATAGTCATAGTACATACTTACAAACACAGAATGGTGACTTCCTTAAATTTTTACAAAAAAGTCGGTTAATTTTTTTTTGTTTTTTTGTTTCCAAGCTCCTCTTCTTTATTTGCGATTGAAGTTTTTTTAACAGCATCTTGTCGCAAAGTGATGAATCATCCTGCTCCTCTATGTACTTAATGATTCCATTAACGTGAATTAGTGCTTTCTGCATCCCTTCTCCCTCGTCTTCTTCATTGCTCTCAGCTGAAACCACACCTTTTTCTCCGGCTATGATTTCTTCATCGGTAAGGTGTTCGAAGCCTGGATCGTTTGCGTCACAATTGATCCACTCAGCAATGTTATCTTCATCTATGTCACTTCCTCCAGGAACAGATTTTGCCAAATCAGATGCAGTAACCTCCACGTCTTTTCTTCCTGTGAAGACTCTAACAATTTTTCCACATTTGGCAAAATTTTTCTCTAGGACTTTACTATAGTCGTTGACTTCACCTCATTCCAAGCAGTGTTAATATCGTAAATGTTGTCAATAATAGTGTAGTCTTTCCAGAAGCCCTGGAGATCGCCGCCTTCTTCAATTCGCTTTTTCAATAAGTTGGTTCGATACCTCTTCTTCAAAGAAGCAATAACACCCTGGTCCATGGGATGGATAAGTGCCGTGACGTTAGGTGGCAAAAACTCGCCAAAAATTTTCCATCTTCGGATTTCAGAATACTTACCCCTGGGTGAGCCGAGGCGTTGTCAAGCAACAATACGGCTTTTTCGGGTAAATTTTTAGACCTGAGATGCTCTCTCACTTGGAGTATGAATAGATTTTCAAACCATTCTTGAAATATTTCTTGAATTTTCCAGGCTTTTCTTTGGTTAAAATAATGAACTGGAAGATTTTCAGCTCGTGTACCTTTAAAGGATCTTGGTTTCTTTGCTTTCCCAATCACTACGAGTCTTAGTTTGTGTGTTCCTATGGCATTGCTGCAAGACATTATCGTCACTCTTTCTTTACTGGTTTTATGTCCTGGTGCTTGAAGCTCTCTTTCAAATGCCAAAGTTCGCATCGGCAAATATTTCCAATACAGTCCAGACTCGTCAGCATTGTACACTTGTTCGTACGAAAGTTCTTCTGATTTTAAAAATACCTGAAAATAATTTTTAAAGTCCTCTGCTACCTGAGTATCGCAACTTAATTTGTCACCGTGAACTCCGATTTCTCTAATCCCATGGCGTTGTTTGAATCTTGTTAACCATCCTGATGACGCATCAAAAGTCCCTTCTAATCCAGGCTTTTCAAAAAATTGCTTAGCTTTTGCAGCAATAATGGGTTTATTCTGACCTCTTACTTGATCAGTGGTGGGAAAAACTACTTTTTTTTTGTAGCGCGCTACAACTACCGCTACTTTTCGAAAAATGTAGTTAACTACAACTACAACTACTTTTTGACAAATGTAGTTAGCTACACTACTTTTGAAATGTAGTCGCTACTTCGCTACTTTTTCGCTACTTTTAAGAGACAAATTTTGCTAACAGATTCAATTTGCATTACATTCATATTTAAGGATATTTATATACTAATTAGAGAAAACTATCGATATCGAAAGCCTTGGTTTTCTACTCGCGTCCAGCGTGATTAATGACCTCAGCGGGTGTCTCTCGCGTCCAAAGAACGCGTTTATTAAAAGGTGGTTTCCTTGTAGCATTGAGCGCCGCAGATTTGGTGGACGCACGAAAGACCCCGGGTACCTTTTCGCCTTTAATTAGAAAAAACTATTGCTCTAATAAACAACTACCAGGCGAGTATTTGAGCAGGGGGAGGCGGGCCCCCTCCGAAAATGTAAAGCAATTATTAAAAGGAGCTATTTTGAAACATTTCTTTTAACTTTAGAACAATAAAGTTTAAAATACCGAATCGTCCCCCTCCCCCCGAAATGGAAGCCTATATATACGCTACTGGCAACTACTGCTAATTATTGAAGTATTGCTGAAACTAATTAAGTTTTAATACCTCTATGATAAAAATAAATTGGGAAAGTGAGCTCTGAAAGCATGAGAAAAATCATGAGAACTAAAAAAGTTTTTAAAAATATAATAATAAAATGGATGTCTGAACGGGAAAAAAAGGCCCGTTTTGAGACCCCTTTCATGTTGTACAAACATTCTAGTTTCTTGAGCACAAATCAAAATTAATGAGTATAAAAGCCTTTTTTCATGACTTACCAAATTAGTGATTTATGACGAATGACCCGTGTGAACCATGTAATATTGTATAATTGTTTTAATTGAAAACATCACATATGATATGCATATTATAAAATAATGAAAACAATTACTAATTAAATTCATGATATATCTATTTAAAACATTGCATTAAAAAAATCCTCTATATATGTTAAAGAAATTTTAAAAGTTTTTATCATCAACACAACTTTTTCTTTGTGTTAGGTATAAAAGAATTTTATAGAATTATATTGTTATTTTAAGGCTAAGAGAGAGATAAGTCTCTAAGGATTTTACAAACTATTAATTATTAATAGAAATTCTCATATTTTCGTATTAAATTCTGAAAATTATTACACAAAAAACCTAATAATTTAAATATAATAGACACTTTAAAATTTTAACGAAAGAAAGAATTTCAACATATTCATGGAAGACTGCCATGCCTCTAGTATAAAATAAAAACCACATAAATTTATTCAAAAACATGTTTATTAAATTTTAACAAGAGCTGGATCTCAAAATTGTTATCCGCCAAACATGATCGTCGAAAAGAAAATGCGTCCGATGCAATCGAAAACAATCTTTGTACAGATGCACTGGACGGCACGCCAGTGTTAGTTTTTTTGAAGGCTTCTTTCATATACGTGTACGAAAGCGAAGATAGGGGTTTAATTGGCTCTGACAAGAACCTTGTAAGTTCTTCCTCGTAACTATTTCGAGTGCATGCGAAAGAGAAATTAAAAAAAACAGAAAAGTCATCACCCATGGGCTGATCCTCGATACTGATATCTGAAGTTGTCGGAAACATATTCTGGAGGTATTCCTCCATCCATTTTTTTTGGCTTCGGTCTTCCTCTCCTCCTCAATCCAGAATAGTTTGAATCTGGGATGGAAACAAGCTGAGAGAACAGTTTCTCTGTCCCACAGCAAATAACTAAATCTCGTTTCCACCTGACATCTGAAGATTTTGCGCCCCCTCCTATTTTTTAAAAATGCAACTAGGTAGCTTTCATATACCATTTAGCGCTCATATACCATTTTCTTTTCATGATAATATTTTAAAAAATGCTAACTAATGGATATAAATTTTCAATAACGCCTTTAATTTCTATTTTATTGATCTAGTCTTAGAAACCATTATCATTGTGTTAGAAAGAAGAACAGAAAATAAGTCTCGAAGCCTTTTTATTGTTACACAATTATGATATAGATAAAGGAAATTTAGCTTAATAAAAATTATTACTGCAGCATATATAAATTTAATATACAATAAATGGAGAGATTTGCGAGGCCTTTATTTTTCAGGGGCTCACGGGCCCACACGCCCGTGTGATAATGAGACTCTCGAGGCCCCATCAAAATAACCTCTGTTCAACTTTGGACCTCTCTTACCTTCCTTTTTTTTCCTCTTTATGGCAGATTGGTGATTCTACAAATAATACTGAGAACGATAAAAAGAAAAAAGATGCACAATGTCAGGCTTCCGCTTCAGGCAAAGCAAACCCCCTCCCCCCCCCCCTCGTGTGCGTGTGTCCCCTGGGAGGGGGGGGGAGTGATTGGGTGTCTTTCAAGCATCAAGGCCGATTTCCAGTTGCGTCTTTTTCCGGACGCAGCGGGTTTTTTTTTTTAATGGTCAAGGCATTGTACAAGGGGGGATACAGTGCAGGGTCGAAGAATTTATTGACTTTTAATGACCACCGCCAAAGGATAACGCGTGAAACCACAAAAGCACGCCCACCGCTCAGTGGGGGCACTTTTCTCCGCAGTGCGTCTTCAAGATTCTGAAAAATACATTGGGTTCCCATTATAGCGTACTGAAACGCACTAGTTATGCTTGGAGTCAGAAGAGAGAGAAATTGCACCACGGAATCAATCGCCGGAAATGATGACACGGCAAAAGTAGCTTCCAAAATTCGCTACAAACTACTGTTTTTTTGTAGCGCGCTACACGCTACACTACTTTTTTATAAAAGTAGCGCGCTACACTACAAACTACAAAAAAAAAGTAGCGGCTACTGTAGTTTCGCTACAAGTAGCGCGCTACTCCCCAGCCCTGTACTTGATTTACCCATTTTAATAAAGCCGTGTCTAACTTTTCAAAGGTGCTTGTTTTCATCGTTTTACTTTTCTTCGTGGAAGATGAGTTGTCCGATGCGGAAGCAAATTACATCAGTTTATCTTTTTGCTTTATAATGCCTCTAACTGTAGATTCTCCAATGCCGTACTTCAAGCTCATTTGTTTTTGCGATGAACCATTTTCAATTTTTTTTATCAACTCTAACTTATCTTGGATGGATAAGACAACTTTTTTTCTCTTTTCGCTTATCACTAAAATTGCAATTTTAAACAGACGCTAGCAGACCGTCAACACAGATTGACAATAACGGACTGAATGCTGAATCGAAACTGACTGGTTTTGGCGCGCTACCAAAAGAATGGAACAAGCCAAAGGGGAGAAAGGAAGCTCTATGAGGTACGGAAAAGTACTCTTTAGCGATTACAGATCCATTGTATAGGTTTCAGTGACCTTGCGGGCAGGGGTGGGGGTGGAATAGGAGGTGGTAAATAGAAATAGGAGCAGCCCGATTGCTGATCTAAAAATAGATTTTGCATTGGTTGATCATAAAAGGCGTGCGTTTATTTATCTACATTCCGTAAATAACCGTTACCGGGAAGAAAAAAAAAACTGAGCAAGACCGCGGATAATCGGGAGTTTACTGTAGTGATCTTAAAAATTTCTGGATGGTAGTGGTAATGTTGTTCAATTCCTACGAAGAGTGTCTCTTTTATGTTTGAGTTGAGAGATATATTATCAAGCACCTGTTCCGAAATACAGGTGAATGGACAGTGTCCAGGCTAACTTACTTATACTAAACAAGGGGCATCGGACAGGAGGGGATCACAATTTCTTCAATGCTGTAAATCATCCTATCCTTTAAAAGCATTCATTAACAAAAGCATGGTACTTTTGAAAGTGAACCAAAAGTGGAAATTTCTTGACTTTGAATGATTTCATTTTCCATTCTCAATCTCAATGCAATATCACAGGTTAAAAATGACAGCACATTTTGCCATCTGAATGGAATGTACATTATTTCCATGAATGTGATTAATTATGTTTATTTTACTTAACAAATAGTTCTAGAACCATAAAGGCAATCAATTATGTTTGATTTACTTAATAAAATTCAGTATTTGTATAAATTTCTATTTCCTTGTTTTGTATTGTTTTATTGTTATTGAACATCGGTTTTAGAGAATTTCGGATATTGTGAACAAAATTTGCCAGTCCTCAGAGGTTCATTATAACCAGAGTTGACTGTATTTAGTTTTCTCGTGTGCACTAACAGTTTCAAAACAAGAAACAAGCTTTAAACCTTTTAAAACTGATAAAACTAATGTTTTAAGTAGTAGACTAAATTAGTAAGTAAATTAAAAATCTTAATTGCAGGAGCAGAATTATATCCAGTGTTCTGCAAAATGACTTCAAACAGTTGCAAATGTTCTCCAGGCATATTGTCCAAATCTGGCAGATCATGGTAAAATGCAAAATAGATATGAAAAGTGAAGCCATAGCATTAACAGGGTTTTTACAGAATTCACAGCTTTTGCTTACCTGACATATACCACGCTCTTCCCTGACCTTTATCTAGCATGCTTTCACGAATTTACACTAAAAATAGAAATTTTCTTGTATTACTTCCTTTCTTTAATAACCTTTTAAATATATTCTACTTCAATGAAATCAAACAAAAATCATATTGATCATTCAAACAAAAATCATATTGATCAATCATTTGATAATAATTTAGGATAAAATTAAGCATATTTCAACTAGGCATGTTCATAAAGGACATATTTAAAAATTATTTATAAGGTCAAATAAGAAAATGAAATAAAATCAATTTCTCCAATTCGGTTCAAACAGAGTAAGTATTTTCTTGATTTTGCCGCAAAATTCAATTTTTCTTGCATTTCCCTTACTTTTTTTCCAAATTCCTGACAAAAACTCAATTTCAGGACTTTCCAGGTCTGTAGAAACCCTGATAAAGGGCAATTTGCTTTAATTCTTCTGCAGAACTTATTGTTTTTATTCAAACAAAACAAAATTTGAATGTTTTCCCTTGCGAGCGGGAAAAACTTCAAATAAAAGCAAAGTTTCCAATCCAAACAAAACACATTGAATGCTTTTTGATCACATGACACCATGAACACTCTTGCACAATCGTTTTGTCTAATTTGAACATTTTCCGGCCGCCATCTTTAGGCCATAGGTCGAGAAAGGCTTAGCAGCTTGATTTCTAGTTACCTTAAATTACGAGGAAATACGGTGGAATTTCAGTAATAAGCAATTCTATTAAAGATTCTTAGAAGTTTGCGAAACTTTTATTATTTCACAAAATTTGACAAGAAAAAATTCAGCTGAAACAAGTTTGAGGTAGGGCTAACGAGACCGAATTTGGTTTTCCTCCTCAACAAGGAAGAATCCTATTGCTGAATCTTTCAAATGGAACCTCTTAGAAATCATGTGACTATACATATATACAGATTACAGAAATATTATGCAGCAAACTTATTTATGACATGGGTTTTAGGCAGTTAGGAGAAACCTAAGAAGTAAAATCTTACAAAGTATTAAATCAGAATGTCACTGAATTCAGCACATATTTCATGGAGAAATGCCAATATAAACTGAAGTTGTGTGGGCATTCATGACACTAGTATAAACTGTGAACAAATACTCTTTCCACGACATTTGCAATGAAAATGAGAAGGCTTCGGCAGAGTCTGCCAGATTGCCTAAGATCATACTGTGCAAACTTCTTTTTGTGTGAATGTGGAATTTCTTTTAATCAGATTATTCTTCACCAGAAAAACTAACGGGAAAGTAGAGCTTTTGAGAGTAGAAATGCAAACATAAAATAGCAAATTCCATTAAATAAATTACCCCAATACTTTTATTAGGCATAATTTACAATGAAATTACTAAAAATATCAATACCTTTTTCATAAACAGTCTTCGGATTTTTTTAAAAATGAAATTTGACTTGTCTAAAATCAACTCAAATACCATATATCTCGACATATAAAACGAACTTTCAACTTAAAAGATAACTTCATATTTTTGCGTATGTATTTTACACCGAACATGAAATGCATAATATAAAATAAATTGGTTGACATATCAGGGTGCCTACTACATTTCTAAAAATCAATTTGCTGACTTTTTCCAGACTTTCGGAAGCTTCTGGGGGAAATTTCCTGACAATACATGCATTTCACATAGGGAAATCCCTCAACAGCACTACCCTCTTTAAAATTAATATAAAATATAAAAATTTTAAGATGAAAATTCATAATTCTGTACATAGTAGGGGTTATATGCTGTCATATACAGAGTGGAGGTTCGACTGTCGACGTAGTAAACATTTTTATAGCATACTGAACTCGTTTGTATTATTTTAGTTTTTAGTACTAAAATATTTGAAGACACAATATGAACTTCTCCCCTTACACCCCCCCCCCCCCCACCCCTCAAAAAAAAAAAATCTTTGCTGTGACCCTCCGGAACTTATATCCCCTAACACTTCTACACTGTATGAATGTGAAACAATATTATTTAATTAAAATAACAAAATTTTATGCCAACACTACGAAATATATGCCCATTACTGCCAAATAGTGCTGGCCTGGTAAATTTTAAGCAGTACCACACCGTTAACTTTTCTGTGCATGTCATAGACACATGGCAGTTCGCCGTTACTATTTATGTACTGGCGCATATGCACTTTTCAGACACTGGTACTCCAGTGACTTCCAGACGATGGCAATCTACCTTGCTCCCGGTATACGGCACTTTGCCAGCACGATGGGTACCTGGCCATCATTTTGCGGGCAGTAGTGTGTTTGCTGGGAACCCACTAACTTTTTATATTTTCACGTAGTTAATAAATTTTGCACATGCAATTTTTTGCGATGCCCTTTAAGATCATGAAATGTCTCGTTTTAAATAAAACCAGTGAGCTTATTGGAGTCAGTGACTAACCTGATCCCACAGATCGGCTGTCCTGACAGTTCTGTCGTCCTCGACTGAAACTTAAGTCATATTCCCCAAGGCTTCATATACTTGGCGGCACTGGATGTTTTATTTGGACCTTCGTGATTTCCTACCTTTTCTACTTCGTAGCGATTGTTTGGCTTTACAACTGATACTCTATAAGGTCCGTGATAATTTTCTTTCAGCTTTAAGCCTGAACCCAATTGGGTTCTTTTGATTGCTACTATATCACCAACTTTATACTTCTTTTATTCCTTTCTACACTTATTAAATTATTTATTATTTTCTTCTTTCATAATTTTCATGATGTTTTTCCTCACTTCTTCTCTCATATCTTCTCGTTCTTTCATCATGTAGTTCATATATTCATCTTAATTCTCAAGTCATTCTTATCTTTCATTTTAATTCCTGTCAATTAATCAAAAAGAGTGAATTTCGTACTTCTTGTGGTAGAACTGTTGATAATTCTCTGTACGTCAGCTACGTACTTGTACCACTTTGAACTGTCTTCTTTAGAGAGTTTTGACAGGACTGGAATCAAGATGGCATGCGTTCTTTCGACCTGTCTGTTCCCCCTAGGCAATCCGGTCGTTATCTTTATGTGTTCAATACTTTGCTCTGCACAATATTCTTCAAATTCTTTAGATGTGAATGCAGACCCCCTGTCTGATATTATTCTTGAAGGATTACCGAACACTACTTGTTGTAGTTTCAGTTTGTCTATGACTTCTTTGGCTGATGTAGACTTAACAGGATAAAACCACGTAAACTTCGTGAAAGCATCTGTTACTGTGAAAATATACTGATACCTTTTGTAGATGGCAATGGGCCAATGTGATCAATGTGGTAGGCGCTTAAGGGCAAGTTTTCTTTTGGAATTGGATTCAAAAATCCTTTGGCTTTACCGCGTTTTCTATTGTGTAAAATGCAGTCAATATAGTTTGCTATTACCGTCTCGACTTGTTTTCTCAATTTTGGAATATAGAACTCTTGCTTTACTAATTCTTCTGTTTTGGAGACAGCAAAGTGGCCTCTGTTATGCATCTTTTTAATGATTTCATTTTCCATTTCTTCCGATACTACTAGCAACTCTCTTCCATTTTCCCACTTGTATAACGCATTATTCTTAAGGAAGTAACCGTTTTCTTCTCCCTTGTCAACTAAGGTTTTTATTGTTTTTATATGTTCATCCTGCTCTTGTGAAGTGATAATTCTGGCTGTTACCCCATCTAAAGATCTAGTGATGATCAGAACAGTTTTTCAACTCAATGCATCCACATGCTTCATTCGATCTAATGTTCGATTTCATAATCGGTCTTCTAGGAATAAAACCCATCTGGCAACTCTTGCCGCTAATTCCTTTTTGTTCAACGTTTTCTGAAATGCCTGACAATCAGTAATGATCTTGAATTTTGAACCTAACAGATAGTTTCTGAATTTTTTTAGAGCTTCGATTATTGCGAGTACCTCTAATTCATAACTGCAATACTTTTCTTGTTGTGGAGTTGTCTTCTTACTCATATATTGTATAGGATGAAATTTTTCATCATCTCCTTTCTGTAGTAATACGGCGCCAAAACCATGGCTGCTTGTATCAGTGTGCAATTCTAATGGAGATCCTTGTTTGAACAAATGTAATACTGGCTTTTGGGACAACATTTCTTTCAATTTGTTAAATGCTTCTTCTTGTTCAGGACCAAACTTAAATGTGGAGCCTTTTCGTAGTAGATCACTCAAGGGTCTGGCTATCTGGGCATACTTGCGTATAAACTTGCAAAAATATCCACTTAACCCTACAAATGACTGAACTTGCTTAATGGATTTAGGTTGAGGAAACCTTTGAATGGCTAATGACTTATTTGGTGACGGTTGTATTGTTCCGTCTTCAACGACATAACCGAGAAATTCAACTTTTCTTTTCAAAAACTGGCACTTTTTAAAATTGATGTCCAACCCGTATTCAGAGGCAACAGTCATCACTCTCTTTAACTTTTCAATTCCTTCCTCTTCATCTTGGGATGGAATGATTATGTCATCCATGTAAATAACAATAGTATTATCACGCAGCAACTCCCTGAAAACTATTTATGAATCGTTGAAATTGACTTGGTGATGTGCTTAACCCGAAAGGACATTTTAAAAATTCATATTCCCCATTATGTGTAACAAATACAGTATATTTTCTGCTCTTCTCATCTATTTCGACGTGAAAAAATCCGTTTTTCAGATCTAAAGTTATAAAAACTTTCGCCTTATCCAAGTGATCTAATACGTCTTCAATTAATGGCAAAGAGAAACGGTCTTTAACGATCTTCCGATTTAATTTTCGGTAATCTACACACAACCTGTACGAGTTATCTTTTTTTTTACATAACAGCACTGGTGCAGCATAATCAGAATATTTAGGTCTAATTATCCCATCCATTAACCATTCATGAATTTGATCTTCTATTATTTTCTGTTCTTTCAAAGGAAATCTTCTTGGACGCTCGCTCACAGGTATATCGTCAGTTAAAATTATGCTCATCTTCAGTTCAGCAGTCTTCGTTTTTCTTGGTTTATAATCTGCAATCAACTTCCTGATTTCTTCTTTACAATCTAACTTAATCAAATGACTCAAATCTATTTCTTCAGAGCTTACAGCTTCGGATAGATTAATCAAAAAATTATTTTCTGGTAAAACCCTTCATTTTCAAATTCTTTCCCCTTGCTCTCAAGGAAAACTTGATTTTCATTTAAGACCTTGTTTACACTACTCTCGTGATTTATATAAGATGTTTTTATACAAGTATTTTCGCCTGAATCCGTTTCATTAGGCAAATATTGATGCGTCAACAGTCCATTTATTTGAAAAGCGTTTTTATTTTCAATACTCTGAATTCTAGGCAATTCCTTATATCCAGTTACAAATTCTTTCAGTACTTTAATGTAACCGATCCAAACATTTTCGCACTTACCTAATACTTTTAATCCATTTTCATCTATAGATAAATTTCATTTATTGATTACGTCGACTCCTAAAACAATTTCATGCGCGAGATCTTTCATAACATAAGCATTAGCAGAAATTGTAACATTATCGATTCACAATTCCGCTGGAAAATAACCTAATGGTTGTACTACTTCTTTGGCGATACCTGATATTTTTGCATCATCAGAAAATAGTTTTGGAGAGCCAATTTTTATATAAGTTTCGTAATTCACAAGGTTCAATTCGCTTCCAGTATCGATCAAACATCTTGCATTCTTGCCGTTAATTTGAATATATTTTTCCATCATATTGGAAATCAAGATAGAGTTATAGAAGTTCACTTCCTTTTTGGTATGTGAAGTGGATACTTGGTTGAAATTTTTATTTTGTCGAGAATCATGGTGGGAAATTTGGCAATCATTCTTTTTATTTAAACATTGAGAAGTGACATGGCCGTAGAGATTACAGGCGAAGCACTTAATTTTTGATCTGTCTCTATTTTTTATCGTACAGTCAACATTTGAATTATTTGCGCTATTTGAATACCTAGATTTATTATTATTTTGGACACGATTAAAATACTTTTCATTATCTGATTCCTTCATGTAGGATCTTTTATTAGTCATTTCAAAATTATTTGAACTTTGATTAATACCCTTCTTGAAACTGCGCCTTGCGGCTTCATAATCATCTAGCTTGTTTACTAACACATCAACTTTTTTCATACTTGGGAGGTCATCAATGAAATGTTCTTGAATCTCATTAGGCAAACTCTGTTTTATGCGATCCGTTATAATTAATTCCTTCCAATTTTCAAAATCACCAACCTCCATACCATGAATCCACTCATCGAAATAGTTACGAAGCTCAAAAGCAAAATCTCACCAATTGGCGGGCTGTTGTTTCTTGTGAGAGATAAACTTCTGCCGTTAAATTAAAATGCTTTAAAATAAGATTTTTCACACGATCGTAGTCATCTGCTAAGGGATCCGATTCTCTCGATATTATGTTTACGAATTCTAATGGTAACAAACTTAATAAATTCATTACCCAATTATTTTTAGGTGTCTAATCGGCCGATTTGTTTTTCGAATAGTGCTATATAAATACTAATATCTCTCGATCCATCGAATTGCGTCATAATATTTTGCGGAGTTTGTTTTCTATTCTCATTATTAGACTCAAGCGGATTTTCTATTATGGTTTCTCGTCTACAAGTAATTTCTAACTGTCGTAACTCAAATTCTCTTTCTTCCCTCTCTCTTGCGATTGCTATTTCTCTTTCTTCCCTCTCTCTTGCGATTGTTATTTCTCTTTCTTCTCTTATGACCTCAAGGCGAGTTTTGACAAAATCTTCATCAAAATCATCAGTCTTTAATTAACTTTAACCCTCCAAGCGGCTGAGACGTAAAATCCCGTCATCTGTAAGAGTTGTTCAAAGCGGCTGAGACATAATTTTCTACTCCTTTTTTTCTGCTTCGAAAGCGGCTGTGACATAAAATCCCGTTACTGCTTACCCCCACTCGCCAAAACACCTGTGACACTTAGATTAATGGATTGCAAAGGAGGGGAGAGCGCACAATGGCCAAGACACGCCTACGATACTTTAATTGTAGCTTTCAACACCCCACAAAATTATTTACAGATGTGGTGACCATACCTTTTCTAACTAAAGGAAAGAGAGGCCGAATGCTTTCGGTATTTTTTCAGATAAGTAATCTTTTGAGCCGGAGTCCCTTCTAAGCATGGTTGGGCACGGGAAATAAGTTAATATTTCGTATTTTTCAAAGACCTCCAGGATACTTTTTCATTTATAATAATTTTAAATGTTTAATTAAAATAACAAATTTTGAGTAAATATTTTACTTCTTTCAAATGTTACCTGAAAAGGAAAAGGTTTTGCCTCGAATACAACAAAACAGTTATCATATAAAAAAAATATATTTTATTAGAAGAGACCGATTTAACATATATGGGGTCTTGGACACACATGCTTACGGATGAAGAGGGGCTTTAAAGAAATGTAGTGCATATTATAATTTACATTAATACAAATTTACATGTCATAAACCACTCCTGTATAAATATTAACTCTAATTATCCTATTATATAGTAACGCTGATACGGGACTCACTCGCTAACAAATCCGGTCCGGCCACTTCCAAACAAAACTTTTACTGTCATTAATACAAACAGATTAAAAAGTTACTGTGTAAAAATTTAATGAAATTCACACAGTTCGTGCGATCGGCTTGAAAATTTTCATGATTATGTAAAAAATATATAAAAACGATCTGCGCTTAAAAATCTGAAAATCCACCTGTTCTCTCATTTTTAAGCGATTTTTTTGCTATTTTCAGCTTCATTTAATTACGCATTTAATCGCGTTAAGTTTCCAGTAAAATGAAAATCAAACGTCAAGACAGTCGGAACACATACTCAACTTCCCTCACTATTTTTAGGAGAGTCCAATGTCACTTAGGTTAAATGTTTATCTTACATTTCATTGTTTACATCAATAATACTTACTATAAGGATGTTTTGGCAACCAACTATGTTTCCGGACTATTATTTTTCCCATTCCAATTTTAATGAACTAACGCATTATGTAGAAGCTGCTTGGTGTTATAAAATAAAGTAAAGACAACTTCTACATAATGCGTTAGTTCATTAAAATTGGAATGATAAAAATAATATTCTTGAAACATAGTTAGAAGCCAAAACGTCCTTATAGTATTTTTCATGTAAACAATGAAATGTAAGGTAAATATTTAAGCAAAGTGACACTGGGCCCTCCTAAAAATAATGAGGAAAGTTGAGTATGTGTCCAGACTGTATTGCTGTAAACTAGTCCTCAGTTATTGATGTTTCAGTTTGATTTTACTAGAAAAGTAACACGATTAAATGCGCGATCAAATTTATCAGTAAAGCTGTATTCCGTCCTAAAGATTAAAACAAAATTAAAATAACTAGTTGAAAAGAACAGTCTAAGATAAAATAAAATTAAATCCCAGTTGGATTCAGTGGTGATGATTCCCTTTCTGTGATCTGTGGGTCTCGGTCCCACCATGGCCCATTGCACAAGGGACTGAAAATAGTAGATGGTTGAAGAGTAAAAATCGAGGGTTCTGGACTAACACGCGGCAGTCGATCTAACGGTCTAGGGTTTCGGGCGGTTTCGTTAGATGTCTCGTGAAGACACGGAAGAACACCTGAAAAAATCCTCCGACCAAGGCATTCTGACTTGGCAAATACCCTGAGTGCAGGCTTGCAATAAATGCACTACATTACACTCTATGATCTGTGTGGTTTCCCTGCTCACCTAGCATGGGTCTTTGAATAATCTGCCGGTTTAGCGGAGTGTTCAAAGATCCACGCTAAGAAATTACACGTGTAATAGAAGAGGAATCTTCTCAAAAACGTCTTTTCAATAATGAATGATGAGAGAAACCATCCTAAACCTGGTTTCAGACGATAAGAATTATTTAATCAAAATTTTAAATTTAAGAAGATCCATTTTTCTTCCAAAATTTCTCGTATATTGCCTCCTGCCGTTGAAACTTTTCAGGATCCTCCACTGTCTTAGTTTTACCTAACTACAATATATTTCCAGAAAAACTAACTTCCCACATTGAACTGCAAGATTTTTTGTTGTTGTTTTGGTGTTATGTGGTGTGTGTGTGTCAGTTCATTTATGTAAATATGTATACATGCTAGAAAAACTTTTCAACCTGTAAAGAATTAAAGAAATTGTTACGTAAAGAAATACACAGAAATAGAACAATTTGTATAAAGCCAAAATTTTCATCTTAGATTTCGAGGCATTTAAATTTATACCAGATCACATCGAAAGCGTCAGTTTGTCATCGATTTATTATTTTATTATTGCTGCTTTTAATTGAACAATACGAATTTTAATTTCTATTTTTATTTTATATTAGCTGATGTACCCGCTCATCACACGGGAATAGAGATTACTTTAACAATTGGTTAAACTAAGCTGCCAAATAGACGAAAAAGTAAATAAATAAAATTTCCAATTAGCTAAATTTAAAAATAAAGATTAATTTTAGTGTAATTGTTTAAAATATGAAGTTCAAATCGAAGCGCTGTTGCAAATCAAAGCCATGATATATAAATACATGGAGAGAGAGGTGGGGATTTTCGTTTGATTATTTTGAGAAATCGCAAAATTATTAAATGTTTAATTTGAATTTCAAGTAATTTATTTTTACATATACATAACATGTTATAACTAGCTGCGTATCAGTTCTTCACGACGAAGAAAGTAATGATTTTTTTTTTTTACACATGCATTTTAAATTATTCTAGCTATACGGAAACTGAAAAAATGCAGAAAACTTTTACTCGAACCTGCATTATGGATATTAAAATATGCTGTCATAGCTAGCTCAATTGTCTCACGATGACCCAAAAGCTATATTGGCAGTGTTAACGATCGGGTGACAACCCTTTCTTCTTTCAATACTCATAAATTAGAAAAATGTTTTAGTTAATTAAGTAATTTAATTTTTCCTATTCATCCTAAAATAAACTTTTAAGGAGTTGTAATAACCTGGTGTGCAGAAAGTGAAAGGATTCGTTTTCACATCTCGGCTGATCAAAAACCGCTATATGTACATGGTGCAAACGTGATCGATAAATCTGTGGGTCCGCAGCTCCTCTAGCTGTATATAGGCTGGTATACGGACGAGAGTTGTGGATCCGAAAATAACATCCTTTTGGGTGATGCCCTACACTAAAAAAAATTTTGTGGATTACTAAGAAATCTCTTTGAAACAAAGATGCTATAACTTTTCTTAGTATTGTTACTAAATAAAGTCATGTAAATCAATTGGCAAACATGGCTTTATTTAGTAGTAATACTAAGAAAAGTTATGGCATCATACTAAAAAAATCTGGAGTGCCTCCACTCGACTTTCCGAAGACTTACGATTAGATCATTACCAAGCATTTAAATAAATTTTAATCGATGAATAATTCAAACATATATACCAAGTTGAAACTCAATCGAATGCACCATTTAAACGCTAGCATACTTTCAAGACTTTCTCCCCATATACTAGATACTTTCTCCCCATAAAAAGATTCTCGACGATCCCCAAATCTGGCATAATAGCTATAAATCAGTCCCGTACTGCTAAGCTGTCAGTATTCGGCTATTTAAAAAAAAAAAAAAAAATCAAATTATTAAGCAGAAAGGCTTAATTTAAAATGCAGACTTTTTCTAAGAAGGAAAGCGTTCCAAATGAGTTAAAAGGTTAATTCTAACAAATTATATGTCATAATCTAAATAGGTTTGCAAATTTTTGCGATTTTAAATCGTTTGAAATAGCTTCTCGAAATTATTAAACTTCTACTTCTTTTAAGAATATTAAAACGAATAAATTGTTTTCGCCTAAATAAAGCATTGATATAAGGATTATTATGTATTAAGCATTTCAGTGGTCCAATTCCGAAGGATTTTTTTTTTTTTTTTGGATTACATGTGGGAATGGCGCCAGTTGTACGTCATACATTTAAAATTGACAAAAATTTGTACTCATGTTTTTTTAACCATTACCGTTGACAAATTAACAGCGCTTCGCTTTTGATTACTCCCTCTAACTGCATAAAGATGTGCAAAATGATAGAGAGAAGACGTAGGCGACCTTAAAATTTTGAAAATCCACCCGTTTCCCCAAAAATACTAAAATTCAGAGCCTTATTATCGCATGGGAAAATCGGGACTTTGTAAAGGGCCCCCAATTTCAAATGTTCTGAAATAGTCTTCTTTTATATCAAAATTTTTTGAAAAATAAAAAAAATTCATGGATGGGGCCCCCAAAATTCATCAATGTCCGGGGCCCCTGTTGGTCATAATCAGGCCCTGCTTAAATTTAGCAATTTAAGTCGCTAAAATTATTAAATATAGATAATTTAAATTGAATTAAATTCATTTAATTCAATTTAAGTCAATGCGCCAGTGGGTCCTAATCTTGCGCGCAAGACTTGGTATAAGCGCTGAGCATTCAAATAATACAATATATTCACATAAAAACGATCCAAAAGAATTACTTTCAATAAACTTCTGCCGCAAGAATTTATGAAACTTCAAAAAGTTCTAATACATGTCTTTCAAAGGACACCTCTTTTGCCTTAGAAACTTGAAGGTGCAAGCTATGGTTAAGCCTTAAAAATGACAAAAAAAAAAAAAAAAAAGTGTGTTTTTGTGACCTTCAGTGACTTTGCGTCGATAACCTGCCACAGATTTCTCATATATTTCATGAAGTTCTATCGTCTAACATTATAGATGTGAAATAAATATTATGGCAAGTTGTCCCCCAAAGAGTTTTTGACCACAGCATTTTCTATGTCTGAGAAAAACGCCCACTTTTGTGTGCTGCATGGACTTTTTTACAGGCCCGTAGCCAAAGGGGTGCCAGGTGGGGCTGAGCCTCACTCCCCCTAGAAAATTTCACATAAAAAAAGTTTAATGCAGAAAAAATTCTGTATATAAGGTAAAGTTATCAAAGTTTTATATCAAAGTTTTATATCAAAGTTTTATATATCAAAGTTTTATATATACAAAGTTTTTCTTTGTAATACTCTGTCATTTTTGTTTTGTGTTCTCATCTTCCAAAGATGACAACTTTAAATGCATTCTGTTTAAGCCAAGGAACTTTTACTTCTTGGAAGCCGTTTGGACTTTTCAGAATTTATTTAATTATAAACTTATGCTATTATTTAATGAAGAGAAATATAGATAAAAATGTTATCATTCAAAAAAATATAGGATGCCACCCCACTTACGTTAGGGTGCCCCCCCCCCTGAAAAAAAGAGGGTGCCCCCCTGAATAGAAAATCTGGCTACGGGTCTGCTTTTTTAGTGGGCCATAAAAGATGAAAAACTTCACTTTGAGACAAAATATTCTGGATTTACTACATTAATAAGATTAATAACAACTGGGAATTTTTTGGTAAAAATCTCAGATGGCATGAATCCTAGGTGTGTTACTTTCTCAGATTCGTGCTCTTAATTTTTCTTGGAATTTTTTCACATATGCAGAACATAAATAAAGGTCTTTGAAAACGTTTATTATCTAACAAAGATTAATATAGATATTTCATTTAACAAATTTACTAAACAAGTCCTTTAAATGAAACATCGAATTTTTAATTTTTATTTTTCTCGTACGCTTGAGATAATTTAAAAGAAAGCTTTATTACCCTAAACTCAAGTACATTATACTCTCTCTCTCTCTTTTTTTTTTAACTGTCATATTTTTTTGCATTACAACATAAAATGATCGAGTGAAAGCCAAATTTCCTATTTCTCTTTCCTAACTAACTGTATAAACTTTTATGAAAAAATGCACAGTTCAAAAAAAATATAAGAAATAATAATAGTTATATGGAACACTTTGCACATTTTATGAAGGACAGCGTCTTATATAAGGTTCAGGTGAATGGGATATATCTGACATTGGACACTTTATTGAAAATATGTACACGGGGTCTTATCGCATGAGCAAATCGGGGCTGTGTCCAGGGCCTCATCTTGAAAGGGGCCCATTAGATATATTATTTTTCGTTCATTTCTATTAAAACTTTATGAAGAAATTTTTCAGATAAAGAAGTATAGTAAAAAAATAATCTCTAATTTTACTATTTTTAGAGCACAAGCGTCACTCTCACTACCTGCTCATTATGAGAGGGGGCAAAAAACAAAATATCTCTTTTTCCAATCTTCATCAGACAAAAATCTGGCTCTGGGTGAGTGTACATGTAAGCCACCAAGAAAAGAACTTTGGTTTCCTACAACGTTGCGTAGATTCCCGAGTATTTAGGGGGGAAAGAGGTGAGGGAGACCAGTTGGTCAGATTCACCGGACATGTGCTCCTACAATACAAAGTAATTTATCAGGCGGTAGGTAGGCTGTCACGTCGGCAGTTTGTTAATTACCTTGTTCCCCACGCCTTCCATGCGGAAATGGGGGGAAGCAGGTTTTTCTTGTGCATTTTCGAGAGATACAGATCCCATACACTGGAACTTTTTTGAAGTTATCACTAGGCAAACTCCAGGCCGCTCGGAGGGTTAAAAGTGCAGGTACTTTTGTATATGGCAGAACATTGATATCTAACTCTTTGCATAATGATAAAAAATCACATTTCTTGGCTTTCATTAAGCAAGACATATTTTCTTAATAAACTTCTTTTAAGATATAATAAAATTTCTACCCACAGTTCCTTGGATTACTCAGTGGTTGAACTGCTGCAACCACATTACTCAACGTTAGTCCGTAAATCAATCCTGGGAAAGAGCCCCTATTTGCAGGAAGCTGAATACAGTTTACAATCAAATAAATAAACAAACTAATAAAAAAAAAAACTTTTTAATCATCAAACAAGCCCTTTTGGCTAATACATCACTTATGCTATTCACACACTCAAAATCTATAGAACAACCAGCTAACTTTTTATATTTTCACGTAGTTAATAAATTTTGCACGTGCAACTTTTTGTAATGCATTTTAAGATAATGAAATGTCTCGTTTTAAATAAAACCAGTTTATTGGAGTCGGTGACTAACCTGATCCCACAGATAGTCACTGACTCCAATAAACATATTTGAGATTTGATTAATGTTTATATTGAGAATTAATCATGAAGTTATAGTTTAAAAACTTTAGACTGACAGAGCTAAGAATATATAAGCTAATTAAGCAAATGATAAAACTTTATAATACTCTTAAATGTGCTACCAAAACTAAAATAGATTTTAAAGTATTTAACAAAAATGCTTAAATCGGGAAAAAAATGTTTACAAATTTACTGCAAACAAGATTGCCATGATAAACACATTTAGAAGACATTAAAAATGGTTACTAGGCAATTATTTCTTATTGTGGCTATACCTGAGTTCTATAGCCAAATCAGTACCAAGCTCTTTGAAATTTAAATCACATTGGCACTAAATCGCACCATTTCAAGAGAAAGAAAAAAAAATTGTGATAATAGTTGGCGGGTAATGATTTAAAGTTCCTACTTCTTTTTTAAATTTTATTTTGCTTAGTGTTTGTCTAATTTTGCATTAGTAACAATGCATTTCTTTTTCTTTTTTAAAAATTATTTCATTTTTATTTTTCATTGGCATGTTTTTTTTGTTTTAAGGTTATTATTCTTAGACCATACCGTATACCATCAAAGAAAACTGCTAGTAAGTGCCATGAATGGGCTGAAGATAATCAGTTACGAGGTCAAGATGCATGTTCCACATCAAATGAAAGTGAATGCATGAGGTATGAAATCTGAAACTTCTCTATGTATCTAGCAGTTTTTAGACAAATTTCTGTACTCCATCCTGCATAACTGAATTCAGTTATCAGGGGTTGATGCAGGTATTTTTTCCAAGGTCCCATTTTTATGAAAATTGCTTATTTTGTGAATTTAATATTTATTTTGTGAAATTCAACCCTTATTTTACTAAATTTTCATACCAATTTCTGATAAAAATCACTTTTTTGTTGTTAAAATAATGATGAAACATTTTAAATATTAGAGTAAAATGCCAATGAAAGGCCATTTTAATCAAATGTACTTTTGTGAAGGTGCCGTTTTAATAGATTGTAATTCTGTGAAGGGGCCACAAACTGGACCAAATTTTTGCCTGCATCGACCCCTGATTATATTCTGCCATTCATTCATTTATATTTTTTTTCTGGTTTAAGGATTAATGATAATTGTCTCCCACTCCCTTCTCTCCCCTCCCATTCTTTTTATTAAATATATGTTATAAATCACTTTGGTGTGTGCACGTAAGTGGGAAGATTTTTATGTTCCATTTTAATACTTTGTTGATAAGGAAGTTTGCCATTTTAAAGATTGAGTCCCTTTTCAAATGTTTCTTTCTTCCTCAAAAATAAATAAATGATAGTTATTCTATATTTATTAACTTTGAAAAATTGTGTCTGTTATGAAAATATATTTATGCACATTATGGTGCTTCAAAAACCCTGCAATATTTTTACGTTATTCATAAATATGATGTATGCAAGATTTCAGTTCAGTCAAATAGCATTTAGAGGCTGCGCAACACAGTTGAATTCTGTTGGAAATACAGTACTACATCATCAATATAAACAGTTACCTGACAATTTGATAGACCAAAAAGAACAACACTCATGAGCCGTTGAAAGTTTGAACTCTCATTTCTGAGCCTGGAGGGCATCCAGTGAAATTGAAACATGCTTTCTTCAGTGGTAATGCCAGTGAGGTGGGCATCTGCGGGATGCATGAACATCTGATGAAAACCTGAAGTTAGGTCAAAAGCAGAAAAGAATTTAGCTCTGGCCAACAAATCAATCATTTCAGATTAATTAGGGAGAGGAAAATTATCAGGTATAACCTTCGCATTTAATTTTCAGAGCAATCAGGATGGATCATGCACAAGGCGACATGATCCATCCTGTTTTCTTATAAGTAAGACTGGAGCAGCATAGCTGGATGTGGAAGGTTAAATGATACCCACTTCCAAAAGTGTCTGTATTTGCTTTCTCATTTCCGGCTTCAGACTATATACGGTTTTGATCTAACCGGGATATCATCAATTAGAAAAATGCGGTGCTGAATGATGGGACATGCACCTAAGGCACTCGAGTTTTGCAAAAAGAGCTGCCTATAGTACTTGGACAATAAATCCATCAGAGCTGCATGTTGATCGTTATTTAAGTGAGAAAGATCAATGTCTTTTGCCCACGCCTCAAAATTTTCCTCATCAGGATGTCTTCAGTCACATTTACGGAGTTAATTTCAGCTGATGTATTTATAAGATGTATGTTAACTAACTTAGTGTGTTTATTTAAAATTATGTGGTCATCTGTTAAATTTATTACTTGTACTAAACAAGTTAAATCATTATTTATAGTGGAAATTGAGTTGGCAATAAAAAGGGAATTTAGATCTAAGTCACAATTAGGTTCAATAAGTACAGTCTGATCAATGAAAGTAGAATCAATGTCTGGTATACAAATGTAAACAGTTTTTTGGGACCTGGCAGGAAGAGTAAGTTTTCTAGGCAATGTGCCAAAAAGTGAAAGAAAATTGGACTCTAGAATAGAGTCAGATTGCCACTGTTCATGAGAAACTTGAGTGTCTGAAGAACAGGCCTCATTCAAATTTGGTTGATGTTCATCCTTCCAACAGACGCTGACCCTCTCACATGACAAAGTGCCTTTTAGGCAATCAAAAATAAAATTATTTTCCTTAAGGAAATCTAATCCTAAAACTATGTCAAAATTTGGTGAAAGCATGGAAAGCGCGACTAGCAATTTCGCTTCAAAAGAGACATTATTAATTTTTATACTACATTTAATTACATTTTGAGGGGCAATTTTAAATCCAGTAAGGGCACGTAACTGGAAATTAGGCCCTGAAATTTGCTCATATGAGTCTAATGAATTTAGAACCTGCTGTGAAATGAGACTCACATATGCTCCTGAATCAACAAGGGTGGTATATTTGTTTTCCCCACACATCACAGAAATAATGGGGAGAGAAGTGTGAAGAAAACTAACTTCCTCAGGAAAAGGATCCTGAAGGGGTTCTGTTGAGCTGAAAAGCATTCTGAAATACCCAATAGGGTCAAGTGAAAAATTTCTATCACCATTGTTTAATTTAGCAGAGTCATAATATGCAGTGGTAGCGTTTGCTGTTCTTTCCTAGATACCTATAAGTTTCAGATTTAAGAAATGCTGAAAAATATTGCTTTATAGACTTTTAAATTTATAGCAAAAATTAATTTTTATTTAACAATTAAAAACAAAAAAATAATAACAGTTATAAAATGACTAGGTAATTTAATTATCAGGAAATTAACTATTAATTGGCATAATTAAAGATATCAATTTTCTTACTAGTTTTCGTTCAAAACAAAAAGGAGAATATGGCAGCAGCACAATCTGTTGATCTCTAAAAATTCTTGAAGGTTGATACTTTGATTATTGGATGACAGGGGATATTTATCTTGATTACAGTGATCGATCTAGGATTTTTTCAGAAGAGTAAAAATACTCCTTAACCTTTTTAGAAAGAGTATTTTCTTTTCCAAAGGAGTAATTCAAGCAACGAACAATTATGCTAAATATTCAAATACATAATTAAATTGCATTCGACACATAAATAATAACTGATTATGCGTCTAGGTACATAAATGTCAGTTCAACAAAAACTAGGGCAATAATTGGATTTTTTAAATTTAAAATCAGCAAATTATAATTACTTATCAAAATATACCTAATTTTATATGGAAAAGCAATGCTTAAAAATACGCATTCCGAAATTTTTAAGGCGTATTCTGAATTTCTAAAGCGTGAAATACGCATATAGAGGCGTTATCACGATCACTGCTTGATTAAACAGGCAATTATTCCAAGTCAACATCCTTGTAATTGGTTACTTTACATATACTTGAGATACTTTAAAAACGTTAAACTTCATTGAAGTATTGCTAAAAAAAACTTTCCTTTAAATATTAGAAACTGCTTAAAATTAGAAGAAATGCCTTTCAGGGCAGAGATAGCCTTCTTGGCTCATTATATTACTGCAGCATAGTGTTAAACTAAAACGAAACTTGGATGTAAGATTGCTACTTTTAAACAATTCTGCCGCGGACTGATACGAGGAAATGCCCACTCCGGTCGTGTGGTGAAGCGGCAATAAGCAGTAGCCAATCAGATTGCTGTATGACGTCACTCCAGCGTACGCGTACCTGCCGACTGCCGACTCTGGGCCAACAAAGCCCCCCCCCCCCTCTTTTTCACCTGACTGTATGTACAGAGAAAAAGACTTCTTTTAAAACAGGAAAACCTACGGCATCCATTATCAGAATGCAAATTTTCAAAGAAAGTAATTAAATTTCTCAAAGTCCATTAGTATATTAAATCAACATTAAATTCACAAAAAAATCATCAATTCAAGTTTTTCACACAGTATACCCTACAATAAATGCAAATATACATACAGAATAAGTTGCAACACGACTGCACGTTATATACAAAACACTTAAGCATTCACTATGTACAGAACACACATACGGGGCCCCGATACACACAACTTTCACACTTTGCACTTACACGTAGTACAGATAAATGCATAAATCTTCAGAGTATAAACACTTTTGCAAACAAGAAAATATAAAAAAAATGATTATATTCAATTAATTACTATGCAAAGCAAATAAACACCTTTACCATTACAATCAATAAACATTATGCTGAAACAGTTTTAAAAGATACCTTGTAAATTCATTTCAAATAGACACAGTGCAAAAACAATTCAATAAACACTTTGCCAACAGTAATTAAACACAATGCAAAAACACACTTAAAAAGACACTATGCAAATTACAAAAATACAGAGCTCAAAATTGAATTTGAGTACTACCCCCCACCTATTCCTTTTAAACAGGGACATTTTTCATTTTAATTTTTGTAAAAGATGTTTGTAATGAACCTTTGTAAGTCATTTTTAGTTAATGGTTTTGTGAAAACATCTGATAAATTAGATTTACTGCCCACAAAACGTATGTGAAATTTTTGTGCATTGTACAGGTCTCTAATAAAGAATAAATTTACGTCTATATGTTTCAATCTGTAATTTTCAATGGGTGATTTTATGAAATCTATTGCGGCCTGATTATCAGCATATAAAATTGGTATAGGTTGCTCACCTTTAATAACTCCCCTATTGTAGCACTCACTTAAGATGCCGTCAAACCAAACTATTTCTTTCACCGCCTCCATCATTGACACAAACTCTGCTTCCATAGTTGACAGACTCACACTCTTTTCTTTGAATGTTCGCCAACCTATGGGGGACCTTCCTAATAAAACTAACTGGCCTCCGAGAGACGTTCGGTCATCCCGGTTAGCGGCAAAATCAGCATCAGAGTAAAGAACAAGCTGGGGGTGTTCACATAATAATTCTAACTTATAGTTAGCTGTGTGCACTGTATACCCTAAAAGTCTCAACAGTCCGTCCCAGTGGGGCATGCCAGGGTTCGACTGGAATTGACTAAATATATTTACTGCATATGCGATATCAGGTCTAGTTCTATTAGAAATAAATGATAGGCAACCTAAAACACTTCGGTAAGGCAATTTGGACATTTCACTGATTTCCTCTTGTGTTGTTGGGCAAAATTTCTTGGAGTAAACTGAGCCTTTTGCTATAGGGAGAGAAGATATGGGTATTTTAAAGTGGCTAAATCGCTCATTTTACTTCCTCAATGTAGGAGCGTTGGTGTAGCCAGACTTTACCACCATTTTCTTCAAATTCGACACCTAAGAGTGTACGAGTTCTTCCCAAGACTTTAATATCAAAATGGCCTTTCAGTTTATCCAAAACACTGTTTATTACATTTTGGTTTTTACCAAAAATAACTAAGTCATCTACATACAAAATTAAAATTAAGTAATCTTTAAAAATGTATGCACAATTCCCTCATTCAAATTTATTGAAACCCATTTCTAGTAAAGTATTATGTACCTCGAAAAACCTTTGCCAACCGCTTTGCTTCAAACCATAGATAGCTCGGTCTAAACAGCAGTACTTTTCTATCTGGTCCTGCACCTCAAAACCAGGAGGCTGTGACATAAATTTCTTCATTCAGGGGGGCGTACAAGTACGTGCCTTTCACGTCGCACTGCAGGTGAGACCAACCACAAAAGGAGACAAGGAAAGCGAAAAAGAATCTAATTAAGCTGAAGTTAACCACAGGGCTAAAGGTCTCATCGTACGAGATGTCTTTTTCTTGTTTATATCCCTGCAGGGCCATAGTGCTGGGGGCGCTATGGACAGCTCAGCCAACCCCCCTGGAAAAATCTGAGCTCCCCCTAGCCCAAAGAACATAGACATCGAGGAACATTTTTTGAAAAAAATAATAAAGATATGTAAATTTTTTTATTTTTGTTCCTGTACGGAAATTGCAAACTTTGCAAACATCAGGCTCTTGAAACAAAACATCGTAAATTTTCTTCTTTGATCTTACTTGTTGGGGCACATGCAGTGAAAACCTCTTTTTAAAAAAGGGTGAGTGAGTGGTCCACTACTAATTTTCTCTAGCAGTCACTATCCTGTCCCTACAATAAATGACCACCCCGTCGCCCCTCTACAGCACCAGCACAAGCCTGTAATCCAGTGTTTCTCAACCTTTAATGGCTGACAGCACACTGAAAATATCTAGAATTATTCCCAGCACGCCTGAACATAAAAATTGCAAAGGTTGTATGATACAAAAATTTATAAATACAAATAACTTTAAAAAATTGTTTATTTACCATAATAATAATAATACATTCAATGAAAGGGCTAAGCCTGTCTTTGGATGGGTCTTGCTGCAAACAGCTGTTTCAAAAATTGGCACAATGGTTTTCCATGTATGAAATAAAAGTTTCGCTCTTCTTGGTGTATAGCTTACTGAAAGTGAACAAGACAGGACATGATAAACAGAAAATGTCATATCGCTGATATGACACCACGCAGTTTTAATAATTTTTCAAATTCCCTGGCGGCACAGTAGACTATATCTCACGGCACACCAGTGTGCCGCAGCACACAGGTTGAGAAACACTGCTGTAATCAGTGGAGTGAGAAAAACTTCCGGCCTTTTCTAAAGGCGAAAGTGTTTTATAATTGGTTGATTCGGGACTAGCTATGTATTTTTCTTACTTAAATCAATGATGGACAAACTTTTTTGGGAGCAAAATGATTAAGCACTAAAATTTAACTAATTTAATTTGTAGATAATCTTTTTTCTTGATTGTAGTTTGTTTTAATATATTAATATATATTTCTTAAATTTGCGGTGGGATGGATAAAACTTTCAGATAGGTAGGAGAAGGCCTGCGGGCCGTAGTTTGCCCACCCCCTGGTTTTAAGCAATCTTTTTTCTACAATTGAGACTTTTTCGATACTGTACTGTCTGAGACCTAGAAGGCACTTTTATGATTTGTGAATAAATGAAAATTAAAAATTTTCAGAATGTAATGTGCGATTTACTTTTAGATTTTTTTACAGGTTTTTTAATCGACAATATTTAAATTTAAAAGGCACTTTTTCGTTTTGGGGACGCCATAAAAAAGTTATCAAAATGTGCTTTAACATGCTGGAGATATGGATAAAGGCTGCCATTGTTTGCAACCCTTTACGTCAAGAAAAAAAATTTGGCCTCCAAAATTTTTCGTGGCACACCTGAAACGGAAAAGTACATTTTAAAAATATTTACATCTATTCCTTAAATTTTTGTTTTAATAATTGTCATTATTATTATCATTATTTTGTATTATTAATTTAAATATCATTTTACAAATGCATTCATTCTGGGATATTGGTCAGTAGAAATTAAGACGAATGTGCTTCCATGAAAGAAAAGAAAACTCATAATGGTATATGTGTGTGTGTAGGGTGTATTGAAAAAAAAAAACTTTTTTTTTTTAGAAATTCGCTTACCCTTAGTGCTATCTTTTGGCCAAATTGGTTCAATAAAAGGTGTGCTAAATTTCAACTCGATTAGTTAAAATCTTCAGTTACCGCATTGAACCTAAATTTTGAAAAAGAAAAATGCAAATTTTTGAAAAATTTCTAAAAATATATAATTTTTTTGAAAATTTCTTGTCTCTAGCACTGAAGTTTACTTTAATTGACTCAATAATAAGTGTGTAAATTTTCAGCTCGATCGATTAATATGTTCAATTGCCGCAATGAGCCTAAAATTTGAAAAAAAAAAAAAGTGAAAAAACAAGTAAATTTCTGACACTTTTTAGAGACATTTCAATCCTTTAATATTGATATTTTGTGTGTAAATCAAGTGTCGATAACGTAAGTAATGTAAGAAATGTGTTTGCAATATCCATTAACAAATAGCGGTATAATCGCAAGCTTACGTTCTGACTCCTTGTGACTGCTTTCTGTGGGGCACACTTAAAAGACTATGTCTACCGAAGCTCGAATTGCCAATTAGCGCAGTATATGAATCCATTCCCACTCAGACACTACCGGATAAGATTTTTCTAATTATCTTGATTAAAAATTGAAGGGTCTTTAGGGGTCACGTTATATTTGGGCCAATACGATATAATCCCCCCCCCCCTTCCGAAAACAAAAACAAGATTGCTCTTTTTTTTTTTTTTTTTCAGGATCTTTTCCTAACTTAGGAGAGTTTGTTTTAATTCTTTCCTAGCAGAAAAGAAACGGGGGGGGGGGGATTTTTATGATCAGTAATCGCTGTTTTTATCCCTGCCTTTCCTTTTTCTTTAAACCATTCTTTTATTTTGAGAGTACAGTGAAACTTCTATGAACGACTACCTTTATTAAGCCATCCCCTCCTCCAACGACCCATTTTTTAAGGCACCGATTTTTTACCCAATCTACCTAATGTTGAAAATCCTCTACAAGAGACCAAAGAACCCTCTATAAACAAACGGATGTGATTCCCTGTCCGAAAATTTTATTGCATTTTTCTGGAAGTAAAGTAAACAAAAACCACTTTCCAAACTATAATCGCTGTAATGTAAACCGACAGCAGGTGAAAGTACACGTAGACATCATGTATAAATCTTGCAGGTTAGAGAAGAGATATATCTAAGAAACAAGTTATTTTGCCTTACCGTTGGAGCAGAGTATTGATGGGATTGAGTCACACGAAAAAAGAAATTCGAAAAGAAAGTTGTTGGTTACCTTTGATTGTGGAAAATCCCAGAAAGCAAATTTTAAAGCAAATATATTTTAATATGGCAAATTGAGGATGCATAAAGAATATCAGGATAAATGATCGTTTGTCAGATGTGAAAAACAAAGTAGAAACAGAAGTACTCTCGGAGACGGAAAACAAGAATGAAAAAATCCGAAATTTGTAACTATTTTATTAATATTCAAATTTAAAAAATATGTTCATATAATAACTTATGTATTAGTATGCAGTTCCATAAATAATAAAACCAACAAAATTTTTAGCTTTTTTTTTTTTCTTGGCTATCAAATGTTTATACTTCGTTGAGCGACCCCCTCAGTTAACGACCTGTTTTCAGCAAAACGAAGGGTGGTCGCTCTCCAGAAGTTTCACTGTACACACATGTGTATGTGTGTGTGTGTTTGTGCATGTATGCATGTGGTGTAATGATTGAAAAACTTACTAAAGGGTCATTCCATGTCAAATCAACACTCTGATTCAGAATTGATGTCTCAGATTTTCATAACTTTTGGTATTCACTAATATATCATTGACTACATTTCAGTTATCTAGCACAATTATTTTTGAAGTTATTAATTTTTAACTATTTAAATTTTTATGAAAAAAATTCATATTTTGGCACCTTTAGATGCCTATAGGCTGGCAACCAGTGATGGTATAAAGCTCAGAGTGGTCTCATTTTAAAGCTGTTGAATGGGGTTTTAATATGATATGCTACAAGACAGGGGTTACAATTTTAAAATTTAAATTTATCAAAAAGTGGCAATTTTAAAAATTCCAAAATATTATCAAATATAGTTTGTAATGTCTTAATACAAACCGGAAAAATTTGTCATGGGATCTCAATGGGATCAGGAGACACTGTGCTTCAGAAATATGCGTATTGTGAAAAATACCAGAATTAGTATCGTTAATTTTGAATATTTCATTGAATGAAACAAGCAGTGGCTATTGCTTTTACATTTTTTTCTTAATGGAGAAAGGTCACATAGACACTTACCATTAAAACTCCAATATTATGAGTAAAGTTAAGGGTTAACAAATTAGTTCATCGATCGGCACACATCGGCATAAATGAGCTCCAGAGGGCCTTTAGACCTTATTTCATTTAAAGATTTAAAGGATACCCTTCTATACTTACTAATTTTGCATGGCTCACAGAAAAGGTTTTCATGTTTTAAATTAGGTAAACCTGTGACAACTTCCTTCCTACTAGTATGAATTATGGTGGAAGTACTTATATGGCTGAATCTTCTGTGCCAAAGTTTAAGGGTTTCACTATCCTTTAAATTTGTTGAAAAGGAAACAGATTTATTGTTTTTGACTAATTGTTAGATCCTGTAAGGGTCTAATGGTAAGTGGGAAGTTAACCCACATATTGGCAAATCGCCAAAGGACAAATTCACTAACTTTATTAAGCTTTAATATGCAGAGTTAAACTATGCAGCGTTAGCGATTGCTGTAAGTTTTAAAAGCCTGACAGAATGAATTTTACATAAGATTTCTGGAAACTTTAAATTGCGAACTAACTCAATAAACAGTCATTAAATAAAACGTAACAAATTTGTTTATTAACAATAGCAATATAAAAATAGTTACATTAAAAAAATTTGACTAGGTAATTTGGTATGGCTGACAAGTAAAAGGATATTCTTATTAAAACAGGATTTCAGGTTTAAAAGCAGTAATCTTGATATGTAAACTGAACAATAAACGTAACATATAAACTTAGCATGGCCATAGCGTAAACGCTTTAAAGGAGGAAATGATTTCAAAAGAACTCTTAATTCATTGGTTTACCACTGGATACCGGAGAGGTACACTCTAAAACGCGATAGGATCAAATTCTTGCAAAGTCCTTTTATTGCACTTGGGAAAGAAGATCGCCAGGTTTTCATTATACACTGCCGAAGGAACACCATCATGGGAAAGAAGATCACCAGGCTTTCATAATACACTGCCGAAGAAACACCATCACGGGAAAGAAGATCACCGAGCTTTCATAATACACTGCCAAAGAAACACCATCACACAATATCTATTACACCCTAAACTGGGCAGGAGTTGAGAAGAATCACATACTGAAATCCATAAACAAAACGAAACTCGAAACTGCCGCCGGCTTGCTGAGACGGCCCTTTTAAACAACACTTGGGCAGGAAACCGGAAACACCCATGGAGGCGCACACAACCCAATTACGATTCAAGCATTCGATTCGGCAAACGATGGGTGATCAGCGGCACGGGACGTCGAATGGCGTCATGACGTGCGTACGAAAGGCAATGGACAACGTTGCGTACGGAAGGCATGTCTAAACTTGGACCAGAAATTAAATTTCTCCTTAATTTTGGGGAGTACATTACATCATTAAGTCATTACATCAGTGTATTTTCGGGGACCAAACCACAGTTTCACTGAACCCTTCCCCTCAATTGGGAAGTCTATGCCGTCAATGGCTACAGAAAGTTTTTCATTTTCTAATGGAACGAAGTCTAAAAACAAGTCTCTGTTGTTACAGAAATGATGACTTGAGGCTGAATCAAAAATCCATTCGCTTCTTGAACTAGTCTGGCTTAGATAGCTGGTAGAAACAAAAAAGCTTGACTTCCAGTTCATTGACGCATCATGTCGATGACTGTAAGGGGGCTCCTTCCAGCTGTGAGGTCTGTAATTCTTGCCCTGAGGTCTAGACAGGTTCCGTTGAGAAGGGGTTTCAGGACTGGGGCTCCTAGGATGAGCTCTTGGACCAGGACTGGAAAATCTGGTTCGACTTGTATTCCTGCGGCTACCCTTCGGACTCCACGTTGAATCAGACTGGGACTCCTTTACAGGGCACTGTACAGAAGATATTTTTGTGAAAATAATTTTAATATTATATTGTGATGATAGTAGTATTTGTAAAATAAATATAGAAGCAGAGCCGTAGAGAATTAAAAAAATGCAGGCGCATGTGATCGATGATAGTGGTTAGTGTTTGATGAATTAGTTGAACACAGGGTTTTCCCCTGATTTACGTATTTTCCTTCTAACATCTTAACAAACACACACATATCTAGAATACTTGAGCATGCAGTAAACATCTTTATCGAAGGAAAAGAAAACGATCATCAACATGCAAGGTGTGAATAATTCCTTGCACTAAATAAAACATCACTTCCGAACTCTATAGATGAAGACGAATGAAAATGCACTATTTCTTAAATCATCGTAATTGAAGAAAACAGATTATTGACGATAATGACAATTTTTTATTTTTAGGATCACAATATCACAATATAGGCTTCTAGGTTAAATTGCACACGATCAATATTGAAGTAAGGAGAAACAACATATTTTCACATAAAATTAGAATATATTATGGGCACGGACAGAGGCACAAGCCCCGAAGGGCAAGTGCTTGTCCAAACCTCCAACGCAGCTCTACTCTGCTCGCTAACTTACAACTAACTGCTCATATTCAAAGATGCACAGGGGGGTATGTCACGAGGTCAAATTTTGCCGTTAAGCTATTACATATGTAAGAGAGAAAAAAGAACACGAAAGACTTTACTAGAACATTCGATGCATGCAGCTGCTCACAGAGAAGCAAAACAAAAAAACTGCGGTCAGGGAGCAGTGCAATACTGCAAGTTAGGCTTTCATATGAATAATTGCGAAAAGAGGATGGGAAGAAAAAAATATAAATAAAACAGATTGCAGCTGTAAATTTGATAAGCATAGCAGAAGGCAGGAAATCGAAATGATTAAAAGTGCGTTATTGCCTTACAAATAAAATGGCTGAAAGAAAATTTGAAAGCTTTGAAAAGAGTTACTGTTAAAAACTTATAATTAATTAAATTTAGAATAGAGTATTAGTTTAAATTTAGACAATATTAATTAAGATTTGTATTAATATTTTTTTTATAAAAGATATGCACGTTGTGTCAACGTGACATATACTCCCCCAAGTTTAGGAGAAAAAAATGTACGCATTATATATTCAATCAGCAAAACACAAGATAAAAATATTCACTTCTAAAGCAATATTGAAGATTCAGAGTGCTGAAAGAAAAATAAGATGACTAGGTATATACTGAAAATATTACAGTTCAAATATAGTTTTTGCGAATTACAGTCAGAAAAGTTCTTGTAACATATCACCAATAAGCAAGTAGTATCCTAATAAAAGAAATCTTTTTAACACAAGTCCTTTCTTTTATGCATAGTCTTATGAGCTCAAATTCAATTACTATATGCAACATTTTCGCAATAAAACTTTGAATTTAAAGGTAATTGGTATAACTGTTCTGTTCAAAACACTGAAACAACTGCGTAACAGTCTTTAAAAAATGTCCTGGAAGAACATCTTGTTACCATACATAAAATATTTGGCATGGAAATAAACTTTGGTAATACACATCAAGTTATGTAATTAAAACTATTCAATCTCAAAGTTGTAATATATAAAAATATTTGTCACAATACTTAATAAAAACATACGAAACTTCTAATAATATACTATCGTCATATGCAATTTTTTATATTCACTGTTTGAGAGACAACTTTCACATATAATATTCTCAATTTAATTCTTTAGGATCCAAAAATATTTTTTTTAAATTATAATTCTCAAGCATAATATTCATAACCTAGGATTTTATTATTATCATCATCAAAAAGAAGGGCCATTATTTTATTTCAAAATGGATCCATGTAACACTTTTATGGTACCAAAAAAATTATTTTAAAATGACAAGTATTGTTCATATCTGAACACATTAACCTTATAAACATAAAACATACACAATGTATTTTAAATAAATATCCAAAATAACAAAACAGTAAAAAGTTTTAACATTCTAAATAACAAAACAGTTTGTGTGTCTTAAAAAAATTGAAAAAAAAAATATGTGTGCAAAAAATGTAGTTTGGAGAAAATTGAAATTGTTTGATTTCACTTAATTTCTTCCAAGAATCAAAAATACACATATGCATAGAATAGTAGAAAATACAAAAAAATGTTTCAAAATGACACGTCACTGGGCAAAAAAAATGCAAAATAACTGTGTGTAAAAAATTACTGAAAATTTAAGAAAAGAAAAAAAAAAAAAAAAATAGTTGTGTACCTCAGAAGGCATTGCCATGGACCTGAAAATTATAACAACCGTGTGGAAAGAAAAACAAATGTGGCAAAAACAGACTTTGACATGGTGAGGAAAAAAGAGTGCATGTGCCTCAGAGAGGCTGTGCCATGAATATCAAAATGTAAATTGCAGTATATAGAGAAAAAGTGTGAAGCATGGAACAAGCTGCATAAAAAAAAACGCAACGCAAAGCAAGGCATACTGTTGAAACTATCAAGAAAGACAAAAGACAAAAAAAGAAAACTGGACAAGCCAGTAACCAAAAATGATGCAATCAAACACTATATCTCGCATTGCAAAAGGGTATGGAATTCAAAATATACAAAAAACGAGTGTAAAATTGTAGCCCTAAAAAATTTCACCAACATGTGTAAATTTCATAAAAAGCCTTACATGATAAAAATGGGTACACTAAAAAAATGAAAATTATGTAAACAAATGAAAACTATTATCATAAGGTATTTACAGCAGATCAAAAACATGTAAAAATCAAAATTAAATCAAATAGGATATAATGGGTATAAGTTTGTGTAACTCTTGAAAAAGTTGTAATTGCTGTTCGGGGAAAATTATTATGAAACTCAAGTACAAACAACAAGAGTTTAAGTTATAAAAATAAGAGACATTGCTTGTTGAGGAAAAGTGAATGTAATCTTATATTATTATCACTTGAAATCATCTCTTACTTATCTCCGTATCAAAAAATTACGTCACATATACTACTACTATAATTACTTAGTACAGCAAATAAAAATGTTCATGCAAAAATGACTGAAAAATTATCATAAAAAGTTGTTCTCAAATATTACTCATCAATTTTTTTTTTTTACACTAAACACACACACATATAAATTTCTTGGATATTATATTTATACATACATTAATACACTTCGTACTATTACAGTTTCCAAAAAAATCAAGTAAACAAATAAGCAATAGGGTTCTTATAAAACAATTTAGCACTTTGAGAACATTTTAACGTCAAATTATCAGAAAGGTTTTGAAACGAAAAAAGTTAAAATCCAAGTGGAAATGACAGTGCAAAAGAATACAATAAAAAAAACTATATAACACAACATACTTCGCAAGAGGTTCGTGCCTGGTACTGGCACCAGATGTACAGAAGATATTTTTGTGAAAATAAATTTAATATTATATTGTGATGATAGTAGTATTTGTAAAATAAATATAGAAGCAGAGCCGTAGAGAATTAAAAAAATGCAGGCGCATGTGATCGATGATAGTGGTTAGTGTTTGATGAATTAGTTGAACACAGGGTTTTCCCCTGATTTACGTATTTTCCTTCTAACATCTTAACAAACACACACATATCTAGAATACTTGAGCATGCAGTAAACATCTTTATCGAAGGAAAAGAAAACGATCATCAACATGCAAGGTGTGAATAATTCCTTGCACTAAATAAAACATCACTTCCGAACTCTATAGATGAAGACGAATGAAAATGCACTATTTCTTAAATCATCGTAATTGAAGAAAACAGATTATTGACGATAATGACAATTTTTTATTTTTAGGATCACAATATCACAATATAGGCTTCTAGGTTAAATTGCACACGATCAATATTGAAGTAAGGAGAAACAACATATTTTCACATAAAATTAGAATATATTATGGGCACGGACAGAGGCACAAGCCCCGAAGGGCAAGTGCTTGTCCAAACCTCCAACGCAGCTCTACTCTGCTCGCTAACTTACAACTAACTGCTCATATTCAAAGATGCACAGGGGGGTATGTCACGAGGTCAAATTTTGCCGTTAAGCTATTACATATGTAAGAGAGAAAAAAGAACACGAAAGACTTTACTAGAACATTCGATGCATGCAGCTGCTCACAGAGAAGCAAAACAAAAAAACTGCGGTCAGGGAGCAGTGCAATACTGCAAGTTAGGCTTTCATATGAATAATTGCGAAAAGAGGATGGGAAGAAAAAAATATAAATAAAACAGATTGCAGCTGTAAATTTGATAAGCATAGCAGAAGGCAGGAAATCGAAATGATTAAAAGTGCGTTATTGCCTTACAAATAAAATGGCTGAAAGGAAATTTGAAAGCTTTGAAAAGAGTTACTGTTAAAAACTTATAATTAATTAAATTTAGAATAGAGTATTAGTTTAAATTTAGACAATATTAATTAAGATTTGTATTAATATTTTTTTTATAAAAGATATGCACGTTGTGTCAACGTGACAGGCACAATCTTTCAGGACACGAGTTTTGGAAATGTTCGGGTTTCCTGCAGCCGAAGCACACAAGCTGCTTTCTTTTCTGCACTGAAGACGTGGCGTTTGCCTGCGCCAGGGTATGACGCTCTCTTAATTGTTGGCGCACCTCTTCAGCATTCAGTGCATCTGTTATCTTTTTAAATGAAAAATCCTCTTCAGGCCAACGTAAAATTGACTGCACTATTCTGTCGAAATTATTAGGTAGATATCTTAATAGTTCAAAGCTTACATAATTTTCGTTGAATGTAGGGTCGATAGCATGTAATCTATTGTAGACTTTATATAATCTTGTAGAAAACATTAAGACACTTTCGTTGGGATTTATTTTCATTTCACATAATTCACTAAAAACAGTCATATGGTTAGCTCTTGTATCTGGATGAAAATATTTATTTAGAGTTGACCAAGCCACAACAGGATCTTCTATACCGTCCAAGATACGGCATGGGGAAAATGGATGAAAGAGGACATTCATGAGTATGTGCAGAGAGTGGAAAAATGTGACCAACCACTGAATTGAACGACGATTCTGATAATTCCCTGGAATTGAATGATGATTTACTTTTGGATTTTCCAAATTCAGATAATTCTAATTTTTAGTTTCTTTTTTTTTTAATTACTTGTAAATATTAAACGTAAATTTTGCTGAGTATTGGCTGTATTGATTACTTATTCAATATTTGCTGTCCATATATGGATATATATTATTCCAGTAAAAAGGTAGGTCTCATTTCAATTTTGTTTTTCTTATGATAATGACACTTGACTAAATAATTATGATGTTGCAAAATGTGCAATAAGTATTCTGCATGCTACCATACATTTTGTTTTGTTTGTTGCTAAAGAAATGTTAGCTTTCTTATTTTTGATTAATTTCATAATACAGTTCTTGTGCTAACAGGTAGAATGCCTAGCTTAAAAATTATGTATCAATTGTGATTTAAACTGAAAAAAGACCGTCAAAGTATGTTTGATAATTCTTATTCATAACAATAGATTTTTTAGATCTAATATTAATACTGTGGTTTTACTATATATAGAAAATAATCACCAATTTTGGCCAAAGCATCGCCATATTATCCACAGATAATCTACCGCTGCGAATTATCTAAAGAAATATTTTTCTTCTACTTGAAAAAAGCACCTGAGGATTATCTGTCGCTGCAGATTATAAGCCAGAAGTTACAGTACTTGGGAAAAGGGAAAAAAAAGTCACACTGTAAATCCCATTTTTGCCGGGTCAGTTTTTATCAGTTTTTTTTTTACCTCCTGCAAAAATATACAAACCCTGTATTGTAACAGTGTGCAATATGAACATTCTAAATAAAACATTTATCATTTATTAAAGTATATTCTTTGACCAGTGGCAGATACTTTTTTTTATGAGAATGGTGGGAGCTAATTAAAAAAAAAAAAAAAAAAAAAAAAAAGGTTATTTGACCTAAGCAAAACAAAGAAAGGTAAATATATATGTTAAAACAGTAATAAGTAAGATATAAGTAACAGATATAAGTACAGATAAGTAAAATATTATGCTAAAACAGTGTAGTTTTTTTTAATGGGAGAGGTTGGGGAGGGGGGGTAGCAAATTTGTAAAAATTACTGTTTTACAGATTAACCGATGATTTTTACAAATTCATCATTCAGTACATGTCGAATCCTCCTAGCCCCCTCTCCTGAATCTGCCACTGCTTATGACTGCTCTGAGATAATGTGTAATTTCTTGAATTGTTTCATTTTCTACTGAGTAACTCTGTAAAACTCTATTTTCAGAGATGATTTCAATGATGATGAAGATGATTCAGCTTTTCTGCCAGCTGATACTACTTCGTGTCATTTGCTGTTGACTAAAGATATATCTGTACATTGTCGTTTGCCGGGTACATATCCTGCAGTGATTCAAAGAAGAGCCACTGTTAGTGGTGCTTCACCCACTCTTTTAAAGCCTCCAGTTAACATTGAAGAATTAGTAAATGCAGTTTCTTTCCTAAAAAGTAACGAAACATTTGGTCGAAGTGTATCTAATGATCCACCATGTCATAGACCAAATATAAAAGTTGATGATAATGAAAATGTCAAAGAAAAGAAGCTGCATAAAGAGGAAGAACTTTGTGATAATAAAATGGTTAAGGAAGTTAATTATGATGAATCATCTCATATGGGGTTATCTCCTGAAAATGCTTCCGATAGTCAGCCCAAAGATTCATCTTATGATGGAAAGTATGATATACCTGTTCTTGAAATTTCACTGTTACGTGACGGTGATGACTCAAATACATTTAAGAATGAAATGCCAAGGGATGAGAACAAATATAAAAGCAAAAATTTGGATTCAAAGATTAACGAACTTGATGATTATATATCCAGCTGTTCTAAATTGTCTCAATCATCGATTTCAGGTATGACATAACTAGTTTTATAAAAATTCTAATTTCTCAACTATATGAAATAATTTACTCATAATTTCCTGCCTATAATCTTCAATGGCTTGTAAACCACAGATAATACATAGTGGTTTATCAATATTTTTTAGTTTTCATGAGCAGCGTTTTTAACACTCAACAATATTTCATAAAATGTGGCTCATGCAAATCAATGAGCAGTAAATTATGAAATGAAACTTTTTAATGTCAAGAATATATATTAATTCTGGAAAAATATAACTTATCTTTCTAAAAAAAATGCAGTGTAGAAAAGTAATATAATTTTAAAAAAGGATTAAAGTATAACATACAAAACAATTCCATATGTTAACTACTTCTATTAAATTAATCGCCATACTAATAAATATCTGGCACCTGTAACTTTCATTAATACACTATGCAAGCATACCTATAAAATTCATCTCTTATTAGAAGAAAGGTAAAATTCAAAGTTTTTTTTTTTTTTTTCTAAAAGAGAAATATTTGTATTTTTAACACTCCAACAAGACTAAGGTGTTTTAGGCAAGTTGGAGTGCATAGGCTGATTAATTTTATTTTTTCACCAACTATGCATAGACGTTTTTCGCATAGTTGGTGAAAAAAAAAAAAAAAAAAATTAATCAGCCTATGCACTCCAACTTGCCTAAAGGGCTTGAGGGGTTGATGGAATCACTTTCTAAAAATGTATAAGACTAAGGTGTTTGACTGTATCTGCTTCTGCTCTAACTGCCGTAAATATGCATAGATTATGACAAAATTTATATATGATATTCCTATTACATGTTGAAGATTCGTTCATTGAATCATTCATTTATATTATCGTAAAAACCGGGAGAAGGGCCGCGGCTGATACGAAAAAAAAGTTAAAATTTTTGAGGGTGCGGCCCATCTACCGATGCGGCCCGTCTGATATATATATATTTTTTTTCCCTCCCAACTTTGAAACATGTTCTTCTATTTTTAACTTACTCCTATATTGATGCATTATCAGGCGTTTAAGTTGCAAGACCCAGAAAGGTACATGCGGCTAGAAACAACAACATGACACATTTGATTGGCTGAGAAGCGCTTCATTTTTAAACACACAGGTTTTTATATGAACTGCATGATTAATTAAGGATATTACAGCAATAGACTCTTGTAGTATTGTGTATTTTTTAATAATAAACATGATGCGTGCGCAGGAATGACGAGCATCGTGTCCATACCACTATAAGAAGAACTATTCCCAACACTGTTTTCTCTGGAGTAGCCAATGAGGAACAGGCACGGAAAGGTCCGTGAAGGGAGGACGCGCGGGAAGTCGATCTGAATCAACTGACCGGAATGAGCTGTAATAGTTGCGCTGCTTAGTTTCTACTCCTTCCGGTTACAACCGATTTTTCCACGTGATTAAGATTCTATGTTCTGTGCTCATTCTTGATCTTATTCTTTGCATGCGATCGCGCTATAGTCATAATCATTTTTTCGAGTCTTCCTTTTGCGAGTTAAATTTAATTGTTATTTGTCAGTAGTTTATTTGAAAGCTATGGCACCCAAACGATTAAGAAGCTATACTGCTGGCTTCAAGTTGACAGTGCTAGAAAGAGCCCTAGAAATCGGCAATCGTGCTGCAGCACGGGAATACGACATAGATGAAAAATGTGTCCGCCGTTGGATAAAAGATAAGGAGAAACTGATCTGCATTCCTAAAAGTAAACGCGCAAACAGAAGTGGAATTGTTTGGTATCCAAAGTTGGAAGAAAATCTTTCCGTTTGGGTGAAAACCCAACGTGATGCGGGAATTCCAATTTCGACGGTGAAAATTCGCCTAAAGGTGAAAGTGATTGCCGCACAACTAAAGATTGAAAATTTTGCTGGAAGCCAGTCATGGTGCTGCCGATTCCTAAGGCGGTACGGGCTTTCTGTCAGGAATAGAACAACGGTTGGCCAGAGCCAGCCAGTAGATTGGGAGGATAAAGCAGCTGCGTTTTTGAAATACGTCAGTGAGAAGATCGCGGAAAGGCAATACGAACTTAGTCAAATAATTAACATGGACGAAGTCCCACTGAGCTTCGATTGTCCTCCGAACAGAACTGTTCACATGAAAGGGGACAAAACGGTCAGCATTTGCACAACCGGGCATGAAAGAACATCGTTTACGTGTGTGCTAGCATGCACAGCTAGTGGTGAGAAATTAAAGGCGCTGCTGATATTTAAGCGCAAAACCATGCCCAAAGAGGATTTTTCCAATAACATCGTTATTCGAGTCAACGAAAAGGGATGGATGAGTGAAAACATTATGATGGAGTGGATCCAAGAGGTGTGGAGAAGAAGACGTGGTGCGTTTTTCAAACCGCATGGTCTGCTCATTTTGGACTCAATGCGAGCGCATCTTCTTGATTCTGTCAAGGATGCATGTAAAAAGGTGTCGGCCACACTAGCGGTCATACCAGGCGGTTTGACGAAAAAGCTTCAGCCGCTTGATCTAACCATTAATCATGCATTTAAAGCTGAAATGCGGAGAAACTGGGAGACCTGGATGACGAAAGGTCTCCACTCGTATACAAAAAGTGGACACATGAAGCGTGCGTCCTACAGTGAAGTTTCAAAGTGGGTGGAAACCGCATGGAACTCGGTAAAAAAAGAAACTATTGTTTCCGGGTTTAGAAAAGCCGGGATACTACCAGAATCTGCCGATGAATCAGACATTATGGAGGATAATGTTATCGACAGTGATGGCGACGATGACCATGGACTAGAACTTGATGAACACCTGTTACAGTTATTTCATTCAGATTCCGACCATTCAGAGTTTGATAGTTTTGATGTATAATTTTGTGTGTATATATATTTTTTTTTCACTTTAATCTATATAAATATAATTCCTTCCTTTATTTTTATGTTTTTGTTTATTGCACACATTACTGTTTTTGTTTACATTCATTTTTTATGAATTACGATGGTGCGGCTCATACGCCGGTGCGGCCCTTCTGTGAGTATATTTTTACATTTATTTACTTTTTTTCTAATGCGGCCCTTACGAGGGTGCGGCCCTTCTCCCGGTTTTTACGGTAACAGAAAATTGTTTTTTTTTTTGGGGGGGGGGTTTTCTGTGTGGCAACAGTTCTTGCCTGTAATGAGTAAGTTGTTGACATTTTCACTTCGTAGTTAGCATGCCGAATTAAATATGTAATCTAGATAAATTGTTCCTAATTAAACTTAATATACAGTATGTTTTTTCTATCCATAAACCAATAGCATTAACAGGTTATGGGAACAACATCGCATTCCCTGCATGTAATGTTAAATTTAAATTAAGTCATTTAGAACATACGCATTAAGCCTAACCACGCAGATTTTATCCAGCATGGATTTTTCTAAAGTTCAGATTAAACCATTAGCTGGTGAAACAGATTGGCAAGTTTGGAAGTATAGAATAAAATTCATTTTGAACTGCCTTGCTGGTGCTTTAGAAGCAGTTGAAGGGAAGTTGATTAAACCTGAAAGTCTTGCTGCGGACGCTGATGCCACTGCCCGAACAAAGTACGAGAAAGACGCTAAGGATTTTCAGAAGGCTAATAACAATGCAATGGTTGTCTTAACAAACTCCATGACAGAAGAAACCCTTCATAAGGTAATGCGTTTTCAAACTGCTCAAGAAATTTGGATAGAATTGCATAAGCTGTATGAAGCGTCATCAGAAAATCAACTGTATAATTTTTGCATGAAGTTTTTTCAGTTTAAATGGAACAAAAATGAAAATATAGCGGCTCATCTTTCGAAATTAAGGAATCTGTGGAACGAATTAAATTCAGGACTGCAAAAGAAGAATGAAGCTACACTACCTGAATTACTGTTAAACTGCGAGATCTTAGATATACTCCCAAATGAATATATCACTTTCAAGTCCAGTTGGTTGTTGTTAGGTGATGACAAAAGAACTGTTGATGAACTAACAACCCAGTTATGTTCTTATGAAAGGGAGTTCAAAAATCGAGAAAAAGATAGTGCAACTGAACAGGAAGCTCTTATAGTGAAAGATAAGAAAAATAGACATTTTGTGCCTAAAAGAAAATCCAATAACTGTTATTATTGTCATCAAAAAGGTCACTGGGTCAAACTGTTCCAAGTAGATTGCTGATGGTAGGCCACCGAAGCCTACTTCTGATTCAAGAAAAGTAGGAACTTCTTGTACAGCTACCAACTTAAGTTTGATATCGCTTGATGAAGAGGCATTTGCTTCAGAGATCCTTCAAGACTTGGTTTATCGATAATGGTGCTTCCAGACATATCACCATGAGTGGCAAGGACTTTATTGATTTTGAAGAATTTGAGTCTCCTCAAGGAATAATTGCAGCAAATGGAAAAGCTCTATCAGCCCTTGGCAAAGGTACAATTCAGATTGTCAATATAGTTAGCAATAAGAAGCAGTTAAAATATTTAAAAGACGTGTGGTATGTTCCTGAGATTAGCAAGAATCTATTTTCTGTGTTGGCCACTCATGATAGACATGCCAGTAGTCATTTTGAATCAAATGCAACTGAGTGTTGGCTGAAAATTGATGACATTTGTGTTTTACATGGAACTCGAAGCACAGGAAGAGGACTTTTTAAGACTAATATGAAAGTTATTACTCCCAGAATATCCATTGAAGTGAACTTAGCCACATCAGATGATTCACTGTTACAACTTTATCATGAACGTTGGGGTCACCAAGACAAACGCCATGTAAAATCTCTCTTAAATCATGAAATGAATATAAAGGTTAATGTTAAAGAAGAGTTATGTGAAGCATGCATGTTTGGGAAAGCTCATAGATTAAGTTTTGGATCTAGAGATAATTGTTCTTATCCTGGAGAATTAATTTCTGCAGATGTATGTGGTCCATTTGATAAATCTTTTAGAAAATTTCAATATTTTGTCGTTTTTAAAGATCAGTTTACAAAGTTCTGCTGTATTTACTTTCTTAGGCAAAAGTCTGATGTTGTCAATTCCCTCGAAGAATTTTTAGCCTATACTGGAAATTTAGGTCATAATGTCAAAGAGATTATAAGTGATAATGGAGGAGAGTTTAATAGCAAAGAAGTTGAAATTTTACTGAAGAAGAAGGGAATTGTTCAAAGATTTACAGCCCCATACACCCCACAGCAAAATGGTGGAAGTGAAAGACAGAATAGAACTGTTGTTGAAATGGCCAGAACATTAAAGAATTCTAATCCTGGTATTGAATTTCCTCCAGCATTATGGGCTGAGCTTGTTAATACCTCAGTGTGCATACTTAATAGAACTGGAAAATCATCAGTTAAAAATGTGAGCCCTTATGAATTGTGGACAGGGAAGAAACCAAGAATCAAACACTTAAGAATTATAGGATCTGTGTGCTATGCCCATATACCAAAACAAAGAAGAAGAAAAGTGGATAATAAAGCAATCAAAGCATTTTTGATTGGATATGATGGAGATGAAAGCTATCGTCTTTGGGTTCAGGAATCAAACACTGTCATATGTTCAAGAGATGTCAGATGTGATGAAAAAATATTGAACTGTGAAAAAGTTGTCCAGTTTCCTACTACAGATGAAAATCAAGTGAGTTTTGAATCTAAAAATCAGGGAAAGTCAGAAGAGATGTCAAAACCAATTCATGAAGAAGATTTTAGAAATGAGTCAGACGATGAAGATTTCCGAAATGAATCAGATGATGAGTGTACTGACATTCATTCAAGCAGAGAATCAGAACCCAGAGAACTGAGAAACAGAAATAATTTAAGAACGCCGAAACGCTATGAAGATTACATAATGATGGCTAAAGCCTTTATTGCTGATTTTGAAGAACCTGTTACATTTGAAGAAGCCATTGAATGTAAGCAGAACAAGCATTTGAAAGATGCAATGTATATAGAAATGGCCTCATTAACTGAAAATGAAACTTGGACCTTAGAAGAATTGCCGAAAAATTCTAAAGTTATTCCATGCAAGTGGGTTTACAAGATTAAAAGAAATCCTGATGGAAGTATTGAAAAGTACAAGGCCAGGTTAGTGGCTAAAGGATTCACTCAGCGATATGGAGTTGACTATGATCAAACTTACAGTCCTGTGACTAAGATGGCAACGGTTTGTTCAATTTTAAGTATAGCAGCTAATGATAGAATGCATCTTACACAGTTTGATGTTTGTTCAGCATTTTTGTATGGCAAACTTGATGAAGTCATATACATGCATCAACCTGAAGGTTACAGTGATGGTACAGATAGAGTTTGTAGATCAAATTGCAGTCTCTATGGACTCAAGCAGGCCTCTCGCTGTTGGAACAGGTATTTTGGAGAGTTTTTGTCAGAACTTGGATTCAAAACAAGTGAAGCTGATCCATGTTTATATATCAGAGACAAAAATGGAAAGAAGTTAATTGTTTGCTTATATGTTGATGATGGATTAGTTGCAGCAACTGACTTGCAAGATTCTAAAAAATTTATAAATGATTTGAAGTCAAAATTCAACATCACAACCAAAACAGCAAATTATTTCCTTGGTCTTGAAATTCATCATTTCGAAAATGGAAGTATCAAAATCAATCAGCAAGCACATGCCAAAAGAGTTCTTCAAAAGTTTGGTATGGAAAATGCTAAGCCAGTATCTACTCCTATGCTTAAAGAAAACACAAATGAGCAGAAGAGTGATGAACCGTGTAATGTAACATTCCCTTACAGAGAAGCAGTAGGTGCTTTAATGTACTTAATGATAGGCACAAGGCCAGGTCTGGCTTACTGTGTTGGTGTACTTTCATGCCAATTAGAAAACCCTTCTAGAGATGATTGGATGAAAGTGAAACGTGTATTTAGATACATTGTAGGTTCCTGTGATAAGGGCATTTTATACAAGTATAATTACAAACCTAGTTTATTGGAATGTTATAGTGATGCTGCCTTTGGAGGATGTAAAACATCAGGAAGATCAACCAGTGGTGTTGTGATTTTATACAGTGGTGGTGCTATATCACTGTTTAGTCAAAGACAATCGGTAGTTGCAACTTCTACAACAGAAGCAAAGATAATAGCTGCTAGTGAATGCTCCAGAGAGATCATTTGGCTGAAAAGCTTATTTTCTGGTGTTACACAGTTAGATGGAGTACCAGTGCTTCAAGTGGATAATACAGCTGCAATTAGACTGTCGCAGAATCCAGATTTCCATCGTCGCAAGAAGCACATTAGCATAAAACATTTTTTCGTAACAGAAAAAGTCATAGATAAGCAATTGATTGTGCAGCAGATATCTACAGAAAATCAGATTGCTGATATGATGACTAAACCATTATTTAAGCCAAGATTATATACTCTGTGCGATAAGTTAGGACTTGCATAACATTTTTTTTTATTACTATTATTTTCTTTAACAAGGGAAAGTGTTGAAGATTCGTTCAATGAATCATTCATTTATGTTAAAAGGAAATTGGGTTTTTTTGGTTTTTCTGTGTGGCAACAGTTCTTGCCTGTAACGAGTAAGTTGACATTTTCACTTCGTAGTTAGCATGCCGAATTAAATATGTAATTAGATAAATAAATTGTTCCTAATTAAACTTAATATACAGTTAGAGGTCTGCGCTGCACGGAAATTCGCGGCGGCGGCCTAACGACCTCAGAAACCCGGTGGCAGCGGCGCGCCTCGGCGTGGAAATGTTTTTGAAAAAGAGCATAATGAAAATGGGCATACGCATACAAACATACACACACACACACACACACACACACACCTATGTATAAATTGACGCTAAAAGATTTTTTAAGAATATGAAAACTAGTCTTGAGTATGATTTTCTGTTGTTGTGGGGTTATGGCCAATTAGCAGGGTGTCTACCATCATGCAAAAGTCACGGAAAAGTCAAGAAATGGAAAAAAGGTCACGAAAGTCAAGAAATGAAGCACTAGGTCATGATTAGCGACTCAACTATGCTTTTCCATTTCGTTCAAGTTTTTTTTGCGTTAAGTTCATTGTGAGAAATTATTTTATGTATCTTTTCTTAACTTCATTTATTCGTATTTTGATTTTACGAGTGATTTCCTGTGAGGAAGGAAGTTGATTTGTTTATTCTCGTATCAATGGTGTATGGGGAGGCATCTGCTCAGTGTCCGCTCTTCTCCCTCCTGTCCTGAGAAGAGGATTAAAACCGTTCGTTGTAGCTTCAGGTCGTAAAATATCCCATTAGAGAAACAATCTGTCATTCAGAAGAGTAGTCATAACAATAAATTATTTCCTACTGTAAATGGCGCTTTACTGTGTTTTACAAAGGCTGTAAGTAATTAATAAATGCCACTTGGTTATTGTTTATTTTTTCATATTTTCGAAACACGTTCATCCAAACTTTGGCTGCACAGAAAGTTCAAAGGATGGGCAGATCAGGAAGTCTGGGGTAGGTACCCCGCCTGCCCGTTGATGTACTAAAAGAATGGGGGAAAAGTTGATTCATTGACAGGGTGTCCAGCAGAATGGAAATGTACCTGAATATTTCGCACGGCGGGAAATACTACTTGAAAATATCGGATTTCCGGTCAGCATCGGGGCCAAATGGATGACAGCTCTGCTATAGAACAATTTTAGGCAGCGAAAGGGGTGGAAAATGTCAATTCAAAATTTGTGTCTGTTTTGCGGCTGCTCCACAAAAATGAAATCGTCGGCGATTGCGAGAATGAAAGTCTTTCGTGGACTCCACGCGCCCCTGGGATGTTCATTTTCACTGTACTACGCACTGAGTAAAAGCCCAATCGAAAATGCTGAGTAGGGAGGGCCATTAAGACTATTTTGAATTCATCGCTTGGGAAATTAAAAATTTGGACAAGATGGTCAAATTTTTTCTGATCCCTGAAGTGTCGGGAGTTGTTTTATAATTATGTAACTACAAACTGCTGCACAATAATAATTATTAAGACTTTTTGCCTTTTTAGAAAATCCGCTGTCACCGCGTACGATGGGAAATACTATCATCCCCCCTCCTTTTTTTTTTTAACTATGTCGCGCTCTTGCATTTTTTTCCCTAACACACGTCTTAGATAATCTGGCTTTCCTATTACAAATATTATGCATATACAGTGCTGCAACTAGAGATCACATCGCCCGGTAGAAACCTTTGTCTTTCCACTTCCATTTTGATGTAACAGCACAATGCCTGGGGCAAGTGCTCCGTTTCCTCTCCTCTAGTTGCAGACTAGTGTACATAGAGAGAGAAAAATTGCAGATGATGCCGAATATGATAAAATTTGAATCTAATACGGAATGTTTTCAGTCATTTTCGGGTCCGAAAATTTGCGTGATTATGAAAAATTTGTCTTCAAAACCGGATTCCCGTTATTTTACGATTATGAAACTTAATTTTATGTTTTGCTGTTTTTGAAATAAAGCATAATGGTGGCTTTACACAACTTTTCTAAAAGTGTAGATTTCAATAAGTGAAAAAATTTTGTAGTTAAAAATGCAAATCCCACCACACTTTTGAATTAATACATGAAGTTTAATAAAATTACGACCCGCATTTTGTTTTAAAAAATAATTTCTTAAAGTTTACTGTAAATGAAAGTACCGTAAAATTGCACCTGTAACGCAATTTTAAAAAAGCCAATTTTTTTTGCTTTTACAAATATTTTTTCCCATAATCGAAACATCCACTTCTTCATTTTTATTATTTTAGTTCCGTAATTTTGCGATTGGAAAACTTGAATTTTTTTATGTTTTATGTATCTTTTCTTAACTTCATTTATTCGTATTTTGATTTTACGAGTGATTTCCTGTGAGGAAGGAAGTTGATATATTTATTCTCATATCAATGGTGTGTGGGGAGGCATCTGCTCAGTGTCCGCTCTTCTCCCTCCCGTCCTGAGAAGAGGATTAAAACCGTTCGTTGTAGCTTCAGGTCGTAAAATATCCCATTAGAGAAACAATCTGTCATTCAGAAGAGTAGTTATAACAATAAATTATTTCCTACTGTAAATGGCGCTTTACGGTGTTTTACAAAGGCTGTAAGTAATTAATAAATGCCACTTGGTTATTGTTTATTTTTTCATATTTTCGAAACACGTTCATCCAAACTTTGGCTGCACAGAAAGTTCAAAGGATGGGCAGATCAGGAAGTCTGGGATAGGTACCCCGCCTGCCCGTTGATGTACTAAAAGAATGGGGAAAAAGTTGATTCATTGACAGGGTGTCCAGCAGAATGGAAATGTACCTGAATATTTCGCACGGCGGGAAATACTACTTGAAAATATCGAATTTCCGGTCAGCATCGGGGCCAAATGGATGACAGCTCTGCTATAGAACAATTTTAGGCAGAGAAAGGGGTGGAAAATGTCAATTCAAAATTTGTGTCTGTTTTGCGGCCGCTCCACAAAAATGAAATCATCGACGATTGCGAGAATGAAAGTCTTTCGTGGACTCCACGCGCCCCTGGATTTTCATTTTCACTGTACTACGCGCTGAGTAAAAGCCCAATCAAAGTTGCGAAAATGCTGAGTAGGGAGGGCCATTAAGACTATTTTGAATTCATCGATTGGGAAATTAAAAATTTGGACAAGATGGTCAAATTCTTTTCGATTCCTGAAGTGTCGGGAGTGACTACTTTTTAAAATGTTTTTATTTTAATAAAATATGTCCCATATTTCGTTTTAAAATTAAAATCTCCTAAAATTTATTATTGAGATTTTTCTGTGGAATTCCGTGGTTTTGTTTATTTTAAGATTACTGAATTGCCCATCTCCTATTTAAATTTGATATAAGAATAAAATTCATTCTTATTTCAAATCTAAATTATTTTTTGACCACATATTAAAAATGTAAAATATTAAAGAAAAATTTCATTGAAAATCCCAGATTAAAATATGAATGAAAGTTATACAAAATAATAGTAATGATAATGAAATTGAAGCAGGGGCTGTTTTGATTAAGAAAAATACAATATTTGTGAAAGCAAATGACTTGGCATGTTTATGCTTTTTTAATTATTCCTTTTCAGGCGTTTAGACGTTTCAGCCTTTAGACTACTTTTTGTGTATTACATAATTGTTATTTCCCCCTTCCCTAATACGTTTAAAATAATAAATTTTGCATCCAGTTTTTTTTTTGTTTTTTGTTTAAGAAATATATATTAAGTGTGTTATGTCAATTTTAATATATTTTATACTATTTAAACTATGCAAATAGACAAAACTTAACAGGCTTTCATGTGTTTATTTCATAGAAAAACATTAAAATACTGTTCGTATGCTATTTATAAAAATCATTTAAAATGTCATTTACATGTTATTTAGCAGAAATCATCAAAAATGATGTCTGCCAAATAGTTGTATACTGAACTGACAAAAGTTCAATATGTCAATTGCGTATTGTTTTACACCTTGTGAATTTCAAAAGTTGGCAACTATGTATCTTCAAGCCTTGCGAAAAGTATATCAGTTATCCACCTTCCCTCCTAAAAAAAAAAAAAAAAAAAAAAAAAAAAATTAAAATTGTTGAATTTAAGAGTATTTTTTCCCTCCCTTCATTCCCTTTTAAATTCAGTGTTTTGATTATTTTCCACATTTTCTTTTTTAAAAACAATTATTTGGATTCCACTTAAAAATTACAATTATCTCTGATCTCCATGTTTCATGGCTAATAATTTCTACATTTTTGCATCCTTTTGGCAAATGAATATTTACCCTTAAGTATTTTTAGATTTTTATCACTAAAATCACATATCTGCACAAATGCATAATTTTGATTTTTTTTTTTTATATATATATATATATAAATTTCTTGAATTTTTATGCATCTGAAAGCTTCTATTCAAACTTAGTTATCACATCACACTGATTCTGTGATTTTGAAAGGATATAGATTTGAATTAGACTGATTTTACATGGCTAAATGTCGAAATAAAGGAACAAAATGGCCGATTTTATTTTAAATTCTTCTTTTTTATGATGCAGTTTATAATATTTGACTGTAAATTAAAATTAGACATTTTTGGTAATTCAACTCAAAATCTCAAGTTCTCCAATTGTTATTGCAGTGTGTACATTACAATTGAAGTAATTTAAAATAAATATTAATCAAGATGCTTTTTATATAAAACTTTAAAGAAATAAATTTGTTTAAAATATTTTTTAATTTAACTATTGTTGGCGCTTATTTACTTTTTAAAGTATTGCATAATATCATAATCTTTAGATAATACTTTACATTGTATTGTTTTATTGAGTAACTCTTGCAACTTAATGCTATTATACATAAATATTTAATAATATATATTAATAGTGTTAAATTTAAAAGTATAATTTACCTTCATGCTATATCAGCATGATGCAGGGGTGCAAAAAATGTTTTTATTCTCAACATTTCCCTCAATCCATATGAAAAATTCGCGAAAATTTTATATGTTCTAGACTTTGCATAAGTTCTGTGTTACCATGGATGTAAAAAGATTTGCAATGTACAAGCTACATACATGTTTACAAAATAGCAATTAGTCCAAGTTAACTGAAAAGCAAACGGCTGATCAGTGAAAAAGTTGAAAGAAAATCGCTTTAAAAATGGGAAGGGGAAAGAAAAACTCGGGAGAATTTTTTAATTCATTTTTAAAATGAAAATCAGTTGTATATTTTTCTGCAAAATTTCCCCCCAATCCTAAATCGCCGGATCAAACATATTCTGCATCCCTAGCATGATGTATTCTTGACATTAGGGTTTTGTATTTTTTATGGTCAAGAAAAGGTCAAGAAAAAGTCAAGAAAAGGTCAAGAAATCAAGCTTACTTTTTGTGGTAGACACCCTGATTAGCTATATGTGGGTTCTAGGGCGAGGTATGGAGTGCTCTCTGTGGGGGTCTTTCTAAGGGGTCCTAACAAGCATTTCAGAGGAAACGACTGAAAAGTCCGAACGGTTAGGTCGACGGACGCGACCTGGGTTTGAACCAGGTTACACAAAATTTTTTAAGAACATGCGGCCGTTACAATGAAAATAAGTTGACAAACGTTTATTAATAAAATTGCCATTACTATTCGGAAATAGAAATAGAAGTTCAGAATTAAAATAGGAGTAGGAAACTGCTTTTTCAAGCTAAGAAATAAAAATGAGAATAGTTGTTTTTCTTGGTTGCCCGAGGGGCAACTGACTCTTTTGTTTTACCACCGCCACCTTTGAAATAATGCGATGAGTGAGGTGAAACGATTAGTGGCACTATCTGCGCTGCTTGCTTAACCACATATAAGAATGATTTAAATTAATATATTTTATAACAAGAACTATTAATAAATACTGGTGTCAGATTGTAAAATTGATAAAAACTGTATAATAACGCACATTGTTGATAAATACTATTTATGGATGTTTCATATGTTTTCCTCCTCTAGCTCGTTTAAAAAAATCTAAAGCAACTAATGACTGTATTTTAAAAATAGTTTCTTTTCAATTCAAGCCCTCTCCACCCTTTTAAAAAAATGAAATATATATACATAAAATAATTTCTCCACTTAAAAGGTTAAAAGATTTAGTTGCAGAACTTATTTTTAAGTCTTTATAAATTTTAAATAAGAAAACAAAGCTATTAAATTTAGCTAAATCTCATTATAAAATAACAGCTGATTATGAATACATAAAATTATTCTATACTCTTACCATAAAAATATGGACATCAACATTTCCAATATATTTTATTCAAAAAGAAATCATCATTTTAAGTTTTTTATGCACCTTTATCGTGAGTTCTAAATTTAGTAGATTTGTTTTTTCATATGAAATGTGCTATTGTGTGTGTTATACAAAGTTTTTGTGAATTTTACATTCCAACACAAGTATTTGTTAAGAGTTCTTGTTATAAAAAATATTAATTAAAATCGTTCGTGTCTTAGGATAGATAGGTAACATAAGTGGCTCCACCCAACACCCTCTAGATATGCAATGCCTGAGAACAGAAGCTTTTACGTCATCACTAGGTCCACTAAAATGACGTCATCACACATTAAACTTCACAAAGTAAAACTTTTCAAAGTTTGTGGTTTATTTACTCCTGAATGAAACATTTTAATGATTTAAGACAGAAAATTCAATTTTACGACAAATAGGAAAAATAACTATCACTAATTATATAATTTGATATAGAAATAGATCATAATAATTTTTTTTTTTATCAGAAAGGTTTTTTAATTTTTCTTTTTAACTAAAGATATTTTCCAAAATTTGTATCATCCACCAGAAATTTTAAATAGCTTTACTTTGTGAAATGGAGACTGTGATGACGTCATCTTAGAAGACCTATTGAGGACGCAAAAGTTTCTGTTCTCAGGCCTTCTATATCTAGGAGGTGATGCTCCACCTCTCCCATTGCATTCTTCCAAAGATGGCAAGTAGTATTTCTAGGGAAAAGTGGTTTTACTCGCCCATTTAAAAATCTGATTGCCGAGGGTAGCTGCAAATTTCGACCCCTACCAACACCTCCTAGATATACAATGCCTGAGAACAGAAATTTTTATGTCATCATAGGTCCACTAAAATGACGTCATCACACATTTACTTTCAGAAACTAAAACTATTCAAAGTTTGTGGTGACTTTACTCCCGCATAAAACATTTTAATGACTTAAGAGAGAAAATTTAATTTTCCGACCGACAGGAAATTTTAACTATCACTAATTATACAATATGATATAGAAATAGATCATAATAAATTATTTTTTATCAGAAAGGTATTTAATTTTTATCTTCGATATCTTCAAAAATTTGTATATTTCACCAGAAATTTTAAATAGCTTTAATTTGAGAAATTAAAACTGTGATGACGTCATGTTAGGAGACCTAGTGATGGCGTAAAATCTTCTGTTCTCAGGCCTTCTATATCTAGGAGGTGTTGCCCCTACTCTCCAGTAATTTTTCCTTAGCGATTTAAACTTAAAATATATCCATAATTTTATATTAAAATAAAATTGTTCAAAAATAGTGGTGGAAAATGTTTCGATAAAATCAGAACGGTTGGCATCTATGATATAATGATGGGTAGCTTAAATCTGTGCCCTACAACCTTTTTATCACCACGAAGATGAACCAGCCAACGTTTGATAATTTTACCGTGGCCCGCTGAGGGTGGGATGGCGAGGGCGTTGAATGTTTCTAATTTAGATTGGTTTGATTTAATAACTTTAATTTAATTGTATTTAAACATGCCTCCAAAATAAAATACAGTTACACAGTATATTATTTTGGAGGCACAGTTATACAGTTATAAATAAATGAATATAACGTGGTGCAGCATTTCAACCGGCAGAGTTGTTGTCTGGAATAGTTCTAAAGAAAGAACAGTTATTCTCTATTTTATAACTGCAATTTTAATTCATGATCTTGAACTCTTTAATAAACAACAAAAAAATAGAAATGTTAAAAGAATTACAATATTTCTTCTGTTACAAAGGTATAAATCAACACAAACACGACAAAGTCACAAAAACCCGAGAGAAATACAAAGTAAATAAAATCCAAAGAATTTAATGTTCCTTGGAGGCCCGGTACTATTTGATCCGAGGACCGGGGTTGTGGACCAATGGTTTAAATAATAAGTGAAATATTAAGAATTAATGAAAGATTCATTTTTAAATTTAAATAAAGATATGAATTAAGTTTGAAGGGGGGGGGGTGAAGATTGCTCTGTAAAAATTTATGAAAATGGCTATTTTTATGATTTTTTTTCCAGTTTCCCACTAATGATAGAAAAGCAACTTGCGTTTCAAACAATCAAGTAATCTTTTAACTTTATCTACTTTTTTTCAAGTCAATATTGATAAAATTTAATTTTTCAAAAATATTTTTATTTGATGTTCTCAATTGGAAATATTGGCCATTAAAGAATCCAGAAAACAGTAAGCAGTTGAAAGTTTAGGTACAATTTTTTAAAATGTTTTGAAGCCAATTGTTTGCTGCGGCATATAAACGGTGTTCTTTGTCGGCGCGCCGGCCTAGACCTCGTCGGCGGCGGCGTGATACAAATGCGTGGCGCCGCAGACCTCTATATACAGTATGTTTTTTCTATCCATAAACCAATAGCATTAACATTACAGTGCCATGTACACTAGGATGGAGAAAAAAATGGAAGTTTATGTAATTGAAACTTAATAGTGCAGAAAAAGCTGCCATTGGTAATAACAAATAAATTTGCAAAATATTAAACTAACCAGTTAATATTTTTTGCCGGCGCAAGGAGGTTAAAGTTCCAAAAAATTGTAAAAAACATTGTTTTTACAAAACATGGACAAATGGTAATGCATTTTCTAATAGAACATAGCAAATTGAGTAGCATGTTAGTAATGTGCTCAGTTATATTTCATTATGGTGAAATATAATCTTTTTCTGCTGCAAGGAAGCCAAAATTTTGAAAAAATGGACAAAATTTCAGTTTTCCTTTCTTTTCTAAATTTCTGCAGCGTTAATAGTACAATGTCTAGAAATAAATAAACTTATATCTAATAATAAGTATAAATGTCCATTACTTTTCAAAATTACTTGTACTAGACGGGAAATTAAAAAGACATTTACCCATTCTTCATGTTCACATGTTTTAGTATTGCAGGAGACTGAATTTAAGACACCAAAAATCACAAAAATGATAAAATAAATTAATGAAAGATTTTATTAACTGAACCACAAATATTTTTAACCTTTTATAGGCTGCACTATGATCGAAGTGTAACACAAATTATTTATTGATAAACATCTGATTAAAACTCTTATTTAAGAACCATAAGTACAATTTTTTTCAAAAAAAATTTTTTTTTTCTTTATGATTTATAGCATGCTTCAGAAGTGGAACATTAGCATGAAACACTTAGTTTTTCTACATGTTTTTTATAAAATGTGGTTTATTGCATTGAAAGTCAAAATTAGTTTTCACTGCGTAATTTTAAATTATTTATAAGTAAATTTTCTAAAAGATACATGGAAATAATACAAGATACTTCGAAAATTAGCGGGTCTGCGCTTGTCAAGCCATGGTAGCCCTCAAAAGCTACTCCCTCAGAACTTGTCAAGATATAGAAAAACGCTTATTTACTAAATTAAAAAAAAAAAAAATTACCGTAATTTCGGGTAGATAAGCTGCGGCTTATACGTGTTTAAAAGTTGAAATTTAACTTCTGCAGTGTATCTACTGGGGCGGCGTATCTGAAGGATTTTTTTCTTCTCTGAAGGATTTCTTTCACCTTAGAAAATTGCCTTTCACTTCAGGCTTTTACTCTTCACCCATGGTTTAAACATTACTCAAAAGTCCTACCCTAACCAGAACTAATTCTCTTATCCCATGATTCTTCAGAAAACCTAAGCATCTATTTGTCAAAAGGAAGACCCTTATTTTTCAGGATGCATGACATCATTAAGCTACTGCGCCATAGTTCAGAGGCAATTTCCATCCAGCAGCAGTAGTCAACAACTAAACACAACTTTATTAAATATTGAGCTTAGGTTTTTAAACTTTACTTTGAAGTTGCCTTTGGTCTTCACAATGAATTAAAAGTATATTAATTCAATTTTATTGTATTTTATTTTTTCAATAAGAATTAGGAGTTTTATTTTTGTTTACATTTTTAACTGATTAGAGCTACTACCGCTTCGGGTATGAAAAAGTTTAAAACAATTTGAATTTTATTTTTAAACTGATATTAATTAATTTTAGTTGAACTTTAATGCAATTAAGATGGATTTAACACATGGGTGAATAGCACAAACATAATTTAAGCCTAACTGGCACATGAAAAAAAACTTTATGAAATAGATGCAGGGATGTTAATTCTGCGCCGAAACACAAATTCTTGCGCCGAACTGCACTTTTAGCCGATTTTTGCGCCGGTCTGCGCTGAATACGTCATTTTGACTCTTTCAGGGTGCGCCGAAACACAAATATTGCGCCGAACTGCGCTTTTAGCCGATTTTTGCGCCGGTCTGCACCGAATACGTCATTTTGACTCTTTGTTAAATTTTTGCCACGCTCATTTATCTTTTAAAGCGTGTATGGAAAGCTAGTTAGCAGTAAAGCAAGATTCAAACTGCGTGCGAAAGCTGCATTCCGAAGCCATTCTACCCGCCCCAGATCGGACCAGTCGGGCTTTGTTAGTCACCTCAATCAGGGCCGGCCAGATAGGCAAACAAGTACCGTAATTTATGGAAGAAACGCCGTGGCGTTTATGAGTTTAAAAGTTAAAAAATAGTAAGTGCGGCGTTTACAATATTTTTAATTTTTTTTAGCCGATCTTCAACGAAAAATCGAAAAATTCATTTCGTGATAATTTTCTCAAAAGATGGCGCCACCACCAACACGTACTCTTTAGCGTGCACAGATCACAGCGTAGCGAATCAGAATGCGAACCTACCCCCATAGAAAAGAGGTTTGATCTTTGATCCAGTTTTGGAGAAAGTCAGAGCACCCTAAGATGGGTCCATGTCCCGTGCTCTGAAGTGGATGGCTTCATACATCCAACCGATGTCTCCTCAATTAAGTAAAAAGAAAAAAAATAGAAGTAAATCTTTTACATCTACATTTTAGAACTATAATTAAATTTTAATGAAGTTTTGAATATATATTTTGAAGGGTTAAAGTTCTGTAAAATACCGCAAAAGTGCACTACCCTCTATTAAATGCACCCGTTTTTCACATGAACCTCTATTGTTCTTAAAATACTGAATTTCAGCCAAAATTAGTCAATGTTGCGCACGGTGCAAGTTTAACCCTTTCCCCCCCCCCTCCCCCTCCCCCCGCAAAAAAAAAATAAATAAAGTTAATCTGAAAGATTTTTTTTTTTTTTTCGCCGTGCAGCTTTGCACCCTGTGCACTCTATGGAATAAACACTGCCAACTAATTGGTATGCTCAAGAAATGTTGAGTGCTTTTAAAATAAATCCCAATGTTATAAATATTAAAAATAATAAATAAATACCATCAAGAGTTGTTACACAGCATTCAGTTTAAAACAACAATTTGCTGAAGCAAGCTCATTACGTAATCAACAGCTGGCCATCCACGGAGGGGGGGGGGAATGTTTACTTTTAACTGGAGACTCTTCTCGCACATCGATTGCTGTTTTCATTTTAATGGCGCCTGGTAGTCTGTCCGAACTTTGTGCGGATGCAAGAAGGTTTTTAGAAGTTATTTTTTATTTCTATAAATTCGCCTTTGTGAATATAAACATTGATATCTGATTATTTGAAAATAGAAATCATAACCTTCGTAAAATAGTGGCAAATACTTTAAAACATTCTATGGGAAGGGAGAGAAAAAAGGAGATTTTTTTACCGTTTATCAAATTTCTCCCGAAATATATCCGATCAACTTAATAGCTTTTTTAATAAATTAGGTCTAATAAGTAATGCAACATATTTTTTATTTATTTATTTTTTGTTAATTAAGAAATTATTTTAGAAAACATTGAATTTTATCTGGCATTGACTTCTGACCACGATCACCCCCCCCCCCCCCCACACACACACACACACCAACGATCGCGGCTGCGGCATTTTTGACGATTTTCTAGCTAACTAAGCTCGTTTTCGTGGGTGCGGCGTTTCTTCCATAAATTACGGTAATCATCGCAACGGGCACCGTTTTTTGTCTATGAAGGGGCACGATTTGCTATTTGGAGATGAAACATTATGGACCAATTCGTTTTTCAACATGTACACATGCATTGTTTTTTTTTTTTTAATTAATTGATATTGTACCTTTTTGAGAAAGAAAAATGGAGGAAAATGTTTTTTTGGTGCAAAATAAATCTGCTGTCTTTAAATGAAAACTTAAAGGAGAAATCAATACGCCTTTCATAACTTGTTATTCGAAAAGTTTTTATGTATTCACACTGTTTACAAAAGCGATTCATATGTTTTACCTTTTCGAGCTTTAAAAAAAAAAAAAGCCCCCTCCTCTGAAATGGGTAACGATCCGCCACAGCTCTATGTATATGTATTTTCCCGATTTGAACTGGCACTATTTTTTTCAGGCCCCACCACTGAAGCAGGTCACGAGCCGCCACTGGCTGTTATAGAAAGTGGACAGATTCTATTAATGGAAGGGAAGGATAGACTTGCAAAAACATTAAAACTATTAGAAGAAAATGAAAAAGCTCAAGAAGAAATTAATAAAAATAAAAAAAAGAATAAATAGAAAACTAGATAACTTATGATACTTAATTTGTAATCTCATTATTAATTTCTCATAATCTTAATTTTTAACTTCCCATAATTCTTAATTTCTCTCAACAGTCATTAAATATTTTTTGTTTACATTTGCTTTGTATATTGTGTTCAAGTATTATAGATGAATATGTAAGTATTAGATGAGGTTAAATTACTGATATAAAAGCATATGCTATTAAAAGTACACACATTTAATTATTCTAACCATCAAATTTATTTTGTTTTCGATACTGCTTACCAATTACGTGTTGTTGTATAAGAGGTATAATATTTAGGTTTTCAAAAATCTCCATTTAGTACTACTTGTGATTTGTAATAGAACCAAAGAATGAGATAGAAGCTTTTGTTTTTAAATTTAGTTATCATTTTATTTGTGCTCTCTTTCTCGAGAGGAAGATTCCCTAAATGATTCTGAAAAAGAAAAAAAAAGGGACAGGGATTGGCAACCTGTGGCTCGCAAGCCGCATACAAATCATACTCGTGGTTCTTGAGTAGGAAAAAAATGACTTAACCAAAGAAAGGTTGCTGACTCCTGATATGTATTGTTTTTACCAAGTTGCTGATAGCATAACCTGTATACACCCTTTTTTTTTCCAGAGCTTTCCTAAAGTGCTTTCAAATAGTGTTTTGCTTTTAGCAAATGGTGTTTGCTCACAAACTTTGCTTTTCTTGTATGCATTTATTGTGTTCCTTAATCTTCAATTTTATGCTCCAAAATCATGTTAATTCTGATCTCGAATCTTAGTTTTCCTCTCGGAAACTATTTTTTTGTGTTCCCGAGGTGCTCCCAAATGGAATTTTTCTGCTCCTGAGGTGCTCCCAATGAAATTTTTTCTGCTCGCGGGGTGCTCCCAAATCGAGTGTTGGATTTAACATCCCTGTAGATGGCTGATACATGGCCAGGGGAAAACAATTGGGCAAAATAAATTTTTAGTAACTTAAGTTTGAATTCAATTAAGGTATATATAGTTTATTAAAAATTATTTAGCTTCTACAAGTAGTACAAAAAAAAAATGATGGGAGCGTGAGAATATGTGTAGATTTAATTCAGCTGAATAAGAGTGTACAAAGAGAGTACCACCCTCCACTTTCAAAGACGAATGACAAACCTTTTAGAAAATTATGTCAGGAACAATCTGCCATATGGACGATATTTTAGTATGGGGGAAGGGTCAAACAGAACATGATAAACGTTTGAAAACTGTTTTAAGTAAACTCAGCGAGGCAGGCATAACATTAAATGAGAAAAAATGTCAATTTTCAGTCAATGAAATAAAATTCTTGCGTCATCTGCTCGATGAAAATGGTATTCATCTGGATGATGGAAAAATCAAAGTTGTATGAGACTATCCACCTCCAACCAACAAAAAGGAACTGAAACAAATGTTAGGAATGGCAAACTTTCTTGCAAAATTTGTTCCTAATTTCGCTAACATGTTGTCACATCTTACTTGCATGTTAAGCAGTAAAAATGTGTTTGTCTGGGATAAAGCCCAGAAAGCAGCATTTCAAAAATGGAAAAATATTCTGATGTCAGAACCAGTTTTGAAAATTTATGATCCTAAAAAGTTGTCAATAGTTACTGCTGATGCATCATCCTATGGAATTGGAGCGACTTTGAGACAACAAGATAGTGCCAGTCTTTGGGTAATCGCTTATGCTTCAAGAATACTGACACCTACTAAAAGACAGTATGCCATAGCTGCCAAGTGTTCCGTTTTATACAGATTTGTTCCGTTTCTTGAGCCTTGTTCCATAAATACGTTTTTAAGCCAAAATGTTCCATTTTTCAGCTTCTGTGGAAGGTTTTTTTTTTTTAAATTAAAAAAAAAAAAAACAGGGTAAATCGTGTACAATTTTAGCTTTTGGTAAACCATTTGTCCTTGTAAATAAGCCAATAAATTTAATTGAATGACATTTATCTTATTATTCTTTCAAATTTTATTTCATTAAACACTTAAGTCTATTATAGGAATTGAGCCAAGTTAAGTACCGTATTTTATGGAAGAAACGCCGCACCCTTCGTAACCGCCGCACCCACGATTACGCGGGTAGAAAGCAAGAAAATTGTTGTAACCGCCGCACACGACGTAAGCGCCGCACATGACGTAAGCAATACACTTAATTAGTGGGAAAATCGTAAACTCCGTGTCGATCCTTAATAAATGATAAGGCTAATTTCATTAAGAGTAAATTAACTTGCATTAATCAGGGTTCCTGGTGAACCACGAGAATCTCGCATAAATTTCTTAAATCTTGCGCAAAATATATTACAGCGCGAGAGTCGCGCTGCTTGAAAGTCTAAAAACGCCAGTTCACAAATACAAAAATTTGTTTTGCTTCTGTTTTCACTCTATTAGTACAATCATCGAAATCGGGATAAGTGTTTTTAGTAATGGAAGAGAGACTCTGATAACGAGTTGTGTGTTATAAGTTTTTAAATGTATTGATGATAATACATGTTTATATTCCAGATTCCAGAGTTTACTGATGTTACAAGACCATAATACATTTGCATCGTTGGAAGGGGGGGGGGGAATAACAGTACATTAAAAATAACACCACTTATCGGTTTCCAAAGGGTAATTTCCTTCTGCTAAAAGAATTATTTAAAAAAAGCATGCTGTTTTCTGCTTACTGCCCCCCCTCCTCCTCCGTTCCACTCAGCTTCCGTTCAGCGATAACAAGTTTGAAACATTGCAGTGCAAAGAGGGGGAATATAGTAATTAATGCTATCCGCACAGAGCTGACGTGTTTATTTTTCTGTTCCTCCTCGGCTGCTGTTAAAATGTTTTGTTTTTGTAACGTGTGTCCGCCGAATATGAGTTTTGAGAGTATTTCGTCTGTTTTTTTATACCACTAGGATTCATGGAATTATGCTTTGAAATTTGCATCTCCATTCCGTTCAGTTTAATTGTGGTTCGCAGTAAGAGTTAATCAATTGTTAAAATAGACCCCTCCCCAAATAAATAAAATAAAATAAATAAATAAAAGGAAAGCAGAATAAAATATTGTTAAATAAATAAAATGATGTTAAAAAATATTGATGTTCTCACTTAACAAATTTAAACATTAATTGTAATTACACAAAATAATAAATGAAGCTTTGAAGTGCGCATGAGAGGGGAGGTAGATCGTGCTTATTTTTTTTAAATCGTACTTTGTGTTTTGGAAATTCTGGCAAATTTCCTCTCCTTTTTCTGATGGGAATCTTGTTTTGACCTGAGGAGACATCAGTTGGCACTTTTAACCATCCAGAGTGCGGGACGTGGACCCTTCTCCTCATGGCGCTCCACGTTTTTTTAAGTGGTTGGCATCCACTTTGCACGCTGTGGGTCGCATCCACTTTGCACGCTTTTTTTAAGTGGGTCGCATCCACTTTGCACGCTTTTTTTAAGTGGGTCGCATCCACTTTGCACGCTTTTTTTAAGTGGGTCGCATCCACTTTGCATGCTTTTTTTCGGTGGGTGGCATCCACTTAAAATTCACTTTCACTCGAATCCTTCAAATTCGCTGCTCTCACTGTCTGAATTAAATAAGCGAAGGAATTCTTCATCTAATTCAGCACCAGCATCATCTTCATCACTAATCACACCAGCATCATTTTCATCACGATTTTCCTCAATGGAACTGGAAATTATTTCTGCCTTGGAAAAACCCGATTTAATGATGTTTGGGGATATTTCCTTCCAGGCTTCGGACACCCACCGAGCCACTTCTCCATAAGAAGCTCTCTTTAGTTTTCCACTTTTCGTGTAGGAGTGGCTTTCGCTTGCCATCCACAACTCCCAGTGTTTCCGGACGCGGCTTTTAAAGCTTTTGTTGATGCTTAAATCCAGAGGTTGGAGTATTTTTGTGGGTCCACCTGGAATAACTGCCAAAGAAGCAGACGCACTTTTCGCCTCTTTTTTTACTGAATCCAGCAAATGTGCCCGCATTGAATCCATTATAAGAATTCCTTTTGGCTGGAAAAAAAGCCCCTTTTCGCTTGCGCCAGACTTCTTTAATCCAGTCAAGCATCAGCTTTTCACACATCCAGCCCTTCTCGTTGAAACGTATGACAACATCATTTGAGAAATTCTCCGGGGGCAATGTTTTCCGCTTGAAAATTATCATGGGTTTCAATTTTTCCCCATTGGCAGTACAGGCAAGCACGCAAGTACATGATGTTTTCTCGTGCCCCGTAGTCACGATTGAAACCGTTTTATCTCCAGATTTATTAACCGTACGGTTAGGCGGGCAATCAAACGTCAGGGGAACTTCGTCCATATTAATAATTTGGGATTCGTTGACTTTTAGCTGACTAATCAATTCCTTTACGAATTGTAAAAAGGCTTTCTTTTTATCTTCCCAATCAGCTGGTAATTGCTGTCCGATGGTTGTTTTATTCCGTACAGATAAGTTTTTTTTTGCCATGAATCTGTGGCACCAGTTTGGATTTCCATTAAAATCCAGAATTCCCATATTAGAGGCGATTTTTCTGGCTTGTAGATGGATATTCACTGTGGATAGGGGAACTCCCTTCTCTCTTTGTTTTACAATCCATTTTAGCAAAATATCCTCCAATTCTGGCCAGCGCACAATTCCACTCCTTCTCGCTCGTTTTGATTTTGGCATATTCTCTATTGCTGGTTTCTCTGACCGCCATCAACGAATGCACCTTTCGTCGACTCCAAATTCTCGTCCTGCCGCACGATTTCCAATTGCTTCAGCTCTTCCAACGACTTGAAGCTTAAAAGCAGCTGTGTAGCTCATATTTCGTTTAGGAGGCATATCAGAAAAAGAAATTAGTTAAGAGGTACTAAATAAAAAATAAATAAATACAGAAGTAGAAAAAATCCGGTTTTCAGTTCTACACAAACCGACAAGCGAGTTGCGTCGTATAAAAGCACGAGGTGAAAGAAAGAAGTAAGACGATTTCACTGTCACTCACACGGTTAGCTGTATCAAGGTCAACCCCTGTTTTCAGGCATTGGGTTGAAGTTGAATGATTTAACCACCCATCCCCCGGTACATCTATCTATCTCCATCCCAATGACCCCCGGTAGTCCGGGGAGGAGACATACGAATGGGCTTGCCTAGAGTTGACGGCATGTTACCGAATTTTGAGTAGTGGCGCCATCTCTTGTCGTATTTCGTAAATATCTTAAGATTTTTTTGCTTTTTAAAAAAGTTTAACGTTAAAAAAACAGATTTATGTTTTTAAAAAATCGTAAACGCCGCTCCCAAACTTTTTAAAGTTTTAAACCCGTAAGCGCCGCGGCGTTTCTTCCATAAAATACGGTATATTTTATTTTTATAAATTAACTAGCTGTGTGCCCGTTCTTCGCACGGTATGAAATGAAAATTTTCCTTACATGTGTAATTCGAATTTATTCGTGATGTGGAATCTTAAAAAATAAAATAAAACAAAAGGCAAAATTATTTGACTCTTGATGTAAAGTTTGCATCATAAGTACTAACTTGGCATCATTGCAGTATAATGACTCAAAAAACTACGTCAGTGTCATTCACTATCAAAAAAGTGGAAAGCTTAATGGTTTGCAAGTAACTCCTGGCTTTCGAAATGTCTTATTTCTACGTCATACTGTTTTTTAGGTTCAAGTTGTAGCACTAAATACCTAAGACACTACATGAAATGGACAACCGTTTATTTCTTTCCGAACATGTACCATGTAAGGAAAGTATTGTAATCATGAAAAAATTCGCCTTCGAGATTTTGGTCTATTTACACGTTTTAAGGTCTTCTGAATTCTCTAATGCTATTTTCAAGAGATGTTTTTAAAATAGCTGCACACCCGCTCTTCATACGGGAAGAAGCGAATATTTTACTAAAATCATATCTGCATGTGACAAAACAGAATTTCATTTTTTTTAAAAGTTCAAGTAGTCTCCTCTGTTGAAATTCCTGCAGGATATATTAACGCAAATTAGAATTACTTTTCGTTTAGTTGGTTGTAAGACAACCGTTGAAAAAGGATAAACACTTTCAATTTTATGAAATATTTATTAACATGGTACATTACGATTTATTCATATTATCTTTACAAATCTAATAATACTATACCTATTACGTACATTAATACTATCTATCTTCGCTTTTCCCTCTTCAAGGCTGGCTTAAAAGAAACAGCCTAGATTATTTGGCCCCAATGGGATCTTTTGATTCTATGGTGATTCTTTGCAATTTACGCATTAGCATAAAAAATAATCATTTCACATAATGGTTGCCATTAAGGAAACTCTCCATATATATTTAATTTATGCATAGTTTTATAAGATTAACGTATTTAGCACCGAAAACCATTTGATCGTACCGTGGGGAGAAAATATCCAAGGGGTGCCATTTTTAAATATCCATGAATCTAATATAGCGATATCTCATATATCCTCCATAGTCCTGTCTCCTGAAAAACATCAAACTGTGTTATCTCAAAGAGCTACTTATTCCTGCTTTAATTGTGGCAAGGCGTTAGAGTTGCAGAGTTTATAAATTTCATGCATTTTTTAAATTTAAGCCGTCGCTGTTTAACTGCCGCAAAGGATACTCCGGTTGGTTAAGGGAGTTAATTTCGATATTTTGCATATTAGTTTTCAAACGGTATCATTAAAACTTTGCTTTATGGAGGAACATAATTCAACGATAAAATAAAACTATACTCGCAACATGTATGCATATGTTAGGCAATGCCTGCGCCATAATTAAATGCCAAAAATAAAAAAGTAAATAGAAAAATTTTAATATATCGCGCTATAAAGCGAACTTTATAACTTTTAAAATGAGCATTTTTAGCTGCGTTAAGACATTTCAATTTTTAAATAAGCAATGGATTAAAATACGACTTCTAATAATAGTAATCGTGAATTTCTTAGTTTATTTCTACAGTAAATTTTAATCAAAATATCGTCTCCCTGTGTTGAAAAAAGAGCTGGAATAAATGAGTTAAAATTGTGGCTTAATTTTTACATATCTTAAAGCAACTGACGTCATCGATCCTCACTTGTGAATTGAAATTTCAATATCCCATTTAAAAACTAGATTGGTTGGAAAAAACCTTTTTTTTCTAATCCTTTTTCTAGCAACAACCCAACATAAATTCTCCTTTCAATGTAGTCAACATCAGGCATAACAATTTTTATGCTAAAAGAATACATATTTTCTAAAAAACACCTTAAATAAAGATATTGCACTGAAAACTTTTCAGGTCATTTTTGGTGAGAGGTTTGGTAAAGGGATCTGCTAGATTGTCTTTACTTTTTACATATTTAATTTCAAATACTTCCTTAAAGTATGTCTTATGAAAAATAACTTCACGTCGATATGCTTTGTTCTATGATTTTCTATGGGAGATTTTACAAAATCTATAGTGGCAATGTTATCCACATAAAGCAAAGATTTTTGCTTTTGACTAGTTAAAACTTTGCGTTCGTAGCATTCTCCCAAGATTCTATCGAACCATAGGAGTTCCTTAGAAGCTTCAGTCATCGAGATAAACTCCGATTCCATGGTCAATAGACTGACATTTTTATGTTTAAAAGTTCTCCACATAACTGGAGACTTGTCTAGAAAAATAAGTTGTCCCCCCATTGACGTCCTATTGTTGCAATTTGCGGCGAAATCGGCATCTGTATATGCTCTGAGCCGAGTATTTTTACATTTTAAAGTTAATTTTAAGTGTTTTGTTGAACTGACATACCCTAAAAGCTTAAGTAAACCATTCCAGTGTGCGAATCCGGGATTGCTTTGAAATTGACTGAATATATTAGTAGCGTAGGCAATATCCGGTCTAGTACGGTTTGCTAAAAATGAAAGACAACCTAATAAGCTGCGATAAGGAAAATGCTTCATTTCGTCGATTTCACTTTGGGATTGAGGCGATTGCGTTTTAAAGTACACAGATCCTTTAGCGATAGGTAACGAGGAAATTGGGAAGTTAAATTTCTGAAACCTTGTACACATCTCCTCAATGTATGCTATTTGGTGGATTCTTAGCGACTCTCTCTCCCCTTCAAATTCGATGCCTAGTAGCTTTTTAGTTTTCCCTAGCATTTTGAGGTCAAAATGGTTACTTAAAAGGGTTAAAACTTTGCTTATATAATTGCCAGTTTTTCCAAATAAAACTATGTCGTCGACGTATAATAGTAAAACAACTTTATTTTTAAAAATATAAACGCAATTGCACCATTTAAATTTATTAAAACCAATATCTGTTAAAACTTTGTTTAGCTCAAAATACCAGACTCTCCCGCTCTGATGGAGACCATACAGAGCTCTATTTAATTTACACAAGTACTGTTCCTTTCCTTCTGTAAGGAATCCGGCTGGCTGAGTCATGTATATGGTTTCTTTTAGAGGCGCGTATAGATAAGCACATTTAACCCATTAACCGCCGAAACTAGAAGGAATTATTTTTTTTCTACACAAATAATTCTATATACTAAATTAAGCATGTATAACATAAATCTACAGTGAAAGTAAAAAAAAAGCTCTTACCTGTGGAAAAAACGAGTGTTGCGTTTGCGCAACGTCAGCGAAATAAGGATACGAAACGAACATGATTGTACTAGAGAGCAGTTTTATTTGATTAGAGTGCTGGATCACTTTTAAAGTTTTAGAAATCTACATATCAAGTAATTTATTATCAAAATTGACAACATAGTTGTTTTACAAATGCTGATAGTTTTTTGTTGCTATCTTCAAGTATGAAAAGCTTCACTACAATCGTGGTGTAAAGCTACTTTACATACTTTGCATCTATAAACTGTTTGGCTATGGCATTTCTTACATCGCAGTCTTCTGTTATCCTCGGACCTTATGATAAAATGTCCACCACTTCCTTGTAATGACTTTGGAATGCTAAATTTACTGGGTCTTCCCGTTGATTTTTTAGATAACTCCCTGCTATCAACAGGTGTTTGCAAAAGGAATAATGTTACCTCGCATCTGAAATCTAAAAGAGACTTTTTATTTCGAGTAGCAGATAGTCGTGATACTTTCCACGCATTTGTCAAAGATACATCAATATAGTTAGTAAATATTGGCCACCACCATTTTTTACCTCGAACTCTTATCCTGTAATTAGCAACTAAATTATCACATAAATCGACTCCTCCCATTTTGGTGTTATATTGTTCAATAAGATGAGATTGGGGTACAAACACCTTTTTCTTATGCATTCTGGAATAACGGGAAACACTTTTTACGGGTTCAATTTTTCCGAATGTTAAACCAACAGTTACAACTGAGTTATCGTTCCATCGGAAAAAATTATTTTGTTTTCCTCTTCATATTTGAAATCGTAATAGCCTCTGTCTTTCTTTCAAATGCATTTCACGGTTTCCAGTGGGCACATTTGTATCCGATTTTCTTGAATTGTTCCTGTAGCGCTGAAACCTTTTTTTTTTTCAAATGACAAAGAAGGTGAAAAGAGGTGAAAAATTTATCAAAGTAAATAGCATGATTGAAGGGAGTTTCAACAACTCTAAGCAAGTTTAACACTACACTTCCACCAAGACCAAATTCTTCGTATTCTGAAAATTTCGGAGCTGTCGACTTACCAGCATAAATATCAAAATGAAATACATATCCATCCGATGATGCCAGAGTCCATGCTTTGTATCCAAATCTTATAGGTTTTCCTTTTAAAAATATGTTTGCCTCAATAAGGAATCATTTGCTCGTCTATACTCGGGTCGTGTGAGAATATACCAAACTGTTGAAATTTTTTATTTAGCACAAGTCTTTGTATAGTTTATCAGTATTGTCTATTCGACTATTGTCAGCTAAATGCAAATTCTGTTCCATACTCCTGTACTGCGAACGTGACATCGATTCTTGTACAATAGGAACAGAAATGTCATTATCAAGAGACCAGTACATTTGTTCTTGTGGCAAAGAATGATATCCCGTAAGTAATAATATTCCAATAAACCTTCTCATGTAGGCCTCAGTTGCAATGAATTCTGGGCGATTCTTTTGCTGAGCGTATAAATTTGTCTGTTCTACAAGAAGAGAGAAAATATCTGGACCAAAAAGAAGATTGAAAATCTCTCCACTACTTTTATCTTGTATTTTGGCTTTTATCGTTTCTAGTTTATCTTTTTCATCAGTTTTTGCCTGAGGCACAGCTGATGGCTCTTTTTTCGTCCATTTCAAATTTTCAGTCTTCTGTTTTTTAAACTTCTTCGTTTGACTAGCACTACTTTTAGAGTGCTGAAATTTACTTTTTTGGTGAATTTCAATTTCCCCAGCAGTATTGTTTGGTAAAATTTCATTATCATTATTCAAAACATTAGCATTCCCTTCTTCTTCATCACCACTAGCTTCTGCAATTTCTGGTGGAACAACAACAATATCAGTTTCATGCTGGTCATCATCGTTCATCATCTGTATCTTCTTCAAAAAATCTTTGAAGGGCTTCCTCTAACATAAGGTATTTCTTTCTCGGCATTTTTACGACACAAAATGAATGCGATACAAGAGCATCTAACAGCGCGGGTGAAAAGGGGGAATACCCTTTTTCTGCTGACGTTGCGCCAGTGCAACACCTGCTTTCCACTACTCCCCCCCATGAATACAAACAGCTGATTGGTGGGATGATCCGATAACTTGACTTGACTAAAAATAGATCAACCCTAATGCATAGGTTTCTTTCGTTAAATTTTTTCATCAAAAATACCTGATCGAAACTTTTGCTCAAATTTAGCTTCAAATTCAAGCTTAATTATTATAAGGAAAATTACTGTTGAAAACAAATGTTTATTTACTGGAATATTCCCAATAGCATTCCCTACGCAATATAATTCGTTAATATAAAATACGTTCCATAGTTATTTTTTAATACGCATTTATTTTGACTGTTGCGTCAATGCAACACCAGCGGCTAATGGGTTAATGTCGCACTGGACGTGGGACCATCCTTCATATGACACAATTAAAGAAAAGAAGAAACGAATCACACTAAAGTTAACTACGGGGGAAAACGTTTCTTCGTATGTTTCACCTTTTATTTGCTTATAACCTTGTGCCACAAGGCGTACCTTGTATCTAGCTATTTCACCTTGGTCATTGCGTTTAATTGTGAAAACTCATCTACATCCCAAGGGTTCAACATCTTTAGGTGGTTTCGTTAATGTCCACACCTGTCTTTCACTCATCATTTTAATTTCATCTTGCATAGCTCTTTCCCAAAAAGTCCATTGAGGGGAATTTTGAGCTTGCTTATACATTTTTGGAATTTTTATTTCGCCTAGTCATATACTAGCGTTACTCTCAGCACAGATAGGGCTGGCATTTGAGGTTGAACCACCTTGGGGGCCTAGTACTTTACCTTCATATTTATTTGACCCTTTAAAATAAAAAATTACGGGTTCAAATTCAAGGTGATGTTTGTCGCAATAATTTTCTTCATCTCTTAAGGAACGCAGTCGTTGTGACTTTTTATCTTCGTAATAGTAAATATCTGTTCTACTTCCATCTGGTCTCGGAACAACTTTACGGACCCAAAGTGCTGATCGCCGTGGGGTTCTACTAATTACATCTCGACTAGATTTAGGTTCCTCTTCTGATGAGGATGACTCGGGGGATTCATATGGCTGATGCACCGGGAACTGAGGTACAGTTTCCTCGTCAAAAGTGCTATCAGATCTTACATCTGAATCCTCACTGTAGTCGGTATCAGTAAGTTTGGAATCTGAACATGAGTCAGAAGTGTAGTTATATGTGGGTGTTGTGCCCATCACCGCTCCACTGCACGTTTGATCACTAAAGTCCTCTCTAAAGGAAACGTTAATAGTTTCTACAATTTTATTTTCGTTTGGAAGCCAGATTCTGTAACCTTTAGTTTTAAATGCGTTGCCGATTAAAATGCCTTTCTTTGCTTTAGCATCAAATTTACTCCTGAGTTGATTTGGGACGCCTACATATGCAGTTGTACCGAAAGGCTTTAAATGCTTTACAGATGGCGTATATCCACCATACAACTCTAAAGGAGTTTTACTTTGGTTTTTATGACACACGCAATTCCATGTGTAAGCAAAGTAAAGGGCGGCTTCCGGCCAAAAATTGAGATTCAGTTTACTTTCATCTAAAATTGTGCGTACTGCACTAATTATAGTCTGATTAAAGCGTTCCGAAATCCCGTTCTGCTCGGGAGTATAAGTGTTTGTAAGTTCATGTTTGATGCCATTGTTTTGGCAAAAACGTTAAAAATTTTCATTATCAAACTCGGAACCATTATCCGACCGGAGAGCTTTAACTTTCTTAACTAACTAAACCAAAGTAGACAGGCTGCACCAATGCCATTACTGTCTAGGATAGGATTGAACTTCTTATACAAAATAACTTCACGGCCCCCCCTCGAAACATTCGACTAAGTCCTTTAATGGGCCGTCTTTATGAAGGTTTCTATCTTCACTTATCCACTCTGCTTTTAAAAGTCATACGGCCTTTTGAATTGGTTATATAGGGCAGAAATTTCCTCTTGCTAATGCCCATAACCCTTTGTTGTCACTTACGTGACAATTCTAATACACTTCTTGTACTTTTAGCAGAGTGCAGTGTTGCAGAGTGATAAGCAATAGAAGACAAAAAACTTCAAAAGCAATCTCATTTATTTACTTGTTTCCAGAATATTACATTGCTTAAAGTAACTCAGCACAAAATATTAAAATTAAAAACAGCAGGGAAGTTAAAAAAATTTTTTTTCTCATTACTGGACTATTAAAAACATTGTGTAAACATTAAAAATTAGCTTAGTAACAACTTTTATAGTCACCGGTTTCACATTACACGTTAAGTAACTCCTCTTATGGCACAAGCAAGAACAAGCTAACCCAGCTCTGCAGCAGCGTAAGACATCGCCGAAGCAGCCGTATTTATACGGGAATTGCCGGAAGCCCGGAGCAGAGAAGCTTCCGTACAGGTCCGCGATTCGCTGGAACGGGGCGAGAGGATACAGCGATCGTCCGAGGAGCGCCGCCAAGCGGCGAAAGGTAGAAACTTCATTTCGGACGATAATCTCGGCCGAGAAGGTTGTGTTTTGAACACACACAACGATTGCGTAATTGTTCCCGCAAGTGCCGACAATCCAGGTTAAATTTGGAAATGACAACACCCGGGAAACAAAATTGGTGTTGAGAAGTGGATGGCCATGAGTGAAGAGTGTTATGGAAACAAGGATAGCAACTGATTTGAGAGACATCTACTTTTATTTATAGCAGCCTGGCACAGAAATGTATCACAGTCAGCAATTACTTGTAGAACAGGATTTCATTGCAAAAAAAACTATTAAATATCACAGCTATGCTTTATCACAGCTAGGCACAGGAATATATCACAGTCTGAAAAAAACTCGTAAGTACTGGCAAAAATGGTTTAATGAATTTAAATTTCACAAGCCGTTTAGATTTCAATTTCAAAAGCTGCTTTACCTTGAAGAGAACAAGTCCACCGGGAAAACTTCCGATCCTTAAGATATGTAAGAATTACGATGAAACTCGAAGTTCTATATGACGGCACTTCAAACAGAAATTCTAACTTTATTTCACTTTAAAAACAGGTTAAAAAATAGCGGCATTAAATGTTGATTAAAAACGTACTATCATTTTAAAGATTAAATAGAAGCAGGTTTAGCTGGCTAAAAATAACATATCTGGAACTTAAAGAGCATTACCGCTCGCCAAAACGTCTGTCAACTGTCAATACAGCCTGACTGTCTAATTGCTTAACAGCGACGATCTGCCATGATCAGCCTAACTGCCTCGACTGCTGTCGACCTGCCACGAACTGCTATCGGTCTGCTTAACTGCTTAACTGCTTCGATTGCGGCGAAAGCCCCTCCTTTTATTTGTCACTGCCGACTGCGCATCTCATTTCTGAGTTGTTCTCCGGCTGCGCGGTTGAACGGCATTTACAGGGCTTCTGGAGCGCATCGGTGATTGGATGAATAGCTTGAAACAGTTTTCTCCGGGCGATACTCACTTCGCCAACCAACCATTACGCCCGTCCAAGATGGCGGCTGTTGACGAACTGGAGATCAGAGCTGTGTGTCTTAAACGATTGTTGACGCAAGCCACGGTTAAAGCCAGGTTTAAATTTAACAAAAAGTTATTCCTTTAAGTTCATTTAGCATTTCACAATTCAGGTAAGTCAGAAATTAAATACACATAAGAGTTGGGATATTTATTGTTCACAAATAGCCATTGGGAACAAAAGCCCCTCCTCCCAGCTCTTATGGACTGCAATTGCCAGCACTTAGAAGAATATAACAATCAAACATCATAGCCATTTACAAATGCAATAAAACAATGTGCAAATCAATTTATACCTGTAGGCGAGTAACGAGCAAGTAACAATACTTCAAAAGATTAATAAAACAATGTACCAAGAAAACTTTAAAACAATGTTCCATACAATTAAAAAAAAAAAAAAGGCAGGCAAAGTTTCAAAAATTAATTTTTGCAGTTACATTACGTAATATCAGAAAACTTTAAAACAATGTTCTCAAATACTTTTCAAATATAAAGTCCCTTTTTAAACCTTAAAAACACTTTTTACTTAAAACCACAAGTAATTCCAACAGATCCAAAATTAATCATGCAAAAAGGTTTCACTAAAGCATTACAAAAATTTACTATACTTCACACAGTTACATATGTTTAGTTTCACAGTTAGGATTTTCACTTATCAGGTTATCCCATGCTCGAATGATGCGAACGGCAATTAAAAAGATTCAAAAATTCTATTTAATCAAAAATACAAAGATTCTAAATGTTAATTTTGATACCTTAAACTTTGAATTCTAAGCACAATTCTAAACAATGAAAATCTTAAACGTTTAAACTCTTAAACACTAATCCAACCACCAAAAACCTTAATCAACTAGAAAAATACAGTATATTAGTGCAAAAATTCGTTAAAAAGAAAACTACGATATATAAGTGCAAAATTTTCAAACAACATTATGACATGATAATGATTAATGACCTGGTGATCACCAAAGATTCAAATATGCACAATCTTTATGCTCATACCTTTTACGCATAACTTACACATAATTCACACATACCTTGGCCAAGGATTTTCACACACCAAACTTTCATTCAATGACATGAAAAACAGTTGCATAAATGACATATTTACAAAATGAAAAATCACTTTTCAAAACACATTAATACTTTATCAAACATTAAATATCAAAATTCAAAAATATGGTGGTGGATCAAAAATATCAAAAACTTTAGATCTCAAACACATCCTCAACAAACTTTTTCAATTCATTTTGAGTGATAGGCTTAGTAAAAATGTCAGCCATATTAGATTTACTTCTGATGAAGTTTACTTTAAATTTATCTTTATAAAACAGATCTCTTACAAAAAATAATCTAACATCTATATGTTTAGTTCTATGATTTTCTATCGGGCTTTTAAGGAAATCAATAGTAGCCTGGTTATCCACAAATAGAGTAGGTTTAGAGTTATATTTGCTTAACCCACAATCATTACCCTCTTTTAGAACGTTATCTAGCCAGGTGAGTTCTTTGATATTCTCAACCATGGCAAGAAATTCAGCTTCCATAGTGGATAAGCTAACTGACTTCTCTTTGAATGTAAGCCAAGTTATGGGTGCTTTATCTAAACAGATGAACTCTCCCCCCATGGATATTCTATCGTCTCTATTCGCTGCGAAATCTGCATCCGATTACCCAATTAAATTCATATTTTCACATTTTAGCTTTAATTTGTATGATTTAGTCTTTCTTACGTATCCGAGTAATTTCAACAGTCCGTTCCAATGTTCCATGCCCGGGTCACTCTGGAACTGGGAAAAGATATTTACAGCATAAGAAATGTCGGGTCTCGTGCGGCTAGCTAGAAACGATAGGCATCCTAAGACGCTTCTATATGGGTAGATTTGCATTTGATATTGTTCACTGTTAGTTTGAGGCGATTGTAATTTACTGTACTGTACGCTTTTTGTGATTGGGAGTGATGAGATTGGTAATTTAAATTTATCAAATCTTTTGCAAATTTCGTCAATGTAGGGAATTTGGTGGATTATAAGACCGTTATCAGCCTCTTCAAATTCTACACCGAGTAACCTTTTGGTTTTTCCCAAAATTTTTAAATCGAATTTGCTTTGTAGTTTGTTTAAAATTTTTCCTATCTCATCTTCAGTCCTTCCAAAAATGACTATGTCGTCTACATAGACTAAAAGTACAGCAGAATTATTAGAGAAGAAAGTACAATTGCACCATTCGAATTTTCCAAGTCCAATTTCTAGCAAAACATTCTTGAGTTCGAAATACCAAGCACGACCGCTTTGGTGAAGGCCGTATAAGGCGCGTTTTAAGTGACAAACTAAATTTTCCCTACCAGCCTCTACGTACCCTTCAGGTTGTTTCATGTAAACTTCCTCTTCCAAATTTGCATACAGATATGCACAGGCAACATCGCACTGCACATGTTTCCATTTTAACAAGACCACGAACAGAGAAAAAAACAGCCTAATTAAAGAAAAGTTTATAACGGGAGAAAAGGTTTCGTCATAGGATTCGCCCTTGACTTGGTTGTATCCCTGTGCCACCAAGCGGGCCTTATATCTCGCAACGTTTCCCTTCTCATCTCTTTTAATGTTAAATACCCATCTGCACCCCAAAACTTGTTTGCCTGGAGGCAGGCTGGTTAAAACCCAAACTTTTCTATTTCTTAGATTCTGATACTCTGTATCCATGGCCTCTTTCCATTTTTCAATTTGTGGGGACCTGAGCATCTGCTTATAGGTACGAGGGACTTCAGGTACTAGTCAGCTTTTGTCTTTAACTTTAAATTCCGCGTTGCTTGGCTTAGGGTTAATGACACCTTGGAAGGAATCCTTTCCTTTAAAACTGAACATACTTTTAGTTACATCATCAAACTTAATATTATTCTGTTCGCAGTATTCCTGGATTTCGTTTAAGCTTTTCAGTTTACACTTCTGACCCTCCTCATGAAAGTAAATATCTGTCCTGGATCCATCGGGTCGAGGGACGGCGGTTCTTACCCAAATCGCATCGCGAAAAGTAGGAGAGCTAATTGTACTATCATCCATACTTTCATCTGCATCAGATTCTTCATCAGACTCTATACTGGGTGTGGGAGAGGAACTCGGGAGACTTTCGTCTTCGACCGATTCTCGACTCTCTTCACCAATTTGAGAAAAGCTAGAATCATCTTTGGGTGCCAGCACCGCTCCACTGTCATTTTCCGAAACTTTTGGAAATGACACGTTACAGGTTTCTATCACCCTTTCCTCCTCTGGGATCCAAATTCTATACTCTTTGGTACTAAAAGCGTACCCAACTAAAATGCCTACTTTGGCTTTCGGGTCAAGCTTTCCTCTCAAGGTTCGAGGAGTACCAACGTAAACTTTTGATCCGAATTTACTAAGGTGTCTTACTGAAGGTTTACTTCCTTTAAACAACTCTATAGGGGTTTTTGATTGTTCTGAATGGCATAGCCGGTTCCACACATGAACAAAAAATAACACGGCCTCTGGCCAAAAGCTTTTTTCAAGACCACTTTCTGAGAGAATGGTCCTGGCTCCATCTACAACAGTTTGGTTGAGTCGTTCAGCCGATCCATTTTGCTCGGGCGTGTAAATGTTTGTGTGTTCATGATTTATGCCCTTTTCAATGCAAAAGTCTTCAAAGTAATTACTGGTAAACTCACCCCCATTGTCGGTTTTTACAGCTTTAACTTTTAACCCAAGTGATCTTTCGGCACGGGAAACATATCTAGTAAATATGTCAAAAACGTCTGATTTTTCCTTCATAGGATAAATGGTCATATATTTAGAGAATTCGTCGATAATTGACAGATAGTATCTTTCCCCACGTTTGCCTACCACATTTGATGGACCCCAAACGTCCAAACAGATTAGATCTAATGGACCACTCACTTTGCTTCCACTTATTTAATTTGCAAAGCTCACATGAAAATTCTGGGTGTTTCTTTAGGTTAGGCAAACCTTTAACAGCGTTTAGAGTACTAGTTTTTGTGATGAAATCTACACCTGCATGACCGAATCGTGCATGCCATGATTCGAGTTCTCTCAGGTTATTTTTGCTTATTGCATTACAAGCTGGCTTAACTGGACTGGGGTATACGTGGTACAAGCCACGTTCAAGTTTAGCAGAAAATACAAAAAAATTTTTCTTTGTATTTTCTTTGTAAGACTTTATATGTAAGACTTTAATCTTTCCATTTCCCCCTACAAATTTAAAACCGTTCTGATCGAGCATGGGGCCTGATAGTAAATTTCTCCTTAATTTTGGAGAGAAAAAGACATTTTTCAAAATACATTCATTTTTACCGAATTTAAGTTTTACATCCCCCTTTCCATTAATTGGAAACTCTAGATCCTCCAGAGCGAGCACCATATTTTCATTCTCAACAGTCACAAAATGAGAGAAGATGCTGTGATCATTACAGAAATGGTGGCTGGCGGCCGAATCCAAAATCCACGTATGGTTGTCGACATTACAATTTAGATTGGCCTCTGCCACAAAAAAACTTAACCTTTAATGGTCTTGGGGATAGTGTTCTTATTCGACTGGTTACCTGGGTTCTGGCGTCTACCTCGGGACCTTTGCCGCTCGGTTTCTGCTGGGCTGGATGTTGATTTGGAGACTCTGCACGCACCCGGACTGTAAGATCTGTTCCTGGGACGGCTAGGAGACCTTGGACGGACACGACAGTTCTTTTGGAAATGTCCCAGACGACCGCACCGGAAACACCTTGCCTGGTTTCCCTGGACACTAAAGGCTTCCTTCGTTGACGTCTTTCTATCGGAGTCACGGAGGTTTAGTCGAGTCTCTTCAGCCACAACTTCCAAAACGATGTCTTTAAACACAAATCTTTCACTGTCCCATCGTAGAACACTTTGGACAATTGAATCAAATTTTGACGGCAGATTTCTAAGGAATTGGTATGGCAGAAAAACTTCATCGAGAGATTTTCCGCTGTCCTTGAGCTGGTTGGCTAAGCTCTGGATCCGTGAGGCAAAAAGGCTGACATTCTCATTCGGCTGAATTCTACTTTGCATCAATTCACTGAAGATCTGCATGTGATGACTGCGGTTGTCGGGCTTGAAATTTTTTCTTAACGGGTCCCAAACTTCACACGGGTCATCTAAATCACCGATAATTTGTCGGAAATCACTGTGCACATTGAGGTACAGCATAGATAATGCAAGCCTTTTTCGGACGTTAAATGCCTCCACATCCTTTTCTGTTACAGCGCCCTCTTTGATCACCGGGCTTTTCTCCCTACCGCACACAATTTCATAGCAATTTTTCTCCAAGAGTAGGAACTTCATATCAACACACCATGACGAGTAATTTGTAGCATTTAACTTCTCGGTTTGGTAGAAAGTTAAGATCCCTGGTAAATTAGCCATCTTTCTCAAAAATTTTCAAAAATTCTAAGTTTCAAAGAAATGTACTAAATTTCAACTTCAAAAATGTCAAATTTCAAAGACAAAAAAATTTCCAAGGGTTAACTTCAAAAAAACTCTCAATTTTTAAACTTCACAAGCATCAAAAATTTCAGCATTAAACTTCAAAAACATCAAAAATTTCAGCTTTAAACTTCAAAAATTTCGACTTTAAACTTCAAAATCGTCAAAAATTTCAACTTTAAACTTCAAATTGAATTTAGATTCAGAATCATTTCTAATTTCAGGATAAACATCGAAGACTTCCGGAGATTTCAGGGTAAGCTTTAAACCTCTTTAAAGAATTTCTTCAAATATTACAGTTGCCCCTCCATCTCAGCACTGGGGGTTTCCATTCAAAATCTTCAGTCACAGGCTTTCACTCTACAGCGTAAGCCCATAACCCTTATTGTTCCCGCAAGTGTCGACAATCCAGGTTAAATTTGGAAATGACAACACCCGGGAAACAAAATTGGTGTTGAGAAGTGGATGGCCATGAGTGAAGAGTGTTATGGAAACAAGGATAGCAACTGATTTGACAGACATCTACTTTTATTTATAGCAGCCTGGCACAGAAATGTATCACAGTCAGCAATTACTTGTAGAACAGGATTTCATTGCAAAAAAAACTATTAAATATCACAGCTATGCTTTATCACAGCTAGGCACAGGAATATATCACAGTCTGAAAAAAACTCGTAAGTACTGGCAAAAATGGTTTAATGAATTTAAATTTCACAAGCCGTTTAGATTTCAATTTCAAAAGCTGCTTTACCTTGAAGAGAACAAGTCCACCGGGAAAACTTCCGATCCTTAAGATATGTAAAAATTACGATGAAACACGAAGTTCTATATGACGACACTTCAAACAGAAATTCTAACTTCTATTTCACTTTAAAAACAGGTTAAAAAAATAGAGGCATTAAATGTTGATTAAAAACGTACTATCATTTTTAAAGATTAAATAAAAGCAGGTTTAGCTGGCTAAAAATAACATATCTGGAACTTAAAGAGCATTACCGCTCGCCAAAACGTCTGTCAACTGTCAATACAGCCTGACTGTCTAATTGCTTAACAGCGACGATCTGCCATGATCAGCCTAACTGCCTCGACTGCTGTCGACCTGCCACGAACTGCTATCGGTCTGCTTAACTGCTTCGATTGCGGCGAAAGCCCCTCCTTTTATTTGTCACTGCCGACTGCGCATCTCATTTCTGAGTTGTTCTCCGGCTGCGCGGTTGAACGGCGTTTACCGGGCTTCTGGAGCGCATCGGTGATTGGATGAACAGCTTGAAACAGTTTTCTCCGGGCGATACTCACTTCGCCAACCAACCATTACGCCCGTCCAAGATGGCGGCTGTTGACGAACTGGAGATCAGAGCCGTGCGTCTTAAACGATTGTTGACGCAAGCCACGGTTAAAGCGAGGTTTAAATTTAACAAAAAGTTATTCCTTTAAGTTCATTTAGCATTTGAATTAAACTGCTTGCCTTTGGGAATTTATTTAATTAACTTTAAGTTGTTGAAACTTTATCTTAACCTTTTATTGTGGCCCTTAAAGTTGGAGAGTTTCACAATTCAGGTAAGTCAGAAATTAAATACACATAAGAGTTGGGATATTTATTGTTCACAAATAGCCATTGGGAACAGTAATCGCTGAGATCGATTGCGTAATAGCTTAAACGTGGACAAAAGTTATTTAAATATTAATGGGACTTCTGTTATGTAGTTACGTTTTTAAGAAAGAAAAAAAAGGTAAGCAAATATTTCAGGAGGTCTTTATAAGGGGCAGGAATTTACTTAACTTTGAGTTTTGTCCTAATAGTGTGGCCAAAAGATACAAGTCCTTTTTTAAACGAAGAAATTTTATTTTGCTTAATTAAAAACTGAAGAACATAACCCTCGGAACGAAATAACTAAACATAACAAGGTTAACTCTTTAAATTACTTTAAGCAGCGTTGGGGTTGCTATGCTCAGATGCCGGCGTCGGGGCAGCTTCTAATCTCCTTGAGCTGGAACTTCTTGCTGATACTCTACGGCAGATGACAACGACGAGGCAGCAGGAACGACGTCACTATCCCAGTAACAAGCACCGCTGGTAGACGGAAGGCTCGAGGCAGTAGGAACGACGTCACTATCCCAGGAACAAGCACGGCTGGCGGGCGGAAGGCTGATTCACAGACGCACACAACTATCACGCTGCTAGCTGCTAAGACTGCCCAGCTTCATTCGAGAGCCCAGTTTTTATAGGATGATTGCATGCCGTGCGCATGCGTGGTGTTTGGATACATCCGATTTTGCATAGGCATGAGCGCCGGGACCACTTTGAACTTTTTTCCGTCCGGTGAGATACCTCGTATCCGCGGTGTCTAATGA
>JAWZYV010012878.1:0-222874 GCA_038373885.1 Cheiracanthium punctorium
GAAAGACGTGATTCAGTTACCAAGGTTGATGAAGAAGTCTGAAGAAATTGAATGCCAATTCATTACTGGCAATGCGTGTTATAGAAGTCAAAAGAATGAATTAAATCAGTATGGGTCATTTACTTTATGAAACTGGAAATTTACCTTATACAAAGCGCTACCTGGCTGTATATGTCTAAGGCATCTATTTTAAAGAAAATCTGATGTAGTCCAACACATGGACTTCCTTGCACGTCTATTAAATCAAAAATGTATTTTCGACGCACTTCCTCTAAACTTATTTGTTTGAAGAGATAAAATATCAATAATAGTAAGGATTTAGCGGTTTCTAGACCAAACATTTCGATATCGCCAAGCTGAGTTCAATTTGAAATATTTCCTTCTGGACACTTATTATTTGGGCGATATTTCACCAAAATCCGACAAACTTGAGATAATGTCTGGCGAGATTTTGGGAATAGCCAAAGTAGTCATTGACCACAGACTTTCAATGAATTGAATGCATCCATACACCTCTAATGTATATTAAAGTCATTTGGCTCACCCTGTAAATAATATTCTCAGTCCGATTGCTGTCAAAAAAGATATTGAAAACCGTTAGATATTATAAAATAAGTGTTCTAAATACAAAAGTTCAAAATCTTACGGGTTAAAGTTTTAGGTTATACAAAATAACGAAATAATTTTTGGCGCCAAATTTGGCGATATTTTCGGCGAAACTCGTCAATAGTCGACGACATTTGGCGAGATATTAAGCATTGGACCAACAATGACATATTATCGCCAAATTGGCGATATTTCGCCAACACTCGCCAAGAACAATGACAAATGGCGATACTTTGGGCATGGGATCAAATGACTGACTATCGCCAAAATTTGGCGACTATTTCGCCAAAACTCGCCATGGGTCCAGGACAGACGGCGAGATTTTTGGGCTATTGTACCAAACATGACTGTCTACAATTGTATTATATTGAAGATGTCCATAGACATTAAAGTACTGAAATTCTTTTCGGTGGGTCCTGGTAAATAAAACTCTCCAGTAGGATTTTAACCAAAAATCGAGATGCACAACTAGATGTTACAACATATCTTATATATGAGAATTTTCATAATAGTTTTTTGAGATTTGGAGAGTTAAATATGGCTACACGACGTACACAAAAAGAATCGCCAAGTCTGGCTGACTTTTGGCATAGTTTCTTGAGGGAGGCACGTGTACCGTGGTCGGACATTTACCTAACTTATGTGGTAGGAACGGTATTGTGCTGTGCAATCGAGAATTGAGAATGCCCCTAAAATTGCCATTGACCGTAATGTATTGGAAATCTTTTGAGTGTTCCTGTAGCAGAACTGAAAATGATAAAGCGACAGTTCTTTTTAATGAAAAATTCATTTTCTAACTCTTTACAGCTTATATCTCTTCTGAGTCGTTCTGAAATAGCCCATCTACCTCTAATAAACGCTTTGATGAATTTCGGCCCATAGAGCGTATGTATTTCGAATCTTTTAGGCGGTTCTGTAGATAACTATCCAGTCGAATGGAACCGAAAGGGGAGGTGCACAACTAGATGTTCAGGCAATCCTAAATAAATTTCCATTCTACGCCTAATAGTTTTGAGATATGCGGTTTATGATTTCGGCCATGAGCGTAAGTATGTCGATTTTTGGGCAGTCCTTAATCACTATCAGTCGAGGAACCAAAGGGGGTGCACAACTAGATCATTTATGAAGTCAATTCTAGCAATAGCTTTAGTCGATATTTCGGCCATAGAGCGTATGTATTTCGAATCTTTGGGCGGTCTGTCATACTATCCATTCGATTGCACCAAAGGGGATGTGCACAAGCTAGATCATAAACAATCCTAAATATCAATCTCACCATTTACGACCCATAGTTTTTGAGATATGCGAGTTACATACATACGTGACGGGTACGTACAGACGGCTATGGAAAAACTGCGCCACAATAACATCGCCGCTGTGTCAAAATGAGTTGCATGACGCGTAATAATGATCGTGCAATGCTAGCCTACGATGAGATGCATCGAAAAAAGTGTTTTAAATTAAATTTAGAAGTAATCAAATCGGATTTTTGGTCGAAATTTGGCCCCCAAAATTTTTCGGGATCACATTACTTCCTTATAACTACGTACATGAGGAACGTCCCATTTTACGGTTCATTATTTTGGCGCCCTCCGCCCCCCCTCCCTTTCGTCTCAAATTGTGACACTTCATTACAACCCCCTCCTCCCACCCTTCTTGTCCAACACAATTGACTCAGGCACTAGCAGTCATCTTCGAAGCCTCCGTGTTATGTCCCGGGGTCGAGGCCGCTGGGAAAACAGTCTGAGCACTCGAGTTCAATCTCTGTAATGCAAAAATCGGAGAATCTCGCATCGGTTTTTCGATGTCGAGGCTTAGGAGGCATAACTTAAATTTCAAAGGGCACCCGCCCAACAAAACAACACAAAAAATGAATCAGGGTACAAAGTACTACTCTGTCTCCAAAAAAAAAAAAAAAAACCACAAACCAGAAACCAAGTTTAGAACAACAATTGAACAGAAACCCAACAAACCAACCCAGAAGTCAATACCAGCCTAATTACACCCAAAGACTCAATAGCCGAGATAATAGCAACAAGCCGGAAAAAAATCTGATCAATAGTCTAATTTATTACGTTATAGTACACAAGTGACCAAAATCACCAACACTAATCCAATATGTGCCGCAAAAATATATCTCAATTAAATACTTGGCAAAAGTCACACCCTGACAGCTCTTATTGAGAAAATCCATAAGTGATTGCCCAAAATCCTACCCCAATAGTACGCAAAGTGACCAGTGCAACCAGTTGATCTAGTGATACAGTTTGTAAATCTATCGATTAAAAAATACACTCTAAAACAGTATTATGAACAAATTTTTAAAGTTTTTAATATTATTAAAATATAATCCAACTCTATACACAATATACTAACTGATCAAATACATCTAGTTGACACAATTAAATAATCAATCACTAATCAACCGGTGTAATTTACACCCTAATACACTTGACCCAAAATGATTTGTAGATCTAACCCGAAGATCCCAATTCCAGCAATAAAGTGTAACCAGTAAATACAGTTACGGAATTTACGAACAATCCTATGGTAAATTTCACATCCTGTAACTTTCAGCAGAGAGAATATCTATAACAAATTCCATCCATAAAGTGTTACCAGTTACCACAGCTACAGTGTTTACGAACGATCCAATGGTCAATTTCACATCCAGTAACCCTCAACAAAGAAAATATCTATAGCAGATCACAAGGGAATCCAACCCTAATACCAATACTGGATAAACAAGTTTAATTAGTTGAAACAGTTATGTGGTTTTTCTGGCCGAGAATAACACCAAAATCTGGACTTACCCAGCAGGCAATAGAGATCAAGTCAGTCTTACCAGACTCATTCCGGGCACACAGCAAGGCAAAGGAGGCGTCTTCAATGGCGATTTCGACACACAAGAAAAAGCACAACACAGTCTTTAAATAACTGAAAATTTAGCAAGGATTTTTAAGATGATATTTTGCTTGAAAAACACTCAATTTCCATCATTGATACCTCTTTTTAAAGACAACCTTCCAAGTATCTATGTCGCTACAGCAGTTTCTTAATTTATAACAGTAGATCGGCCGATATCGCCGTGTCATTCCAGCACTTTGATGAAAAAACACCAGCACTTCCATGAAACGCAAACACTTCACAAAATAAATATTCACTTACTCACCAAAAACTTCATAACACATAATATAAACACTTGTATTAATTATTGACTCAAAATTAGCAAAATTCACAATCTTTTCCATAAGTTTGTCGGAGCACTCGGACACACTACCAACTGGCCTCGGAAGCGAAACACAAAGTTATGTCTATAACCCCGTCCCCCTCCCCCCTTGAAGGAAGTCTGCATACGCCTCTGGCTACGTACACCATCTTCAATTGTGTTGTATTGAGATGGATTCTTTATGCGCCTGCCATAGGCGTAGAGTTATATGGGGCCGTGGGGCTCGAGCCCCCCCAATAAATTGCGAATAGGGGCTGAGCCCACCCAATAATTACCACTCAATACAGAAAATTAATTTATACTAACATAAAAAAAGTATTCACGCCATTTACAAACGTTTAAAAAAAAAAAACTTTACTTGTACTTTTAAAAATTTTCTTCTTTTGATTTCATTCATGATTTAGTATTCACTGTGACGCCACGTAACACACAATGTTACTAATAAGCTGCACTCGCCAGGCTCTGGTTCATTAAAATCAGATTATGCAATGTAAAGTATGAAATGAAGAAAAGTTTTTTTGCCCTCCTTAATATTTTTTACTTTGCTACTTTTTTTAACTTTCAACACGGTAGGAAGATACTAACATGGATACTTACCTTACAGAGGCGTAGAATTCTATGGACCCATAGAGTTCGAGCGCCTCCAATAATTTACACTTATATATAGTAATTCATAGCTACCAACTACTGCAGAATATAATTAACCACTTTTTGTTAACAGTCTATTTTTTACTTATTTTTTTCAAAATATTAACCAGCTCGCGCGCGCAGCACAAAACTTTTGCTGTATTTTAAGCCGAAAAATCGTGTAGAAAAGTGGTTAATTCTATTCCGTAGTAGTTGGCAGCTTTGAGTAAGTTATATGTACATGAATCAGTGGCGTAGTCAGAAATTTTTCATGGGGGAGAGGGTTACGACTTCTGCAACTCACATATATGTATACGGGTGTATAAGGCAGTGAAGAATAATACATTTTGTATGGCAAAAAATTCCTCATGGGGGGTGGTTATGACCCCCCTAACCCACCCCTTGGCTACGCCACTGACGTGAATATATGTGGTTGTGGGGCCCAGCCCCCCCAATAATTTTGAAAACTTTACGCTTATGGCGCCTTACGCTTATGGCGCAAAATTTCAAGTTACCTGGATATGTGGAAGCATTAAGCTGATTCGGAAAGTCATTTGGTTTTTTAAGAACATGAGGGAACCCACATGTCGAACTTCGAGGAGTTTCGAAGGATCGTGAAGGGTTGAATTCGATCTACTGAATCTTTCAGCAATCTCAAGAAGTGGTTGTTCGACGGTTGGCATCCATGATTGCACCTTTATAGTGTCTAATCCGTTTCTTTTGGCTTTCCAAAACGAGGTGCGTTTTCAACATCCAAATTTTGTAAAACAGTTTCGGCACTGGTGTTCTCTGAATACATTTTCTCGATACACATCGGATCATTCTTTTTTTCGTCAGAGAATAAGCAACACGTGACCAAAAGGCCGCTTTTCAGTTCCGATATTTGAAAGTGTACGCACCCAAAACGAACTTTTTCGTGAGCAAGACAGCTCTATAAGCTGTCGAACTATAGAAGGATGAGGTGGCTTAAGTGTAAAGGTGGCAGTGGAAAAATACAAGTAAGTCTCGTGTTGGGTAAAAATGAAATTAATTTCCGAGCAAACCAATCGATGAAAATTAAATGACAAGATTCTATTACGTTGGTACGTACAGACAGGTGAAAGCAATAAAAGAGTATGAACCCTTTAACACGAAGTGTTACCACTCTGGGAACACCCAACTCGGACGTTTGGACTGCCTTCCAGTCACGATGAATAGATTCGATTTCTATAAAAATAGTGGCGGGTGGCATAGCTGCACGAGAATCCTTTACTTTTGAGCGCTTCCATTCCCGTCAAAAAAGGGTCACGATTCTTTTGAACAGCACGGACATCTGCTGGAAAATGGGAGAATGCGAGAGAACAACTGGATAGAGGGCCCCATGCTGAAAAACGGGCAGCCGTTGCCATCGCTCGACTTCACGAACAGCAAGAGGGCGGACGATCGAAATGTTCATCGCGTGCCACAGATCGAAAGACCCTTTTTGGACGACAGCTGTAGGGATGGACGCGAGACGACTTTTTGCGAGACGAGACAGTGATTTACAGCTTTTTTGCGAGACGAGACAAACATTTTTAACATTATGATATAGGGATTTTTGCGAGACGAGACAAGCTTTTCGGCTGTTTTGCGAGACGCGAGACACCAATTTTTCGTCTCGCGTCCATCCCTAGACAGCTGGCTGTGCCTCACACGTTTCCATCGTCCGCCCTCTTTCTGGTAGTTAAGTCGAGCGATGGCAACGCTTGCCCTCTTCAGCATTGGGAAAGGGTTGCGCCTCTAAGGGTTCATTAGAAAATCCGATGATTGACAACTTGCGTCATCATCACGTAATCATTTGAAAAGAATCATGGCTTTCCCATTCGCTGATTACAGAAAAAAAAAAAAAAAAAAATTGGATTTCGTCTTTTGCACCGAAGCAAGTCCTGTGTTGGGAAAAAACGAAATTAGCTTATGGGCAACCCAATCGATGAAAATTAAATGACAAGATTCCATTACGTCGGTACGTACATATAGGTGAAAGCAATAAAAGCGTGTTAAAAATGGGTCGATTACGTCTTATGGAAAAAGAAAAAAAATCCAGAAATCGCTCATGCAACTATACCCTTTCTCCGAAGCGTTTAAGTTTACGCACTTTATTCTGTCCCAGGACTTTTCGGGCAGTTTCGGAAGGAACCTCCCTTCTCGGAACTTTCCGATAAATCCCTTCCAATTGAATTTGATTCGTGCCTAAAAATCAGTGTTCCTCTCTCTTCCAATCAACAACACTCCACACAAATCTCGTCCACAATCAACGTTTCTCGGAAGAAGAACGCGAAATGCTTTGGAGGATCGATGCACGGAAGAGTAACTTATTTCCCACGAAATAATAATCCCGTTTATCAAATGTTAGGATGGATTGTGGGTTTGTTTTCCGTTGTCCTTTTTGTAAAATCAAATATCTGCACAGACCGAAGTCGTTAGTGTGAAGGCAATTTAACCCTTTATCTGTCGAACTAGCTGCGTGCCCGTTCTCCGCACGGTAGGGAACGAAACTTTTTCTTACATGTATAGTTCGAATGGATTCCAGATATTTGGAATCTAAAAATAAGCAGAATGATTGGACTCTTGGCGTAAAGTGACTCATTACTTATTCGTAAAGTTAGTGTAAGTACTGACCTGTGACCCTTGTTAATATTATAACGCAAAAAAATATGTCGGTGTCATTCACCATCAGAAAAGAAAAGCGTGACGGTTTTCAGTGAAAATTCCTAATTTTCAAAATGTCTCATTTCTGCATCATACTCTTTTTTAGATTTATGTTATGCCATTAATACCTTAGATACTACATGAAGTGGGGAACCGTTTTATTTTATAATTAAATAGTTGTGTACCCGCTCTTTGTAAGGCAAGGGAAGAACATTTTCCTAAAATGCGATCATAACTACTTGTGACAAAACAGATTCTCCAAGAAAAAAGAAAGTTCTGTCTTTTCTGTTGAAACTACCGCGGGATATATTAACGCGACGTAGAATTACTTAATCTTTTGTTAGCTGTGATGTAATACGGCTGTTGAGAAATGAATAGAAGACTTAGTTTCTCAAAATATTTATTAATGCGGTATATTTTGGTTTGATCCATATTGCCTTATCATATCTACTTACTATTAATGATACTATCTTTTACTGTTACCAATACAATATATTGTCGTTTTGCAACCGTTAATGCTTAATTTAAAGAAACGGTCTAGATATTTGCCACGAATGTAGGCTTTTACTGTTTGGTGATTCTTTGCTATTTACGCATCAGCATAAACGATTATCATTTCATGGTTGCCACTAAATCAGCTCTCCATAAATTTTTACGCATAATTCTTGTCAGATTGGTGTATTTAGCAACAGGGCCCTATTATATCATGGGCAAATCGGGACTTTGCCCAGGGGCCTCCGGCTCGAAATGACCCCCAATTTCAAATGTTGTTCTTTTAAAAAAAAATAAAATTATGAAAAATAAAACAAATTTCATACGTGTTGGGGGGGGGGGGCAAAATTCATCAATGCCCGGGCCCCCTGTTGGTCATAATCAGGCCCTGTTTAATACCGCAATATATTTCCTGCTATTCGAAAACGTGACCCGTTTCAAATCTCAATCGAAAATAATGCTGGATAATTCACTGGTGAAAAAACAGCATTCAATTATTTATCTGGCAACGTAAAGTAAAATATAGAATTATTTCACATGCGCGGCGGCGTATGTTTTGCTTGTGAGTCCGTTATTCTGATTGAGTTTCGAAAGAGGTTTTGAACTTATGACATCAAAATCACGCACTTTTCACTTGCGAAAACTCAGTTATTTTAAAGTAATTTTATTATTTTTTTTCAACTGGCAATTTTAATCATTGTTACTGTCTCCAAGACAGCCAAACCGCAAGATATCATACCGAAAAATTTAAGCTGCTGCGATTGAAATGAAAATCCTTCTTTACTTAAAAATTCGTAAAAAATCTCCTAATTTATATTTTCCTCTGGTTTTTCTTTTAAAAGAGGGCGAAATGTATGCTCCGTCATTTGACAAAATATAAAAAAGTTATGACGGATAGAATTCAAGATGCAGCAGTTTTAAAAGTATTTTACGAAAGTCAGCGTCCAATTTAATTTTATTTGAAAAATTCCCAAACATCTGAAAATTATGTTACACAGTCCGAACAAACAATTTTTAAAGGAAAATTTTCTCCTCTATCCGATGATGTAAATTTCGTTTTCTTGCGATTGTAATGACCGGCGTTATTACGTATTAAGCGAGAAAAATCGCTAAAAATCGGACAAAACATAAAATAAAACATTTTCTAATTCGAATTTCGAAAAAATCGCTCCGAGGCGTGTAAGGATCTGTCCTAGTGAAGCTGTATGCAAAATTCGGTAGGTCTGCGACGCACCGTCTCGGCGCAATGCGATCCAGAGACGCGCGCAAAAAGATCGGTGGTCACAAACTTGCCTACAAACCTACATAGCTACATACAATGTTTACTCTCGGATTTTATTATATAAGATTAATCAATAAACAAAGAGCTAAATTAGTTTTATAGGTTGTTTAAGGATTCCTTACATTTCATTAATCAGATAAGTTTAGGTTAAACGTCATCAAAAAGGAGCGTCCCCCTCCTCGTTTATTCTCAGGACTATACCACTGGGGGAGGGGGGGGGTGCAGCCCTCCCTCCGAATACGCGGCTGCCACGCCTACCTCCTAAGCCCACAGTCGTGGGTTCGAATCCCCCTCACCCTTCTAGCTGTTTAAATTTGCTTTCTCTGTGCTGGCGAAACCGGTCTCGGTGACGTCCACTTCATTGGACGAGGATTGACGAGCGGTTCGGCGGGTTCAAGCACACGAATCCAAAAAAATGTTCCAAATTCAATAACAGCAACTTTGCTGATGTTCTGCTGATAATGGGATGATATCTTGTTTATTGTGCTTTACCGTGAACATTGTCCGTTCTATATTTTACTTGTGTATTTTAAGAAAATGTGTGATATTTCTGGATTAACTTGTCGTCAATCACGGAGTGGTTTTGTCAATAATTGTGCTGTCCGCGCTTTGCTCGATCCAGAATCTCCATGGATGCCGAATGGGCCGCTCATCTGCTGTGGTATATGTGTTCAGCTATTGCCATGAGCGTTTTCATCTAGAATAACGTGAGTCATTATTTCATCGTTAATATCTATTGTTCTATCGAAATATTTGTTCCCGAGATTAAAAATGAATATAGGGTGCATGGGCGCTCATAGAAATTTTTCTAAAGGGGGTGGGGTCGGGGGCAAACTTTAAAAAAGATTTTTTAGAAGAGGGCAAATTTCGAATTCGTAACCATTTTAGTTCTGATTTTGCTTCGCGATGCAGTTTTATTTACATCACATAAGACAATACGCTAAAAACTTTAACTCTTTAACGCGCAGTGTTCCCGCTCTGGGTCTGGGAACACCGAACTCTGACGTTTTGACTGTTGCCAGTTACGAAGAATAGATTGGATTTCTATAAAAATACTTGCGGGTGACCTAGCTCCACGAGAATGCTTTACTTTTTAGCACGTCATTTCCCGTCCAAAAATGGTCACGATTCTTTTTAACAGCACTTGACATCTGCTGAAAAATGGAGGAATGCGAGAACAGCCGGATAGATGGCCCCATGCTGAAAAAAGGGCAGCCGTTGCCATCGCTCGACTTAACGACCAGCAAGATGGCGGACGATCGAAACGTTCATCGCGTGCCACAGATCTAGAGACCCTTTTTTGACGCAGCTGCTACAGCCAGATGTCGTCAAAAAAGGGTCTCTAGATCTGTGGCACGCGATGAATGTTACTTACGGTGGCTTACTGTAAATTTAAAGTGCACTAATTCCATGTTTAAAATAAATTATTGGGAGAAAAGATTGAAGAATTTTTTTAAGGGGCAGTTGCTCAGGGCCGGGCATTACCTGGACCCGCAATTAGGTGGGAATTTCATCTTGTATATAGTTTGGTATGTGTGTAGCTTACTGTAAATTTAAAGTGCACTAATTCATGTTTAAAATAAATTATTGGGAGAAAAGATTGAAGAATTTTTTTAAGGGGCAGTTGCTCAGGGCCGGGCATTACCTGGACCCGCAATTAGGTGGGAATTTCATCTTGTATATAGTTTGGTATGTGTGTAGCTTACTGTAAATTTAAAGTGCACTAATTCCATGTTTAAAATAAATTATTGGGAGAAAAGATTGAAGAATTTTTTTAAGGGGCAGTTGCCCAGGGCCGGGCATTACGGGGACCCGTAATTAGGTTGGAATTTCATCGTGTATACAGTTTGGTATGCGTGGCTTACGGTAAATTTAAAGTGTACTAATTCTATACTATTTAAAAAAATATACATTGGGAGAAAAGATTAAATAATTTTTATTTCCTTGTACGAAGTGTAAGGAAGTAATGTGATCGCGAAAAATTTCGGTATCCAAATTTCGACGAAAAAAAACGATTTCGACTACCTCTCAATTTACTTTTAAGAATTTTTTCGATGCATCTCATCGTACGCTAGCATGCACGTTCATATAAATGTGTGTGTAACCCATTTTGACCGACCGAGTCTAAATTATATTATTGGCTTATTTTTGGCGCCCAATTTGGCGATATTTCGCCAAAAGTTGCCAAGCTTGGCGACATTTTGGTCATTGAGCGCGATTTTCCCAATGGGACGTGAAAGTTGGTTTAAAAAGGCTGATACCGATTTCGAAATTTGCAAACTGTGTGTTTTCTGGAAAAAAATATATCCAGAACAGATAGAATCCAGACAGAATCCAGATATGATATGTACACTACTGGTCAAAAGTATTGAAAGTTTCAGAATCTAACCATCTTTTCAAGAATGATACCACAAAAAATGGACAAAAAACTTGTTAGATTTATATCTTTTTAAGAATTTTTGAATTATAATTAGCGGTATGGAATTTTCGCAAATAAAAACAGAAAATTCGCAGGAAAAAATATGAAGGTTTGAAATGTTTAATAAAATTCGCATAAACTACTTACAAAACATTTAATGTGCTGATACTTGCAGCCCCAGATGGGCAAAATAATTGAAACTATCTGGAAATAAACTCCATTTGGTTGCATTTGATTCATGTGCAAAAAAGTTCATACAAAGTTTTTTCAGATGTGTTTTATCATTGTGTTCGGATCTAAATTCCCTGATTGTTGTTCAAGAGTTATTTTCAACATTTCTAATTTGGTTCCATAAATGGGGAGCAAATGGTGTAACTTGAGCCAGGCGAAATACACGAAAGATGAGAGATAAAATGACATAGTCAATTAATATCGTTTTGATATGGCAATAATGAAACAAAAAATTAGGGGGTTCAGGGGGGGGGGGGTCTTCCCCTGACGAGGCCTCGAACAGCCGAGTTTCCTATCTATCTATCTATCTCTCTCTCTCTCTCTCTCTCTCTCTCTTCTCTCTCTCTCTCTCTATATATACTATATATATAATATATATATATTATATATATATATATATAAAGTATATATATATATATATATATATATATATAATATATATATATATATATAAACTAATAAGTAAAACACAATATGTACTGCAAATAAGATATACCTCGCATTACATATACACAGTGGAACCTCCTAAAGTGACCACCTTCGTAAAGAGACCACAAGTCTATACGGACCACTTTTGTAAATTTTCCCTTTCTAATCAGCGCACATTGCAACCTTTGTAAGGTGACCACTTTATAAGATGATCAATTTTGTTGTTTCCGAGGGTGGTCACATAAGGCAAGTTCCACTGTGTGTGTGTATATATATATATATATAACTCGGCTATTCGAGCCTCGTCAGGAGGATACCCCTATGACCCCCCCCCCTAATTTTTTAGTTTCATGATTGCCATATTAAAACGATATTAATTAACTATGCCATTTTATCTCTCACCTTTCGTGCATTTCGCCTGGTAACCCTATGCTGAAATTTTTATGATTGTAACCTATTTATAGAAAAATACATGGGATGCATATCTACAGCTTACGAAATATTGTAACAATGGATTAAAGTTGTTGCGAACTAATAGTATTTAAATATATGTAAAATTATGTCGCTTTTTTGGGACAATTCAATAAAGGGGGTGAGAGATAAAATGACATATTCATTAATAAAAGGCTGCTTTAGTTATTAAGAATGTAATCAACCACACCTAGAAAACAAGTGCAAATAAGCATTTATATTTTTAAAAAAAGCCTCAATATGTTGAAATCAATATCGTCCAATGTAACTAAGAAACACTCGTGAAATCAGCTTTGAAACAAAATAAATTGCACTGAAATCAGCTCATCAGCTTGGGAGCCAAGATCCTGTAATCAGAGGCATCTTCAAGTGTCGGGCGTTTCAGTTTTGTATCCGCCCAATTAAATTAATTAAATATCAATGAGCAAAATTTGCATTGCCCAGCACGGAGTAAAATTTACACTGATATAACATTGAAGAAGTTTAAATGCACAGAAAATTTTAAATATGATCCTAAAAGCAAATTCTAATACTTTTGAGTTAGTTAAACACTTCATTTGATTGCGAAATTTCAAATCGGCTTAGAAGTATTTTTGTGAGTAGTATGTTTTTTGGATGTATTAATACCACAGAGAATTTTTTTTATAAATGGTTAATATGAACCAATTCTTTAAATATATTCTGTTTTCTCCTCCCCTTTTAGCCAACAGAATAAATAATGCCCGTTATAGCTGCGTCCGTACTTCAAAATTTCGATGCGTAAACAATGTTTTTCCTTCATTTTTGATCAGTCATCATATTTAAATCGGGATTCATTTTGAGCTTATTCAAAAAGCTATACTGTGGTCCTGGGACAACATACAAAAAAGGGGTCCCCTCCAGCTGACCCTGACCCACCGAGAGTGGAGGAGGGGCAATTGCCTCGAATTCCACTCCTAGAGGACGTATGTTGCGAATTTTTGGCGCACAAGTCTCATGGGGAAATAAAATACTTGTCTTCCAAAACCTCTTCTGGATCACACAGACGCAGTCATCATGTACTAAAGTTTAAACATGCAATAAGAAAGGAAAAGAAAGGCGCCAATATATTTGACTGATTACTAATGAAGCTTTTGTAACGGATAAGTATAAAACATACATCTGGGACCCGAAAAACGTAAGATATAGAACTGCAATCAGAGGGTAGTATGAAAAAGAAGGCGGACATTGTTGGGAAGTTGGAATTACAGGGAAAAAAAAAAAAAAGATGCGGATGATTAATAGCCAAGTTCGATTAAAAGTTGTCAAACACTCTGGTCACTAGTGACTTTCGGATTAGATGATGTGAGTTTGCCTATTCGATTGCGCGTGCATAGATACACACACACACACATACAAATTAGTCCAATATGTTTTTACTTACTGAGTAATACTATTTACTTATATTTCTTTTTAACCTTACTTATATACTAAAGGCCCTTTTCTTCAGCATTTTATATAGCTGTGTGAAAAATTATATACAAGTAAAATATATAAATATAGGTAATGAGCATATGTAATGAATAGTTCTTTAGTTAATTACCGAACATGTCCATAGACATTAAAGTACTAAAATTCTTTTCGGTGGTCCTGTAAATAAACTCTCCAGTAGATTGGAACCAAAAATCGAGATACACAACTAGATGTTACAACATTCTTATATATGAAATTTCATAATAGTTTTTGAGATTTGAGAGTTAAATATGCACACACGTACACCAAAAGTCGCCAAGCTTGGCGACTTTTGGCATAGTTCTTGAGGAAGGCACGTGACCGTGGTCGGACCATTACCTAACTTATGTGGTAGGACGGTATTGTGCTTCAAATGGATGAATGCCCCTAAAATTGCCATTGACCGTAATGTATTGGAAATCTTTTGAGTGTTCCTGTAGCAGAACTACAAATGATAAAGACACTTTTTTTAATGGAGAAATTCATTTTCTAACTCTTTACAGCATACATCACTTCTGAGTCGTTTGAAATAGCCCAATACCTCTAAAAAACGCTTTGATGAATTTCGGCCCATAGAGCGTAACGTATTTCGAATCTTTTGCGCGGTTCTGTAGATAAACTATCCAGTCGAATGGAATCGAAAGGGGAGGTGCACAACTAGATGTTACAGCAATCCTAAATATAAAGTTTCAACATTCTACGCCTAATAGTTTTTGAGATATGCGAGTTTAATGAGTTTCGGCCCATTGAGCGTAATGTATTTCGAATGTTTTGGGCAGTCCTGTAGATAAACTATCCAGTCGAATGGAATCGAAAGGGGAGGTGCACAACTAGATGTTACAGCAATCCTAAATATAAAGTTTCAACATTCTACGCCTAATAGTTTTTGAGATACGCGAGTTTAATGAATTTCGGCCCATTGAGCGTAATGTATTTCGAATGTTTTGGGCGGTTCTGTAGATAAACTATCCAGTCGAATGGAATCGAAAGGGGAGGTGCACAACTAGATGTTACAGCAATCCTAAATATAAAGTTTCAACAATCTACGCCTAATAGTTTTTGAGATATGCGAGTTTAATGAGTTTCGGCCCATTGAGCGTAATGTATTTCGAATCTTTTGGGCGGTTCTGTAGATAAACTATCCAGTCGAATGGAATCGAAAGGGGAGGTGCACAACTAGATGTTACAGCAATCCTAAATATAAAGTTTCAACATTCTACGCCTAATAGTTTTTGAGATATGCGAGTTTAATGAGTTTCGGCCCATTGAGCGTAATGTATTTCGAATGTTTTGGGCAGTCCTGTAGATAAACTATCCAGTCGAATGGAATCGAAAGGGGAGGTGCACAACTAGATGTTACAGCAATCCTAAATATAAAGTTTCAACATTCTACGCCTAATAGTTTTTGAGATACGCGAGTTTAATGAATTTCGGCCCATAGAGCGTAATGTATTTCGAATCTTTTGGGCGGTCCTGTACATAAACTATCCATTCGATTGCCACCAAAAGGGGAGGTGCACAACTAGATCATAGAACAATCCTAAATATCAAATCTCAACATTCTACGACCCATAGTTTTAGAGATATGCGAGTTACATACATACGTACGTACGTACGTACAGACGGCATGGAAAAACTGGCCACAACAGACTCGCCGCTGGTCAAAATGAGTTGCAGACGCGTTAATATGATCGTGCATGCTAGCCTACGATAGGATGCATCGAAAAATTTTTTTAAATTAAATTTAGAGTTAGTCAAAATCGGTTTTTTTGTCGAAATTTGGCCCCCAAAATTTTTCGGGATCACATTACTTCCTTATACTACGTACAAGGAAGTAAAAATTCGATATGTTTATCAAGACAGGGAAATTTTTTATTAAATTTATTCTACAGCAAAATTTTTTTATTAAATTTACTACAAGAAATATTTTTATTGCGTTTCGTTTCGGTGAATTATTGAGTTAGGATAAAAGAAATGCATCATTACTACAAATTCTCTCAACATTTTTGCTATGTTTTATCTTCAGTATGATATCTTATTTAAGAATTGAAACTTGAACTGAATAGTAGCTTTAAAAAATAATAATAATCCCTAAATATTGTGTGCATGTTTTTGAGACTAAAAAGTTAAAGCCTGCCGAATCTATTCCTGCGCGGATTTCTTTAGAGATAGAATACCACTGACGGTGTTTTTGCTCGCTAAAGAAAAAGTGTACATAGTACATTTCTTTCTCTTTTTCTTCAAAATTCTGAAAGAAATGTTTCGGTTTTGGACTGAACATTGATGTTGAGATGTCAGTTTAAAGGAACCTTAAATTTACGTACGCATGTTTTTAAAACTGAAAATCAAGACCCAACTTTCTTGTTTGAATTACGTTAGTTGTAGAACGTTCTATGATTATTTTAGACATTCAATTGGAGTACAGTGCGATTTTTGTACAGAATAGAAAAACTTGAGTGCTGATAATGTCAGACACAGATTTTTGTGTTCTCAAAAAGCAAAGAATCACTTCAAGGGTTGCCAGATAATCAAAAGTATCTAAGATTGCCCATTTTTGACGATTCATCACCAAATTTGGCAAGAAAAATAAGCCTCCAAAATTAAACCCAACTTCGCGCCATCTTCCACGTTTGCTAGAAATTACCAAACTTAACTTTTTGATGGAATTGTTACTAGTTATGGCAATATTAACTAGTGTCTATAAAGATGTCAGTGTTGCTGTAAATAAAAGTTAAGTATAGTTAGAATATGCCTGATGAAGATTGTAAAAGAGTTTTAGAAGGCAATTTTAAGGTAGATTTCAATTCCAAAGGGTTTTATGGAATAAAGTAGACAAACATAGGCGCACCCACGAGGGGGGGCTATGGGGGCTGAAGCCCCCCCTAAAGGTAGAAAGTTAGAAGTGAAAAGCGTTAAAAAATGAAAATTGTCGCTAATTAATTAATTTTTTTTTAGTTCTTTCTTTCTTTTTTTAATTGTCCTCAAATTATTTCTTACCAAAAAAGACATTTATTTAAAAAAGTTTTTAAATAAATGCTTACAGTTAGTTATACCGTTACACACGGTAACAACGTCGTTCAAAAGATCAGATAATTATTTATGACTCTATAATAAGTTACATTGCTCGTGTTCTATGGGACAGTCAAGTGATACCGAATATTTTGTCGTTATAAGAGAGTTGTAACTAACCGAGGTTACTATGACCGAGTTCAGCAGTATTTGTATGTAGCCCAGCCCTCCCTAAACTACAATCCTGGGTGCGCCACTGTAGACAAATATGTCACACTCAAGGATTATGATCCACACTGGATGGGTAATGGAACAAGGAAGAGAAATAGGTTCTACACATGGATTATGGTACATTTTCCAACGGAATAAAACAAGGAAAACAAATAGAGACGACGCATGGATAAAGATGCACTTTCCAACATAATGAAGCAAGAAAGACAGACAGGTCAACGCATGGATTATGATACGCTTGTAATATATAGCGCTTTAGTGAGCATGTAAAATATGAAAGTGCTTCAGATTTTTTTCTTTCTTTATATATATATATATATATATATATATATGTGTGTGTGTGTGTGTGTGTGTGTGTGTGTGTGTGTGTGTGTGTATTATTATTTTTCTTTATTAAGTCATCTTTAGAGAAAAATTTTCCTTTCAAACTGAATTATAATATTTTACTATTGATCGTCTTTTCTTGTCTTAGGCCCCAACGGTTGCTTTGCTAAATCTTGTAACTTTCTTGTATAGAGTTTTTAGGACAAAGGCCAAAAGAATACTATATTAGGCAGAAAATTCCAGCGATTTTAAGTAATTTGTAACAGAGTTTAAAAAAAAGATTATTATATTAACAGTTAAAAACTAATGATTAATAATTAACCAGAATTAACAATTGACGATTGAAAAATTTTGGCCGTTATTCAATCGTTAATCGTTACAGTAAGCAAATCGTCAATCGTTAATCGTGATTACTTTTTTCTAATCATGGTTTTGTAAAAAAATATCCAAATCTTGTATCAATAAATTTATATGACCCATGCTATTACTTTCGGTAAAGGAATTTTATCTCAATTCAGTTTTTCCTTATCTTTACTTTTATTCAAACGATACTTTTTTTCCATAGGTATTAGCCTACGATTCACAAGAAGCTAAAGTTATAGATGCTACATTCCGATACACCCCGTCAGTTTGTCCAAAAGGAGGCTGCAAAGACTGTATTAGGTAATATATACTAAAAATATACTTTTTCATTTTTTATTTAACTCTATTTTTTATTTTATTATACACTTAATTTAAGTCTATAGATTCTATTTTATTTAAATAACAGACCATATTGAATAAGCTGCACTCTTATTTACAGAAGTCAATTTTTTGTTTTCTATTTATAGTGTTCGACAAGGGAGAATAGAAGATCCTTATGTGGGAATGGCATCGACTGAAGACATAGTAATTGCGTCTCAATCCGACGACATATCGATTCCTATCCTTCTTCCAATTCATAAAGCTGGTGAAAATCCTCTTGATTGCAGCGACGAAATCAATGAACAAGCTATTCAAGATCTCGAAGCAGCCCTTTGGACTGTCGATCAAATTAACCGAGACACAGAATTCTTACCAGACATTCGTTTGCGAGTAGTTGCAATCGATACTTGTTCTTCTCCCGTCCAGATTACTCAGAAGCTGTCAAATTACTTGCTCGATAACAAAAAGAAAGACTTGGATGATATTAGTTCAGACTTGGCTTTCGTCGTTATCGGAAATTCCGATGAAGTGAAAGCTGCGTCATCGATAATTTCACAACTAAATGTGACAACCATTTCAGTGACAGACTCAATTCGTCCAAAAGATATGGACAGTCTTCATCTGCAGGTAGCTTTGCCTTTGGAAAAGAAAACAAAAGCGACCGTGGACACTTTGGTCTATTTAGGGTGGAATTATGTAACAGTTATCCATGATGGGGACTCTCGAAGCGAACTGATGCTGGAATCCTTTAAAACTTTTGCCAAAGAGCATGACATATGCGTGTCTTCTGATTTGTCGCCCGCTAAAATCACCGAAGCTGAGATGGACCGAATTTTGATGAATGTTGTGAAAGCCAAGAAGAAGGGTGCTCGTGCCGTGGTCATGTGGACAAATGAAGTGACAACTCAAGCGTTTCTGAAGGCAGTACATAGAGCTGTGTTGGCAGGACTCATCAGTAGGGGTGATCTCGTTATAATTTCCAGTGGCGACTGGATTGTCAACCTGCAGTCTTTCAAAGAGTTCGAAAACGAAGTCACTGGCGTGATCGTGTTGAAGACTCAGCAGGGAGAAGTAGAAGATTTCAACACATACTTCCAGAGACTAGATCCGAATGAAAACAGGAGAAATCCTTGGTTCCGTGAACTGTGGGATCAGAAAAAGGAATGCAAAGGACAAAAGTGTGAAGCAAATGATAATACTCAACCTATCAGCTATTCTCCATCATCATCAACTGTAAATATCATTCAAGGCTTGCTTGCTATTTCGGCTGGTCTAGCAAGACTTAGAAATGAGCTGTGCCATCCTCAACCAGGAGTGTGTCCAAAAATGTTGCAAACTCCTGCATTAAGAAAGCATTTATTCGGTTATATCCGGGAAACAGCTTCATCAAGATTAGACGCCAGAGGAGAAATGTTTGCCTTTACTAAACAAGGTTACGGAAACTTGCCCATAGAAATTTTCAATTTCCGGAGAGCTGCTGGAAAGAACTTTGTATATCAAAAAGTGAGTTTCTCCAAATGTTTATAAGAGCTTACTTTGATTTATTTATTTGAAAAAAAAATTATATTATTTTTAGTATTATTTTATTTATTTACTATGGTACTTTTCCTCTGTAAAGCAGGTACAATTTTTTTAATAAATGGTTCTTTATTTTTAAACAGCATTAACCCTGATATATTTGAAAAAAACTAGTTCTGTTTTGGCTTATTATGAATCATACATTTGAACTTGTTAAAAATTAGTAATTCTACTTTTTCCATAAAATCAAAATTTTGTATGTACCTTTTTAAAAAGTAAGAGTGTGGAAAATGAGAGTGAGACTTAATCTTTTGCTGCGTATCAAAATTATTACTTCTGTTCCAACCAACTTACAAAAACACATTTTTATATGTATGTTGCTCTATTATGAGAATAAGATTTAATAGTCACTGTAATTCGAAATTTCATTTTTATGCAAAGGTTTTTTTTTATTCTTAACTACAAAACTTTCCAGAAAAACCTGTTTACAACAAAAAAAATTTAAAGCACTTTTTATAGTTTGTGTCTTAAAAGAGTGCGAAAGGTAAAAAGAAATATATGTCTCTTTCGTCTTATGATTAACATATCCTTGATAATAAATGATAATCATCTAATAAAATTTGATTGTTGTCACTAATTGATATTTTTCACATAAAAGGACTTACTTTTGATTTATTATCTTCAAAATATTTACATAATACAGTGGTTTCTGTCATCCTAGGTCAAACAAATTAATTCCATTATTTTATTCATAGCTCAAAGTTTTACACTATTTAGTTCAAAATTTATACTCGATTTAAAAGTTATTCTTATTTTCTTATTTACTTGTATAGGTTGGAACGTACCAAAGCCACCTAAATAACCTGGCAGAGATAGTTATGTACAATTCTAATGGACAGGAAATCAATGTCGACAAGTTGAGCTCGGAATGTATTGAAGATTGTGAAATTTGTGGAAGAAGACCAACTGATTTTGTCATTTTGGATTCTAAAGATCACTTGTACTTGGCTACATCAGTGGATATTCATGAATCAACAGCCAACCCCCTCATATGTAATTCCGAAGTCAAAACAGCTGGAGTACAAACTTTAGAAGCATTTTTATGGGCACTAGACCAAATAAATAGCAGTCCCCAACTTCTCCCAGGGGTGAATTTGGGTGCGATCATATTTGACACTTGCAGCAGCAAAGAAAAAGCAGCGAGGGATGTTGCTAATTTCTTCAGCAGCTCTATATCAGCAACTACTTCACATAAACTCCCAAGTGTGAACCAAATACTAGGGCTCGTAGCGACCCAAAACGACAATGTGATCCAGCCCATTATCGATGTGTCTATGCCGTTCCAGATGATGACCGTAGCCCCTAGGGTCACATCGACTGCTTTCGACGACAAATCAAAGTACCCCACACTCTTGAGACTGTCCCTGCCGAACGATGTCAGAGCTGGAGCCCTTGTCGATTTACTGAAACATTTCAAGTGGAGCTATGTGTCCGCGCTGTACTCCGACGAGCCTGGCATGCAGATGAACTTGTTCGAATCTTTCAAGAAGAGAGCGGAAGCTAGGGAAATCGAATTCGCACTAATCGAGAAAATTCCCTCGTCCTTTTCGAATTCAGCGATGAGTGTTCTTTTCAACAAGTTGCAGTTTAAAAGAAATGAAGGAGCCAGGTAAGATATAAACTTTTATCCCAACTGTAAAGAAAATTAGTTTCATTACTCTCTTGAATACTGGGTTGCTCAGAAAGTAATTTCGTTTTTTCGTAATAGAAGACAAGACATAATTATATTTTCTTAAAGCCTATCCCGTATTTAAACCTCATTCTCTTCATATGACAGCTAATGTAGCAAGGCTTGTTTGTGTAAAGGTTTGTTTGATTCTGCTCAATAGTTTTTTGTTTGGTGACCTACCAAATACGGAAATTCAAAACTAGATTTTCTACATATTTTACATTTTTACTATCGGAAAGGTTCTATTCGCACAAGGTATTCTGTATCGGAAAGGTATTCTGTTCAAACAAGAAAACAAAAATATTCGATGTGTGAAAAGCAGATGCAGTGACCGAACGTCAGTGCCAAAACTGTTTTGCAAAACATCGTTCTGGCAATTCTGTGGTTGAAAATGCACCACGTTCTGAAAGGTCAATTGAAGCTAATGAAATCAAAATAATGGCACTGATTGGAGCAAACAGTCTAATAACACTTGGAGGCGAGAGTAATATGGAGTGAGCATGAGGGGAGAAAGTGGAGCCACAACTGTAACCGGTTTTTCCTCCGTCCGCTATGCTCTTCTATGGGGAGAAAAATGAAATAACCCTACAAGTAGCCTTGGGGGGCACGGCTCGGAGTTAAAGAACCGTTTGGAACTATACGATTCATCGAACAACGCCCTCCAAGGCTACGCTTACAGTTACTTCATTTTCTCCCCATAGGAGAACTAGCGCGTGCCCACTCCATATTAATAACAACTCATGAGATCACTGAATGTATCGAATTATCGATTATCGAATAAACCTTTCACAATCCCTTAAAATCATCTTTCATTTCCATCAAAAGAGCAAATTATTTTCCGAACAACTCAGTATTATTACACATCAAAATTTTATTTTTAAAAGTACGAAGTTTCCGTTGCGTCTCACAATATGAGCATTAAATTTAATAAAATTAATACAAATTTTGAATCTAATATTAAGTTCTGCATAAAAACGCCGTGTTAAATGTTCAATATTACCTTCATCTAATATACAGGTTAGCCATAATTAAACTGCACGTGTTTAAGGGGTGCTGGAGAGAAAACTACTGGGAATATTCCAGTGAAATTTGGTATCTACACGTTTCAGAACATGCGCAAATCAAATATGAAAAAAATCGACATTTTCGACCGATCGACGCTCCCCAGTGGCATATACAACTTCCAGAACCAATAGACAGAGCATAATGGCATTCTAAGAGGCATATAAACAATATAAAACATCATTTACAGTTTATCAAAATTCAATACAATTCGCTTCAGTAATTAAATTTTTACACTATCATGTAATCAAAAATTAACGTAATTTAAGATCACAAATTAAACAATCCACAAAGACGCTTTGGAAAACAATTAAACCATTACTTATTCTCATTGACACTCATTGGACCTCTTCTTAATCGTTTCATACACCGGTATTCTTTCAGAGTAGCTGAATAACTGTTACCATTCTGATAGAATATCTTCACTAACAATGCACGTTCCTTCTTATTCAGAGTCATGATTGTCCATTACTCAATGTCGTCTTGTTTTTATACTGTTCGATGAGCTTAAAATTTGCACATATGCCGCCGATAAGCGTTGAAATACGATACAGCGCCATCTATCGGGCAAAAATGGCGATGTTTTTTTTTTCATATTTGACTTGCGCATGTTCTGAAACGTGTAGATACCACATTTCACTGGAATATTCCCAGTAGTTTTCTCTCCAGCACCCCTTGAACACGTGCAGTTTAATTATGGCCACCCTGTACTTTAAATTCACGATTTCATGCCTTTAAAACAGTGCTAAATGTTGAAGCAGAACGTATTCGAACTACAATTTTTAATCTCTTACACAAATCAAAAGAAAAATAACTTTTTTTTTAAATTCACATTTATCTAACTCTGAAAAATGATCTAAAGCATGTTTCATCTAAACGGTTTTTATTATTTTATGCAAAATAACTACTTTGTGATACAGAAAAAGGGATGTTTTGTTTTCTTTAAATAAGCAGAATGTTTTTATTAAAACATTAACTATATAACAGTTAAAATAAAAAGAACGTTTTTCATTCGAGACAAACTGTACAATTAAATGTCTAATTTACTCAAATAGTCTTCATTCGTTTTATTTCAGGGTTGTCGTTTTATTCCTTGATGCTGATGATTCGGTGAAACTATTTTCGACTGTGAAAACTGAACTAGATGGCGGCCGGATGGACATCGGGGATTTCGTCTGGGTCACTTTTGACACCATAGATGCTTTCCATCAGTATCCTCTGGTATCTCTTGGATCCTTAATGGTGCAGCCAAGCTATGCGAGCGTCTTTCCCTTCAAACAGTATTTCAGTAGTCTGAGTCCACGAAACAACTCCAGAAATCCGTGGTTTCGAGATTACTGGGAACAGGTAACGCTCATATATTTTAAATTAAGTAGCTGTATAAAGCAGGCACCAAAGTAAAAAGACTTTACAAGTTATGAGACAACGAGTATTACACATTAACCCTTTGAGGCGCAACCCTTTCCCAATGCTGAAAAAAGGGCAGCCGTTTCCATCTCTCGACTTAACTACCAGCAAGATGCGTCAAAAAAGGGTCTCTAGATCTGTGGCACGCGATGAACGTTTCGATCGTCCGCCATCTTGCTGGTAGTTAAGTCGAGCGATGGCAACGGCAATTAATGAAGCATTTGCGAACATGCCCCATACTTATAGACAACTTGCCCCGCGAGGGAGTAAGTTGATGCATATTTTTTTCTGTTGATTCGGGCTTCCGTTAAACATAAACTACACATATTACAAACACAGAACTCCTGGTATTCATACTTAAATATATGTGCTTTAAAGGTGTTCAGTTTTTTGAAAAACTTTAATAAAAAGTAACAAAAATCAATAATTAAAAATTGCTAAATAAGTCAAACGGTGTGGTAAACTCTAATAGTCTACCATAAGGCCAAATATTTTACTGTGAGGAAGGGGAATCCTATACAGCCAACCTATCACAATATAAATTCCTATCACAATATCAATAAATTCACTGCACAGCTATTTCTCTTTAGAAAGTTGATTACTAAGATGTTTTATGTAATAAAAAAATGTACATTACTAAATAAATTGATTCAGTTCTATTCAAATTAAATTCTTAAAAATCTTCCTAACAAAATTTAATTTTCCTTCTGAGCGAGTGCTTTTAATTCCGACTCGCTCGAATCTGCAAAAAAATACTTCTTTTTCACATTCTTTTAGAGGCGAAATAGGGATTTTATTTCTTAGCTTTTCCCTACATTAATTCTTTTCGAGTCAATAGCATACTAGCCTTTTTATAAAAAAGAAGAATTTTAAAAGCTAGATGAAATGCATCCATTCTTATATGAATATAAGATAAATTTGCAAAGTACATTTAAAAGTTGCATATAAAAAAATTCATTACTCATTTATATCTCATTTGAAATTTGAGAATTTTTGACGCAGCTGGCTGTGCTCGCGCACAGCCAGCTGCGTCAAAAAAAGGGTCTCTAGATCTGTGGCACGCGATGAACGTTTCGATCGTCCGCCATCTTGCTGGTAGTTAAGTCAAGCGATGGCAACGGCTGCCCTTTTTTCAGCATTGGGCAATCTGTCCAGCTGTTCTCGCGTTCTTCCATTTTTCGGCAGATGTCAGTGCTGTTAAAAATAATCGTGACAATTTTTTTGCGGCAAATGACGTACTCTAAATTTTCACTCAACATTTTATGCTTTTTTTATCTTTTTTAGCACATAATTTACGGTAATCATACTTGATGAATATCTGTTTCTATAAAAGTGCATTAGCTTAACTCGCTGAAATTTACATATTTCAGTCACTACAATCTTATATATAACTAGCTGAAGTACCCGTTCTTCGCACGGGAATGAATGGACTTTTTGATATTAATATTTGTTGTGATTACTATTTATTGTAATAAAGAGATATAGCAAAATGGATATCGCGTTATATTGTGTTCAATAATCATGCATACTGAATTTCAAGGCAATCGTTTTTACGGTGCAGAAGGCGATGCGGCGTAGCACAATCTAGTGGCGAGTTTTAGCAAAACGGATACGGCAAAAATATTCTTCGCATTCAGATATCGATGTATACGAATTTTCATGACGATCGGCTGAATAGTCTTGAAGTTCATGTGTTGACGCGACATCTAGTGTCAAGTTATAGGAAAATGGATCGTGCCAAACTCTTCCCGTGTTCAAATATCTATTTATCCCTATTTTCATAGCGATTATTCGCACAGTCCAAGAAGTGATACACTGCAGGGCCATCTAGTGGTTAATTAAAGTAATGATTTGCTACAGCGCCGTCATGTGGCGAGTTATAGCAAAATGGATAACGCCAAAATATTCTCATTGTTCAAATAGCTATGTATACTGATTTTCATAGCCACCGTTTGAATGGTCAAAAATTTGGCCTGCTGCAGCGTCATCTAGTGGCGAGTTAAAATAATAATGCATTGCAGTGCCATCTAGTGGTGAGTAACATCAAAAGTAAACGCAGTTAGAATATATTCTTCGTTCTCAAATGTGTAAGTATAAAAAATTTTATGCCGATCAGTCGAACGGTATAGAAGTTGATGCGTTGCAGCTCTATTTAGCGGTAAGTTACAGCAAATGGATAGTGAAAAAATATTCTCCGTGTTCTAATATTCGCATGTACCAAATTTCATCGAAATTTGTTGGACCATATTCGCATAGCAAACGGCTAAACGGAATAGAATTCGACGTTCTGCTGCGCCACCTAGTGAAAAGTTAGAGGAAAACGGATAGCATAAAAACCTTCTCCATGATAAAAGACCTTAGGTGAACCAAATTTCATGGTGATCGGTGAAACGGTGCTGGAGTTTTTCAACCTCCTACACACATACCAACATTCATTTTTATCTATAACCAGTCTTATTATACGTATATACCAGTCTCAAGTAAAATCCAGTTTCAAATCTAAGCCTCGCCAAAGTGCCAGCATACGCCATTTTGCAAGAGTTTTTTCAGGGAATCATTCGAAGCATTGACTTAGCAGCAATCAAAATGGGAAATGGTTCGACCGCCAGGCATTTATTTGAAAAGTGGAATCCCTTAATACAGCCGCATTTTTTAAATTATCAACTATAACATGTTTTATTCATCGTTACCCTCGATGTACTAAATGCGGAGATTTGAATTTTCTGAAATTTGGCGGATTTCCCACAAGTTAAATCAATGTACTCAATTGGCGAGAATTCTGAAGCTACATCGCTTGAAATGTCCTAATAACTGCATTATTTCTGCACGGATAGTTAAAATTTAATGCTGTATTCTAAGAAAACCTATATACTTGTTTTCAAAAATGCTATTCCCTTAAGCTCTCAGTAAATTCAGCCAAAAAGCCTAAAACTGTGCAAACCGCTAGAGCTCACACTCTAAAAATCGGCCTATCAGCCATTTTTATTTTTTCGCCAAACTAAAAAATATTACATATTTAGTCTCGGATATCTTCGATCCTCATTGTTTTGCGTATAAAACATTTCATTCCTGCTCTCATTTCTTATGCGCACACGATATTATAATTAAAAAAATAACCTAAAAAAAATAAACTAAAAAAATCATTATTATTCTTTTATTTTTACTTTAAGAATTTAAAACATTTTATTCGGCAAAATCGCCACACATGGCAACCAAGATGCTTATTTCACACACTTTTTTCACTACAGGGGTTAATATTACGTAAAGCTTTCTGCGTGGAGAACATAAAAAATCTCTTAAATTCCGGGAACGGAAATTAAGGGAACCCTTCAGGAGGAAAACGTTTTTAAGTGGAGTTTCAAAGTTTTAAAGTGGACTATCATTTATTCTATATTATTTTACATATCTGTGTAAAATTTCAGGCTGACAGATCCATTTTTGTGGAATTGTATACTACCCAAATCAACAAATTGACAAACATAATTTCATTTTTATTTATAAGATAACCTACGCTTGTTTTTAAAAATACCCTCTCATAAAATTGCGCCAAGCGCTAGAATCATAGAAAATCTGACACACTTTCAGATTTTTAAATACGCACTAAAGTGCTATATATAAAAAGAGTTATAATCCATGGGTCTTCCCTATTTTCGTTCCTTCTTTCATTAAGTTGGAAAGTGTATCATTATTCATGAGTGTGATTAAAAAAAATTAAAATTGATATTTCTAACATCCTTTTTTCTGGATGTAATACATTAGATGCAGAAAAGCTGCTCTGAAAAATGCACAATTCCAACTGAATGAAAATTTCAAAAACTTATACGCAGGTGTATTCATAACCCAAATAGCAGACGATTAAATTACGATAAATAGCGCCAAGCGTTAGAATCCTCCTCAAAATCGCGAGAATGCTGAAGATAGATCGCTTGAAATCCCTTAATAACTGCATTATTTTCGCAGGGATCATTAAAATTTAAACGCTGTATTCTAATAAAACCTTTGTACTTGTTTTCAAAAATCCGTTTCCCTTAAGCTCTCAGTAAATTCGCCAAGCCGGAAACTGTGCAAACCGCTAGAACTCACTTTCTCGGCATTTGAGCCATTTTATTTTTTCGCCAAACTAAAAAATTTTAACATATTAGCCTCGGAAATCTTCAATTCTTATTGTTTTGCGTATAAAACATTTCATTCCTGCTCCGATTTCCCATGCACACGATATTATAATTAAAAAAAATATAACCTTACGAATATAAACTAACAAAAAAAAATCATTATTATTCTTTTATTTTTACTCTGAGAATTTAAAACATCTTATTTCGGCAAAATCGCCACACATGGCAACCACGATCCTTATTTCACACTTTTTTTCACTACAGGGGTTACAATTACGTAAAGCTTTTTGCGTGAAGAACATAAAAAATCTCTTAAATTCCGGGAACGGGTGGACTTTCAAAATTTTAAAGTGGACTATGATTTATTCTATATTATTTTACATATCTAAGCAAAATTTCAGGCTGATAGGTCCATTTTTGTGGATTTGTATACAACTCAAATCCACAAATAAACAAACAAACAAACAAACAGAATTTCATTTTTATCTTATAAATAAAAATGAAATTCTGTTTGTTTGTTTGTTTGTTTGTTTGTTTGTTTGTTTGTTTGTGGATTTGAGTTGTATACAAATCCACAAAAATGGACCTATCAGCCTGAAATTTTGCACAGATATGTAAAATAATATAGAATAAATCATAGTCCACTTTAAAACTTTGAAAGTCCACCCGTTCCCGGAATTTAAGAGATTTTTTATGTTCTTCACGCAAAAAGCTTTCCGTAATTGTAACCCCTGTAGTGAAAAAAGTGTGAAATAAGGATCGTGGTTGCCATGTGTGGCGATTTTGCCGAATAAGATGTTTTAAATTCTCAAAGTAAAAATAAAAGAATAATAATGAATTTTTTGTTAGTTTATATTCGTAAGGTTATATTTTTTTTTTAATTATAATATCGTGTGCATGGGAAATCGGAGCAGGAATGAAATGTTTTATACGCAAAACAATAAGAATTGAAGATTTCCGAGGCTAATATGTTAAAAATTTTTTAGTTTGGCGAAAAAATAAAATGGCTCAAATGCCGAGAAAGTGAGTTCTAGCGGTTTGCACAGTTTCCGGTTTGGCGAATTTACTGAGAGCTTAAGGAAACGGATTTTTGAAAACAAGTACAAAGGTTTTATTAGAATACAGCGTTAAATTTTTAATGATCCCTGCGAAAATAATGCAGTTATTAAGGGATTTCAAGCGATCTATCTTCAGCATTCTCGCGATTTTGAGGAGGATTCTAACGCTTGGCGTTATTTATCGTAATTTAATCGTCTGCTATTTGGGTTATGAATACACCTGCGTATAAGTTTTTGAAATTTTCATTCAGTTGGAATTGTGCATTTTTCAGAGCAGCTTTTCTGCATCTAATGTATTACATCCAGAAAAAAGGATGTTAGAAATATCAATTTTAATTTTGTTTAATCACATTCATGAATAATGATACACTTTCCAACTTAATGAAAGAAGGAACGAAAATAGGGAAGACCCATGGATTATAACTCTTTTTATCTATAGCACTTTAGTGCGTATTTAAAAATCTGAAAGTGTGTCAGATTTTCTATGATTCTAGCGCTTGGCGCAATTTAATGAGAGGGTATTTTTAAAAACAAGCGTAGGTTATCTTATAAATAAAAATGAAATTCTGTTTGTCAATTTGTTGATTTGGGTAGTATACAATTCCACAAAAATGGACCTGTCAGCCTGAAATTTTACACAGATATGTAAAATAATATAGGAATAAATGATAGTCCACTTTAAAACTTTGAAACTCCACTTAAAAACGTTTTCCTCCTGAAGGGTTCTCTTAATTTCCGTTCCCGGAATTTAAGAGATTTTTTATGTTCTCCACGCAGAAAGCTTTACGTAATATTAACCCCTGTAGTGAAAAAAGTGTGTGAAATAAGCATCTTGGTTGCCATGTGTGGCGATTTTGCCGAATAAAATGTTTTAAATTCTTAAAGTAAAAATAAAAGAATAATAATGATTTTTTTAGTTTATTTTTTTTTAATTATAATATCGAGTGCGCATAAGAAATGAGAGCAGGAATGAAATGTTTTATACGCAAAACAATGAGGATCGAAGATATCCGAGACTAATATGTAATTTTTTTTTAGTTTGGCGAAAAATAAAATGGCTGATAGGCCGATTTTTAGAGTGTGAGTTCTAGCGGTTTGCACAGTTTTAGGCTTTTTGGCTCAATTTACTGAGAGCTTAAGGGAATAGCATTTTTGAAAACAAGTGTATAGGTTTTCTTAGAATACAGCATTAAATTTTAACTATCCGTGCAGAAATAATGCAGTTATTAGGGCATTTCAAGCGATGTAGCTTCAGAATTCTCGCCAATTCTTCAGAATTCTCGCCGAGTACATTGATTTAACTTGGGGGAAATCCGCCAAATTTCAGAAAATTGAAATCTTCGCATTTAGTACATCGAGGTAACGATGAATAAAACATGTTATAGTTGATAATTTAAAAAATGCGGCTGTATTAAGGGATTCCACTTTTCAAATAAATGCCTGGCGGTCGAACCATTTCCCATTTTGATTGCTGCTAAGTCAATGCTTCGAATGATTCCCTGAAAAAACTCTTGCAAAATGGCGTATGCTGGCACTTTGGCGAGGCTTAGATTTGAAACTGGATTTTACTTGAGACTGGTATATACGTATAATAAGACTGGTTATAGATAAAAATGAATGTTGGTATGTGTGTAGGAGGTTGAAAAACTCCAGCACAGTTTCACCGATCACCATGAAATTTGGTTCACCTAAGTCTTTTATCATGGAGAAGGTTTTTATGCTATCCGTTTTCCTCTAACTTTTCACTAGGTGGCGCAGCAGAACGTCGAATTCTATTCCGTTTAGCCGTTTGCTATGCGAATATCGTCCAACAAATTTCGATGAAATTTGGTACACGCGAATATTAGAACACGGAGAATATTTTTCACTATCCATTTGCTGTAACTTACCGCTAAATAGCGCTGCAACGCATCAACTTCTATACCGTTCGACTGATCGGCATAAAATTTTTTATACTTACACATTTGAGAACGAAGAATATATTCTAACTGCGTTACTTTTGATGTTACTCACCACTAGATGGCACTGCAATGCATTATTATTTTAACTCGCCACTAGATGACGCTGCAGCAGGCCAAATTTTTGACCATTCAAACGGTGGCTATGAAAATCAGTATACATAGCTATTTGAACAATGAGAATATTTTGGCGTTATCCATTTTGCTATAACTCGCCACATGACGGCGCTGTAGCAAATCATTACTTTAATTAACCACTAGATGGCCCTGCAGTGTATCACTTCTTGACTGTGCGAATAATCGCTATGAAAATAGGGATAAATAGATATTTGAACACGGGGAAGAGTTTGGCACGATCCATTTTCCTATAACTTGACACTAGATGTCGCGTCAACACATGAACTTCAAGACTATTCAGCCGATCGTCATGAAAATTCGTATACATCGATATCTGAATGCGAAGAATATTTTTGCCGTATCCGTTTTGCTAAAACTCGCCACTAGATTGTGCTACGCCGCATCGCCTTCTGCACCGTAAAAACGATTGCCTTGAAATTCAGTATGCATGATTATTGAACACAATATAACGCGATATCCATTTTGCTATATCTCTTTATTACAATAAATAGTAATCACAACAAATATTAATATCAAAAAGTCCATTCATTCCCGTGCGAAGAACGGGTACTTCAGCTAGTTTATAAGATAAAATCCGAGAGTAAACATTGTATGTAGCTAGGTTTGTAGGTAGGTTTGTGACCTCCGATCTTCTTGCGCGCGTCTCTCGATCGCATTGCGCCGAGACGGTTGGTCGCAGACCCACCGAAGTTTGCATACGGCTTCACTAGGACAGATCCTAACACGCCTCGGAGCGATTTTTTCTAAATTCGAATTAGAAAATGTTTTATTTTATGTTTTGTCCGATTTTTAGCGATTTTTCTCGCTTAATACGTAATAACGTCGGTAATTGCACTCGCAGTAAAACGAAATTTACATCATCGGATAGAGGAGAAAATTTTCTTTTAAAAATTGTTTGTTCGGACTGTGTAACATAATTTGCAGATTTTTGGGAATTTTTCAAATAAAATTAAATTTGACGCTGACTTTCGTAAAATATTTTTAAAATTGCTGCATCTTGAATTCTATCCGTCATAACTTTTTTATATTTTGTCAAATGACGGAGCATACATTTCGCCCTCTTTTAAAAGAAAAACCAGAGGAAAATATAAATTAGGAGATTTTTTACGAATTTTTAAGTAAAGAAGGATTTTCATTTCAATCGCAGCAGCTTAAAACTTTCGGTATGATATCTTGCGGTTTGGTTGTCTTGGAGACAGTAACAATGATTAAAATTGCCAGTTGAAAAAAAATAAATAAAATTATTTAAAAATAACCGAGTTTTCACATGTGAAATGTGTGCCACTTTGACGTCACGAGTTTAAAACCCCTTTCGAAACTCAATCAGAATAACGGACTCACAAGCAAAACATACGGCGCGCATGTGAAATAATTCTATATTTTACTTTACGTTGCCAGAAAAATAATTGAATGCTGTTTTTTCACAAGTGAATTATCCAGCATTATTTTCAATTGAGATTTTAAACGGGTCACGTTTTCGAATAGCAGGAAATATATTGCGGTGTTAAACAGGGCCTGATTATGGCAAACAGGGACTCCATTGATGAATTTGAGGGCCTCCATCTATGAAATTTGTTTTATTTTTCATAAAATATGTTTATAAAAAAGAATATTTCAGAACAACATTTGAAATTGGGGGCCATTTCTAGCCGGACGCACTGGCCAAAGTCCCGATTTTTCCGTGAGATAATAGGGCCCTGATGCTAAATACACCAATTTGACAATAATTAAGCATACAAATGTATGGATAGCTGTTTTAGTGGCAACCATAAAGTGAAATGATTATCATTTATACTAGTGCGTAAATTGCAAAAGTCACCAAAGACTAAAAGACTGCATTCGTGGCAAATATCTAAGCCGTTTATTTAAATTAAGTATTAAGGACGGAAAAACGAAAATATATTGTATTGGTATCAGTAAAAGATAGTATAAGTAATAGTTAGTAGATATGCTAGGGCAATATTGATCAAAGCACAATATACCGCATTAATAAATATTTCGTGAAACTAAGTGTTCTATTCCTTTTTCAACAACCATCTTACATCACAACTAAGTAATTCTACGTCACGTTAATATATCCCGCGGTAGTTTCAACAGAAAAGATTGTAACTGAACTTTTTTTTCTTGGAGATTCTGTTTGGTCACGTGTAGTTATAATCACATTTTGGGAAAATGTTCTCTTCTTGCCTTGCAAAGAGCGGGTACACAACTATTTAATTATAAAATAAAACGGTTCTCCACATCATGTAGTATCTAAAATATTAATGGCATAACTTAAATCTAAAAAAGAGTATGATGCAGAAATGAGACATTTTGAATATTAGGAATTTTCACTGCGAACCATCACGCTTTTCTTTTCTAATTGCGAATGACACCGACATAGTTTTTTGCGTCATAATATAACAATGGTCTCAGGTCAGTAATTATACTAACTTTACAAATAACTAATGAGTAACTTTACGCCAAGAGTCAAATCATTTTGCTTATTTTTAGATCCCAAATCACTGGAATCAATTCGAACTATACATGTAAGAAAAAGTTTCGTTCCCTACCGTGCGGAGAACGGGTACGCAGCTAGTAAGAAGATATCTGGCGATAAATCAGTGGAAAATTTTCTTATCTCATATATATTTCAAACACTTACGGCCGTATTCCCCAAGTACTTGACACTCGTGTTAACCCACCAAAGTGAGAGTCAGATGTCAAATGGGTGTCTATTTAACATCTGAAGGGGTTAACACGGGTGTCAAGTATTTGGTGAATACGGCCGTATTGGATTGAGATAGCCCACCTTTGGAACTCAGTATACAATACTGTCTTACAGAGAGGTTTCAGCGCATTTTCAGTCTTTAAAAATGCTGTTATGGTCATATTTAATTTGACTGATGACAAGTAAAACCCTTTTGTAGTAAACATTGTCGTGTTTCTTTTTCAGATTTACAAATGCAAGGGCGGAAATTGCGAAGGAAATCACCACGCTTTGACAGAAATATCTCTCATGCAGGATTCCAGCATCGCTAAAGTCGTTAATTCCGTTCTTAGCGTCGGTGTCGGTCTAGAAGCGTTGAGGCAGCAGATGTGCCCAGGTCTCGACCATGGATTGTGTCCAGCCATGACAGAAGAGCCGCGGGTGAGAGAGCTTCTTTTCAATCTAACTCTGGAATCCACTTTCACGGGCGCTGACGGGAAAATGTTCAAGTTCACCAGCAGTGGATATTCTGCAAATGTTCTTGATGTCCTGAACTTCAGACAAGTCGGAAATAATGCACACGCTTTCGTTAATGTAAGTTATTTAGTTTCGCTTTGTGGTCGCTTAGCATTTTAATATCAAAATTTTACAATTGGAATTGGCTCAGCTTTGATAAATTTCTTAGTTCTTATTCCGTTAGTTATTTCCGAGTAGTAGTGTAATAACATTTTCCACTATAATCAGGCTTTATAATATACATATTTTTTGTGAAAAATACTGTCTCTTCTTAAAAATTAATTATTGCTATCCTGATGGTTATTTTCAAACTAACGTACTAAATCTTGAATTTTACATAATTTATGTTTTAAAACAAAATTTTATGACAAAGTATGGCTCTGTTTTGACAACTTTCTTGCACTTCATTATTATTTTCGAGCTAATAGTGTTATCCACAGTAATATACTGTTTAACAGCAAAATTTTATGGATAAAATTGGTTCTTTTCTTACTTTTTCTGGCTACACATCCGTAGTACTATATCAATAAGATGTTATAAAACCAAAAAACTAAAAATGCATAAACGAATAAAACTTGATTCATTTTCTTCTAGGTTGGACAGTATTCTCCAGATGAAGGACTGTCTCTTAATTTCAGCAAAATCAAAACATACAATGAATTTGGAAAAGAAATTAGTCTGTACGATATAAAATCTGTCTGTCATGGTTGCAAAAAAGAGTCACCTAGCATATTTTCTTCAACAATGCAAATACTGTCAAAGCAAGACTTTGCAATAAGTGTTGTTATGCCCGTTCATAAAAAGTCTAAGAATTTCTTTACTTGTGGTAGCCTAAAAGATGAATCCATATTCCATCATCTTACAAGTGTTGCTTTCGCGATCAATAAAATAAATAAAAACTCAACTCTCATGCCTGGAATAGAAGTTGGAGCAGTTGTCTTTGATTACTGTGAGAGACCGCAGAAAGGCGAAGAATTGTTATACAGTTTCTTTTCAAAGGACATTGATGCCGGCGCTAAATTACGCATCAAACCTAAATCAATTATTGCAGCCCTAACATATGGCAAAGATATGTCTAAAGAATCATCTCCCATATTTGATTCTTTGGATATCACGCATATCGCTACTCCAATAGACAGGTTAGAACCCGATATATATAACGATGTTGTCTATACTGCTCCGTCAATGCTGTCTCAGATACAAGCTTTGATAGGGATTTTGAGTACGTTCAAATGGCAGTACGTCAATGTTGTCTACAGTAACACAGAATTCGGACGCGCTGGATACTACCAGTTTTCTAAATCGGCCAAAGAAATGGGAGTATGCTTGGCAAATGTAGTTCTGGTCGAACCAGACAGTACACAAGAATCTTTACACATGAATCTCCAGAACGGATTGAGTCGAGACGCCTCGATTGTTGTTTCGTTAGTTGATGATGATCTGGTAATTCAAATCATGGTTGAAGCAATAAAAAGTAGTTATGTTCTTTCTAAGTATATATGGATTGGAACTGAGACATGGGGAGATAACGCAGCAGTACTCAAAAGCTTAGAAGACGCCACTTTCGACGCAATAACTCTGAAGATGGAAAACTACGAAATGCCCGAATTCACCAAATTCTACGAAAAATTATCCTTGAGGAACCATTACCCTATACCGGACTCATGGTTTGAAGAATTTTGGCAGCACCGATTTCAGTGCCAACTGTCAAGCAGTGTAGTGCAACAAAGGCAATATGCGCTAGAATGCACCGGCAAAGAACAACTGTCATCTGACGAACTGTCGCCAAGTGAACACATCTATCAAACAGTTCGGACAATAGAAGCCATTGCTGAGGGTCTTCACAATTATTTGACTTCAAAATGTCCATATGGAATGGCAGCCACAAGTATTGATGACTGCGGCAATGATTCAAGAAAGGATCTTTATAAAGAGATTCAAATTGCACTCCACGGTGCATACATAGACTGTGAAGAATGTGGATATCCTAGTACTGTTTTTGGATACGAAATACTGCAGCATTCAAGATCAACAAATGGAACAAATTTACACACACAGGTACTACCATACATACCATTTCATACCATTTTTCAGAATTTTTATAATTTTTTATGAAGAAAAAAGTTTTTATTTATTTCTTACACATTCCCCGAAGAATTAAAAAACAGTAAACGAAAATTAGAAAAAACTATTCCTTATTAGTAGAATTACAAAACATTGGCATGGAGCTATATCCATCAGTCTTTAAACTTAGCATTCAAATAGAGAACAGAAACATGAGAGGAACATTCAAACATTTTATTTACTAATTGCATTAAAGTAACTATTTCCTTTCCATATTTAATAAATTTAGTTTGGTTTTCGACAGCATTTCTTGTTGTGGAATTAAGCCCCAGGAATTACTCTTTCCTGAAAGATTAAGAAACAACTCAATTATTTAAAAACAGGCTCATTTTTTGATTTAAAAAAAAAAATATATATGTTTTTTTTCTCTGATTAACTTTAGTTAGTTATTAACTATATGTAAATTATATTTTTAAAAATATTTAAATAAATGTAACTTTTTGTATTACGGTTCATTCTTCTTAAAGATTTTCAAAATGATCGGCTGACTTTTCTCCGATTCTTGCAGGGATTTCTTATTTCATTTCTTCTGTTCTTTTCATCATTTCTTCATGGTCATTTTTGCAGCATCTGCGATCTTAATGAAATTCTTTAGCCACGCGTATGTAAGTTCTTCTGCTTTCACAACTCTTAGTATCTGGAAAGAAGCTGTAAAGTTTGTGAAATGAGAGGAAATTCTTATTGGCTAATCTCTCTTAAAAAAAAAAAAAAAAAAAAAAAAAAACTTGGCACATTTAAGAAATCATTCCTTGACAGTCGATCTAAAGAAAACACTACAAGAAGCTCCTGGAAATACTCTTAATTTCATGTAATTTAGAATAGAATATGCCTGGCAAGTTTTAAATAAATATAGACTAAGTAGGGTAATTTTATTTATTTATTTTCTTTCTTTCTTTTGATAAGTCAAGATAAAAGAATGCTATCTTTTAATCAAATTTTAAGAAAGTACTCTGAATGTTGTGTATGATGAAGATAAACTAGCCATTTCACTCAATTGAATTCTTAAGCATCGGGAATAGAAACTTCTTTCACTCGCTTATTTAAGTTAATGCATGTGTTCTAAATTTCTTTTACTTTCTAGATCGGCAGCTGGAAGGATAACAGCATATATATAAATGAATCTAAAGCTTATTTTACAAATGACAACGTACCCAAGTCCCAGTGTAAGGATGAATGTGACAACTGCGTTAGTCAACTTGGAATCGCACAAAACTTCGTACACCCTACGCAACCAATTTACACTAATTTCCAGACAGTCTGGGGAATCATAGTCACTGCTTTGTCCGTTTTGGGAATAGTTCTTGTTCTTATATGTGCCCTGTACTTTTTGATGTCCTTCCCAATAACAGTTGGAACGACGGTAAGCATATTTTGTTGGTGTATTTTTCTAATTAAGCATTTAAAAATGCATCTTCATTTTGTTTAATCGTTGTCTATGATTTTCCAAATTACTGAAGTTCTGCAACAAATACACAAACTTCAGTTGAAAGAGGAAAGGCATGCAGCATTCATGATCAAAGCCAAATAATTACGTAAATATTAGGTGCGGTTATAGGTTTTGTTTGTAACAGCGTAATAATTTATTTCGGTACGAGACTCTGCCACTAAAAACGCAACACATTTTATCACAGTGATAACCTGAGCGAACAAACTAGTGTAATTTGTATATTTATAAAAGCACATTACTTAAATAAATGCTTAAATAAGTCCCCAGGTTTACAGTTGGTGATAAAAATAATACATAATTGATGTTGAAGCTGTTTGTTAAGAATAATTGATTAAGTTTGCAAAGGTTATAGGGCAAAAGAGGGAAATATTTCTGCATATAATTTTTGGCAGTTGGGTTGAAAGCCGCACGATATAATCTAATTGGTAAGAATTGTCTCTTATGAAAAATACTACGTCTGTGAAATTTGAAACGACTTTTGCAATAGTTTGTTACTTTTAAGCAAAAGCATTCCACGCTCAATAAGGATACATGCGGTCTATAAGCCGCATGTCCTCGTACATAGTTATAGGCTTAAGTGTAAGATGTCAACTTAGGTTGGAAGTGCTTGCAGGTGAGTTAGGCACTCCCCTGTTTTTAGAGAATGATCAAATGGAAATTACTAAAAATTAAATTAAGTGAATTTTCCTGTAATCCATATTATAACTTTTAAAACAATATATTTTTTAATGAAGTGTGGTCAAATTTATAATTAGTTTTATAAAGTACACACGAATATACAACAAATATATAGATTGCTAATTTTACCTTTTAAAAAATATGCAAACAAAAATAATAGTAGTCGTGAATTACTTCAATTTCTTTTAAACAATGCACTATTTTATACTCGTAAATTTATGTATTTCTTACAATTTATTTATTTTCTTCCACTACCTTGCAGATTTATTTATTCGTTTGTTTGTTTATTTTCATTTTTTCTAAGTACAAAATTTCCTTTGATAGGTACTGGGATACATGATCCTGTTCGGCTTGTTACTGTTATATTCAGTGAACTTCGCATTTGTCCTCTCGCCCACGGAAGGTACGTGCGGTATAAGAAGATTTGGACTGGGTCTGGCCTACGCCATAATATTTTCTGGGATGTTGGTCAAAGTTATGAACACGTGGCGTTTAATGGGATACAATGGAAGCCGCATCTTGAGTGATGGAACCCGACTATCCAGTCCAGCTGGGCTTCTTGTGATTGCGGTTGGCTTGGTTATCATCCAGGTAAAAAAGGCATCTAATAAATAAAATCATCACTTCTCAATTTAGATAGAAATTCGTGTGAGACTAAAGCCTTCAAAATCAAAAGTGATCATATACGACAATATGCTGTTATACTCTGGTTTGGAGATAGTCAAACTCTTCATCGAATAATGTAAGTTCGGCTCTACCACTGACTCACTCCCATCGACGTCACTTTAGTTATAACTGACTTCATCCTTTCAAGCATATTCCGACATTTTATTCCTACTGCATCAAAGCCAGAAAAAAGTTACAAATATCTAATGAAATTACCTTTAAACACTTCAGAACATAACACGCCATTCTAGAAACGAAAGTCGATGAGGTTTGCTTAAACAATTCCATCCATTACAATAACCGTTCTAAATTGGGCAGTTGCCGTTCAAATACATTACAAGAGGTGTTCGTTTTTTACTCAGTATCGGCTACTCTTGTAGTTGCTATGTTCAACGAAATGCTCTATACAAGGCAAACTGCATGTTAAATCTGTGGGGACGTATGTCTTCTAGCAGGGTGGTTTCGCTGGTGTAAAAGGAGTGTCCACCAACTTGAGTACGTGGAAGTTGCTTAAATAGTTTAAGCAACTTAACCTCCCTTTCACCTGCACATTCTTCTGTAATATCTGGAAATACTGTTACAGCCATTAGATGAAAGAATTGTTGAAAAAAAAGAAACTTTATCATCCCACTAACAAAAAACTATCTACAACTTCTTCAAATAAACGATTTCTATATTTATTCAACCATTTGAAATGTACATCATAAAAAATGTTAATACTACCATGAAAATCAGTAAATTGTTCGTGAATTCATAATTCATCCCATTAATTAGTGACGATTTATGTAAATCCCCTTTGTTCGAGTCTTCTGCTTATGCGAGATCAACTTAGTCCATATTAACTCTAACAATCGGGAATCTACTGTAGTATCATTTAAGGTTATATATAAAATTTCAATACAATGAATTTCAAGGAACCCAAGATCGAATTGGTAATTCTGAGAAATTCATTGAAGTGATTTATACTACGTATGATTTTCTTTTAGTAGTTATATTCGTTACTGTAAAACATTCCTACCTTGAAGTTCATTGCTACGAGATTTGTCTAAAATTTAACCCTGGCATTAATTTATATGAACTAGTGTAATAATATATTGATAAAATTTACGTTTATGACACATTATTTATATTTTTTGTCTTAAGTAACACAGCAAGAAACCTGAAATCCCAATATTCGTTTCAGATTGTCCTGTCATCTGCGTGGCTCATCCTGATGCCTCCGAAAACGGGAACCTACGAACAAGTCTGGAGGTGCGCCCCACCCACAACTTTCGAGGAGGGCTTGGTCGTCTCTCTCATATACGTGATGCTTCTGCTGGCCATCACAACGCTGTTCGCCATGCTCACTTGGCAATGCCAAGACAACAACAGGGAATCCAGATGGATTCTGGCTTGCGCAATCCTGGTGGCTGTCGTGTGGCTCGCTTGGACCATACTCTCCACCCAGCTGTCACCACACTACAGGGACACGACAATTGCTGCTGCCAACCTCCTCAATGCTACCATCATTATGATATTCCTGTACCTCAGGAAAGTCTACCTCTACAGCAAGCTAACGAGGCAAGCCAGAGACCAGGATCTGAAAGCCCATTTGCAGCCAACTACGTACAGTCACTCACTATACGGATCATCACAGAAGACGTTCTCAACGCTGGCACCGGTTCTTTATGGTATTTAAATCCATATTTTAATTCAGTGGCGCATAGTACGCTTGCTACTATCCGGTACTCACTTTATGCTGTCGACCACAACAAATTGGCGTTAATCAGGCGTTAATTTTAGGTACTGCAAATTTTCGTAATAGTTTCTATTATTGGCTACAAATCGCATCGTTCCGGATAAATAACTATGATTTAAGGGATTGATACAGCAGGGACCTCCCGGGGCACCGCCCCCAAATTTTTTATTTTTCTTACTTGAATGTAGAGATGGGCGCGAGATGAAAAATAAGCTGTCTCGTCTCGCAAAATTGCTGAAAAACTTTGTCTCGTCTCGCAAAAATTCCTATATCATAATGTAAAATGTGCCTGTCTCGTCTCGCAAAATAACTGCAAATCTCTGTCTCGTCTCGCAATTCATCCCTAGTTGAATGTCAATAAATCAAGCGTTTTTGTAAGAAATTCTACTTTTTCCACCTGTTGGGCACCCCCCGAAATTTCTTTCTGGCTCTACGTCTCTGGGTCGACATAACAATATCTAAATATTCTATATCCTAACAAGTTTTGAAAAACTCTAAAATTCTAAATAGCATGTAGCCGTCTGCACGGTCCCATCTATCTCTATACCAAAATTCATCATAGTCTATTCAGCGGTGTAGGTATGAAAGCGTAGCAAACAAACAAGCAAACTCATTTTCGCATTTATAATATTAGTTAGGATGATGACATATCAAATTTGCTTCGGGTATCCCCTCCTTCCCAAGTAACGCATTAAATTAAGGGTTAGATAGAGAACAGTGGCTTATGTAAGGGAAGGTATATTGGGGTCAACCCTCCTTCTCCACCTTTGTCAAAAAAATCTTTAACATAGTCCATATATTTTTCATTTTTGCCATGAAGATTATGCCTTTTAACATAAACATTGCGTCTACCCCCCCCCCCCACACACACACACTTGATAGAAGTCTGTGTAGGCTACTGATGGGGGCCCAAAAATTAACATTGCCCAAGGCCCCATATTGTCATAGTCGGGCTCTTCATATAAGTCAGGGGTCTTATAGAATAGTGCTGGAAAAACTATTTCATTCTTTCCCTCGTGCCTCGTTTTGCTTTCTAGCATAGAAAAATGCTTGATCTTTCGAAACAGATGGCATATATATATATTTCCTGATACGCTTTTATCTCCCTGTTTCAATTTTCCCCGTAAAATACAATAGAACGCTCTCTCTATCTATTCCTTTTCTATGGTTCTGCCGGGTCATTAAAATCTCCAAATCACAGAGGTAAGTATGCCCGGTAAGATGAAAAGTCCTCTCAATTGCCAGAATAATCGTCATGGAATATATTGATAAAAGCTAGAGCTTTCATAATATAGGCTAACTCAATTTGTTTCCCATCAAGATAGTGGTTGTAGTTTAATTTTTATATCAGTCTTGATGCCTTTTTCGCCTGTAAAGGCGACAAGAAAAATAATTTTCTTTTTCCCAAATCTAATGCATGTGATCCATGTGATCTTGTTTTCTTCCATGGCTAATTATTTCATTTTTTTAAACGTGAATACGTCTTTAAATTTGCTTGCATAGTGGGGGGCAGTTCAGAAAACTGATTATAACAAAATCGGGGAAATACAGTTTGATGTTGCAGCTACATATCCATCGTCTATATCCAAAATTTAAGCTAAAGGATCAAAGAATTCGTTACCTCGAGTGAGAATTGTGACTTGTCGCTTGCGGCGGAGGGAAGAGCCGCCGTTTTGAGGTCGTTTCGCTGCGTCACATAGTGTGCCTTCAGTATAAATTTTGACTGGGAGAAGCTAAAACGTTCATTTGCGTTTCAATCATCAGACCTCGTCAAGCTCTATCGATTGTATATATAAAACACTTGTGTGAAATAGTTATAGTGAATATACATATAAAGTAAAACATTAGAAGAAATAATCCAATGTCAGCATATACTCGTCGAAAAGTCAAATCAAAATATAGAGAAGGTTTACGGTTGGAAATTCAGAGCAATCCAGTGATACCCGTAAAACCCCATGTAACAGAGTTAAAAATGGAAATGTGGGTTGTTCCAATTATCTACGCTAGGGATATAGGCCGGGAGTGGGATTTCCATTCGTAGGGTACTTTCTAAGGGGTCATAACCCGTGTTTACGCGAAATTACAGAGAAAACCACGAAAACTCCGAACGGTTAGGTCGGCGGGCGCGACCTGGTTTTGAACCAGGCACCTTCCGTCTCCCAGTTCAAAGCGCAGCTATACCACTGGTGGGGCTGTAACAGAGTGAAGCACTGCCGGTACGTAAAACAATGTAGATGTTGCAGCTGGGGCGCCCTAGCCTACGCAAGTGGATGATGTAATCGCTTCTATATAACTCATTATCTATATTTTGATATTATTTCTCTATTAGATAATATTACTAGTTACGTACGGCCGTGTATTCACATAAAACAAGCGGCCGTATCCACAGCACAGACACCACGTCTTTTTTTTTTTCTCCTATAATAGGAATCTAAGTCCTTTAAGCTGTTTTCTGTGTAGAGCAATTACATCCGGCTTATCCTCCATTCTCACAAAGTTTAATTTAATGGACAAAAGCTGTTGCCTGTATTGTACACTATGAGCAAGGAACACAATTTTAGAAACAAACTTCATTATCTTATGACGTTTTATGGAAGAAACTACACTTGAAATCAGAATTGATTAAAAATAAAATTATTCGGATAGGATGGCGATGGCAAGATATGCCTACAATATTCTACCAGATGTAAACTGGATATACATACGTACAGAACAGGTGCAAGTTTTTTCTTGATGGCAAAAATATTTTTCTTCTCTTTTTTTCACCCTATCGGAAAAGAGAATGAACTACGTCTTTGTTTGTTCATGGCAAAGCTACACGGGAGCTACCTGCCTTGGTGAGGGGAGGGGATGCCTTTGCGGTTGACTTTTTAATGGTTTCTAACGTGCATTCACATTACGTCTGGAGAAAACTGGCCAAAATTCCAGACCGATAGATCGACAGCCACGTGAGAGGCTAAAACCCTTGACCTGCACTCCTCAGCCATCTCCCAATGATCAATGCATTATCTACTCGGCCACTGGTCGGTAACTGCGCCTTTGTAATGTCTGCCAAGATCCCTATCATTATATAAATGGTAGATCGACTTCACTATAACACTTTTACATAATAAATAGGTGAGACTGATCATTAAGTGGTGCATGGAGGATCGTTGACAATAGTAATCTCTCTATTCTCAAAGAAGAAAAAAAAAAAAAAAAGTAACGGCCGCTGTCAAAAGCTTGTTCTGCTATCTCCTCCAAAACCGTGGGGATTTCAGCTTCGACGAAGGTCTCCACGGATTCGGAAAATTCCGGGGAAGCCGATATATGCTGACTAATTTCGGAATTCCAATTATTTTAGAAGATGTTGATAAAAAACTGAAAAAATAAGCATAGCGGTTGCCAGGCTTGGCAATTTTCGTCATCATAAAATCATTCATACCTTTGCAACAAAGCAATTTCTGTGTGAAATTAACAAACATGCAGTACAATGACACCATTTTTACGCCAAATTAAAAAGTAAGTGAAATAAATAAGTCAAGTGTGTTAAAGTTCACAATTTTCAAATAGTAAGTTCTCTTAGATAACAGGTGTTTAAAATTGACGCCAATTCGATTTTCTTATAATAATTGTAGCTGATTTAAAAAGCACCGTTTTGGCATCACGTCACATACGATCTGGAAAAACGCTATCTCAAGCAGGGTGAATCTAAATACTATTTGTGTTCCAAAATGTTAGCACCCCGTAGTTTGAAAAAGCTAAATAATTCAAATGCATATTATAGTAATGCTCGTTAGGTTCAGCTTGGGTATTTGCCACCCGTAGAAATATTTGGCAGCGTTAACTATGCCATTATAGCAAGTACAGCTTGGATATTTGTCCGCGCAGCGAGATGATATATATCGCGGTGCTAAAGAAACCAATCTGCAAAGGATTGTGTATATGAATGTATGGATAACAGTTTTCACGGCAACCTTACACGAACAATGATTATCGGTTATGAGCAGAGCCATAGCTAAGATTTTATTTTTATTTTTTTATTTCTTTATTTGGGGGAGGGGGATGTCGATAAACTGCCAAGTCAAATATCGGTTTTTACCAACTTACTTATTTTTTTATCAACTATATTACTAACTTTTTACTTTTGCCAACTGGATTTGACTTTTACTTTTGCCAACTTTACTAACTGCTTACTTTTGCCAACTGATTTTACTTTTGCCAACTGGACACTAATTTTGTCAAGTGTACCAGAAACAGAAAGTAAATTATCGTTTTAGTTATTTTTTGACCAATTTTGCCAAGTTTAATTGAATTTTGCGAGTGCTGGGCCCCGGCGGAGATTACCTCCTACCCCCCTCCCTTTAGCAAGGGCCCTGGTTATGTGCTGTGTAAATCGCCAAATAATGAAAAGTCGCCATTTAGTGGTAAGGTATAATAGCTGTTCCGCAGTTTTTATCAAAAACATATGAAGCACCGTTTTCGAAGAAATAATTATTAACTATGCGTATACGTATGTCGCCAAATTATGAAAAATCGCCATGGATGGCAACTACGCAAGGTGTTCCATAGGTTTTACACAATTAAAAATAGTGTGAAGTTGTTCCAAGGAACTTGAAAGAACCAAGGAATGTGTAGCTCGGTAGCATGTTATCAGATCCAATGTTTGGGTTTTGTCAATTATGTCTTTTTTACGAATAAGCCTTATTAGAGGCCGGATGCCTCATACGAAAAGCGAGTATAGTGAGTCTAGGGGCTTTGGCCCCTAGTAATCTAAAAAGCAAAAAAAATGAAAAAATGAACTTATTTGCAATTAGAAGATGAAGCCTCTCCCCATTGTATAATGAGCCTCCACCTTCATGTCTTTTCGAAAAGATGTCCTCGTGTCATCGTCTGGGCCATGCAAATAATAATTATTACTATTTTTCCCATCTGAGATCATAACACGATACCACAGATCCTTCCAGATTTCGTAATATTTGGCTAAATTTACTCTTTGCTTTTGTAGATAGTGCTTAGGATTTATTTCTTCTCCCAAAGACAAGAAGGTGGACGCTCATTATACAGTATGGAGAGTCTTTACCTGGTGGTAAACTTAACTTGGCTTTTCCTTCAGGCCATATAAAAGCTACCGATTACTAAGAAATGCTTGTTGAAACCCGTTTACTACTACCCGTTACCCGTTTACTATTTCCAGGAAAAATTGGTGGCCGAAGTTTGATTTTCCATCATGACAACGTACCCATTCAAGCTGCAAAATCCTCTTGAAAGTGGTTGTTCGATGATGGGTTGTACATCATGAAATGTCCTGCCCTTTTTGCTTGGTCTCAATCCCCTATAAAATGCGTGGGGTATCCTGAGGAGGGATGGATATTCAAAAGTCAGACAGTTTCAGTCTGTGGCAGAATTGAAGGCCACCATCATTGAACCAAGGGCAGATTAAAAGGACCCGAGAGAAAACGAAATTAATGTAAAAGATCCTATTTTACTTCTATAAAAAGGATGCATATGTCAATCTTCTAACTAACCGCCCCCCCCCCGACAAACTTGCATTTATCCGCCACTGCATTGAACACTGGGTTAATATTGACGTTACCGGACTCCAAGGATTGGGAGATGATATGCCACATCGACTACTCAAAGTCGTACGTAAACATGGCGAATATATTTGCTATTAACAGTACACTACTGGCTTTATTTCGGCGGGACGCTTTTTTTACACATTTATTTTTTATTCCTGCCCAGGTGTTGCAGGGAGCGAGTTTTTCCTTCTAAATGCGTATTTGTGTATACTTTCTTATTCGCCTGTTTTGCATCCAGTTACGGCACACAATCGCGGTGCCTTTATTTAGGTGGGACACACTGTATTTAATTATAATTAGTACTGGTCTGCCAACTTCCGAAATGCATGTTCATTTGAAAACAAGCGGAAACTTTTTGCATTCGAAAGATTTTGTTTTGCGGGAACATCCCCTCTTATATCAATGCTTCATGAAGAAGGAAATCATTTCATTTGGGAAAAGAAAAGTTAAACTGCTTAATCTAGAAGAACTATTTTAAACCAATGAAAATCGCAATTTTCCCTTCAGTCTCATAAATGTTACATCAATCTAACATCAAGAACATTAGCAACACCTAATTTTGTCACGCAAATGGTTAATTTTCTTTTGCTCTCGGAATTAAAATAAAGCTGAAAGTACCGAAACATCTCTTAAAAATCAGGAAACGGGTGGATTTTTAAATTTTAAAAGTAGTGAAGATTTTTTTCTATATTTTTTTACATAATTATGAAAATTTTCAAGCCGATCGCACCAACGATGCGAGTTTTATTTCGTTTTTAGACAATAACTTTTTTTTTTTTTTTTTTTTTTTATTATTAATAACGGTAAAAGTTTTGTTTTGGAGTGGTTGAACCGGAATTGTGACAGTGAGTCGGGGATCAGCTTAACTATATAGTAGGATAGATTAAGCTAATTCAACTCATTTATTGAACATAAATTCTAAATTGTCTGAACTGTATCTGTTTTCTCATTTGCCTTATTTATATTCTGTAACCTTCATAATTTCGGTTATCCAGTAAATGCTGTTGTTTAGTTGCCCCCTCCCACTCATACACACACATTGATGCTAGGGTAGTTGCAGAGCAGCGGTTCCCAACCTTTTAAAATTGTGACCCCCCCCCACCACAATAAAGGATATCTTACGTTGGCGTCCCCCCCCCCACACACACACACACATTCCTCAGCATGACAGGGCCTGACTATAATATTTTTGTGCCCGGAGCACTTTTCAAATTTTGTGCCCCTATAAATAGGTCTGAACTCAATTTGTTGGCCTACATTATGCCCAGGGCACATGCGGTAATCAAGGCCTGAGCATGCATACAGTTTTTTATTCTTCAAGAATGAACATTTAGTCGCCTGTTCTATAACAACGTTATCGGTAAAGTTTGAATAACCATTTTAAGAGAATATATATATATATATATATATATATGTTTTGGAGTAAAAAGTAAGAATAAATACGATGACTTCAAGACATGCATCGTCACTTGCACTTTGCCTGTTTTTATCGTTCCCACCACGGGTTGGGAACCGCTGGCATAGAGTGATGGTAGCCTTTTCTCCTTGGGCCTTGCTCTTTTGCCTCTTGATCAGTAGTCGCCATCCGTAAAGAATGATTAAATCAAATCAGGAACATACACCCACCCATGGCATTACCTCTACAATTGATTCTCATCAGAAGCTACTTTAGAATATTGGTACCCATCAAAAATTTCTAAACACAGCTTTCGGTTGTAACCACTTCTTAACCACTGGACTACTGGGACAAACTTACAGTATTTACTACCCTCTTATCTAGTAACATCTGATGTTATTGCTTAGATTAAGTACTTTTTAATAGGTTGAAAAGTATCGCTAAAAATGGATGAATGTATCGGGAACCGATACTTTAAAATATGAAAGAACCGATACCTACAAAAATAGGAGGTATCGGCGCCGATACTATCGGTCGATCCCTACAATTGCACTTTAGAAACTTTTTTTTCTAATTAATTTAATCAGTTTTAAAATCTTTTTACAAAATTAAATGAATCGCACATACTAAAAGGTTGAAATTTTGAATCTTGACTCCGATATAAATATTCACCGCCATTGTAGATTTTGTGGTTCAAATATTGTTGTGTATACTGGCAAAAATACATATTTGAATTAATGCCAAGGTATGTTTTTCAGGCTCTCAGGCATCACTGACCACAAAGAAAATTTACAACGCACCATCCTCTCGAGTTGAACTTATCAACTGTCCAGAAGATAACAAAAGCGACAGCTCAGGGTCTGTCCAAGTTCAAGCCACAGATCTGTATCCCTTGGACATGTACGACGGAGGGAGCCAATTCCAGCCGGTCACTTCACTCTACGGCAGCAATCATACACTTGTGCTAGATGATACGTTAACTTTCGGAAGGTAACTCTGTTTTCCGTCATACGAATCGTATAGCAGTATGAAGTACTCTCAACTCAATCGAACTCTGACCGGAAATATTCTTAAGGCAGGGGTGCAAATAGGATCCAAATATTTAGAGGCACCGACAAAAATTGGGTGGCACCAAACTTTTCTTATTTTTCAAAATCGCGAAAATAATTGAAAATTTTTAGTTGCACGCACCGATATTTTGGTCGCACCATGCGACACCTTATTTGCATTCCCGTCGTAAGGGTAGTATAATTTTCAAAAAAGAACTAATGGTTTACTTCACAAATGTAATAAGATAAAGCAGGGGTCGATCCAGGAATTCTTTTCAGGGTCCCATTTTTTGTGAAAATTGCTTATTTTTTAGAATTTCAATACTTAATTTTGTGAAATTCAACACTTATTTTTGCGAATTTTCATACTAATTTTTTAAGTCATGTTTTTGGTTAAAATAATTGATGAAAATAGATTAAAATGTAGGGTAAAATGACAATGAAGGGCTGTTTAAATCGATTGTAATCTTGTGGAGGGGCTGCAAAACGAACCCAATATTCGTCTGATTCGACTCCTATAAAGTGTGCACCGATTATACCTGGGTTATAATGTACCTAATTAAATCCTATCTCTCTACAGATAATTTCGGCTACAACGTACTTTTTATGCCAAAGCAATAATCAAAATTTTGCATTTCTCAATCAGCTTAATTTCTTTTACACTAAAGTTCTGTTCTTCAGAAAAAGAAATTTGCACTTTCGGATTTTGTAGAGATGAAAACACTAAAAATGAAAATGGGTAAAAGCTAGAAACAAGACGATAATATTTTTTAATTTGTCCTTCCTCAATGCAAATTCTATTATTGTAATACAAATGTTTCCTTATGTCCCCATATCTACTTTTAAAGAAAACTGAAATACCTGCTCAAAACGCATATTAGATCGAAATTATGCGCACATTTTCATTTCCTGTGCAATACTGAATTTTACCTGTGATACTGTTTATAACGTACTTGTTTATAAAGTACAGCTTTATACTTCCTTGTACGAAGTAAAGTGTTGTTATTACGAAAAAATTTGATATTCAGACTTGTTTTGGTGGGATGTCTGCCGTATGTATGTACAAATGAATGTATGTACGCACGTAACTCGCATAACTCAAAAACAATTAATCATAAAACGTTGAAATTTATTTAAGACAGTTGTAGCATCTCATTGTGTGCTTCCTTTTTATTGCAATCGACGGTGCAATTAATTAACAGGGTCACCAATAAACTTTCAATACGTTAAAATGGAGAGAGTCCTTGGGTCAAAATCTCACAAACTCATCAGGTTTGACGAGCTTTGGCGAAATATCACTGAATTTGGCAAAAAAAAAAAAAAAAAGGTTCAGAAACTTGTTCAAAGTATGGTGATATCTCTTTTGTTTGTTAAGTAGTCGCCAAAATTTAATAAATGTATCGTGTCTCACTTTCAAATGAAATAACTTTAGACGTGCTTCAAAAACCTGTATAATGTAATAGATGTGCAAGTCATGTGGTGTCTACATCAGATTTTTCTATACAGTATGATCTTTCAAAAATTTCAATCTGTTTGAACGAGTAAGAATAATCGTTGTTAACAATGAAGATAAATCTGAGGGCAAACGGGATTACGTTCTTTGAAGATAAAAACTGGATGTTGGCACTAGAGATGAGACGGGCTCTGTAATTTCCAATTGCGTTCGGGCTCGGGATGTGAAAAATTTCTCATTTATTGAACATACTTCCTGAAACAGATTTTAAAAAGTGATTCATGGGGAAAATTAAAAAAAATTAGCAGCACGGGCGCCTAGAAGGTGCGTGAAGCTCTTTGGGTATTTCAGAAAAGCGGCTTATATTGCTTAGTTAGTCATCAGATCGGACATTATTCGATAAACATGGGTATAAAGAATTAGAAAGTGCATTGAGAATTTGCAACTATATTTGTCTTTAATTTGCACAAACAGCAAAATTTATTGTATTCTATCAATAAAGTAATTGATTTTTTTTTTTTAATCTTTAGCTGAAATTTCGGGCTCGGACTCCGACTTAAATGATATTGCTCGGGCTTCAAAAAATGAGCCCGAACTCATCTCTAGTTGGCACCACATTACTTCCTTGGTATGCAAAGCCGCATTTAGGTCCATGGCACCCATGGCAAAAGTTAAAACATGCCGCCCCTGGCATGCTGCTTTTCCTTTTATATTTCCATGCAAACCATTAATGCATTGTCAGTTTAAAATATACATTCTAGAGAAAAATATTGACTTAAATTGAAATGGCCATAGTTAGGACATTTTTTCGGAAGTGGTTCAATGTTTCTATGAGGTAAATTTTTGAACACATAATTAATGTTCATATTATATTGCAAGGGCGGCATTAATAATCACTCACCCGGTAAATGACTTACGACATCAAAAGTGATTCGTCTTGGCGAACAAAAAAACATATTTGTGGGTAAATACTTTTTAACATGAACTAGGAAAACAAAATAAGAAGATCTGCATCAGCTTCATTCCACCTACGATTTGAAAAAAGAAAATACCGCCCTTAAAAAGGCCCTGGCCAACTCTGACCTACTTAAAAAGATGTCCCTGCTTCTGCGTCACACAAGCATATTTCATTTGGAAATAAAATGCGTTTAATAATATTTAGGTTTAGTAATTTCTCAATAAATATGAAACCTATCCCCAACCTGTGTTCAGTTTTGGAAACTGGTAATGCTTCGACAAAATCCGACAGGCTTGGGAGACAATTTACGCGATTTTGGGCATGACTCAATGTGTCCAATTGAAAGTTAGTACGGTTACCCTGTAAATAAACTACCCAGTCGATTGCAATTAGGCTTGCCAACTTTTATTTGCAGATTTCACGGGACTTCGCTTTTATTCGTGGATTTCACGTCCTCGGTTAAAACTCGAGACGTGACCAAAAAAAGCGAGATCCGGCTTACTAATTACAGGATGGCGAGAAAAACAATTAAAACCAGATTTAATTTGACATTTTAAATGGTTTTAGTGGATATTATGTTTTACTTTGGCATAATTATACATGTAGCATAATTAACAAAAGTTGAAACAATCGAGCAAACTAATGAAAATTAGACCTTAACTGTAATGGAGTCTTCAATCTCTAAAATCAGAATAAATAGTTCTACTATCATTTACAATTGAATTAAAAAAACTTTTTAATGCCTTTTACAAACAAAAACTAAACCTTTGTAAAAAAAATTAAACTTTTTAGTCTTAAATCGCATCTTTTACTAAGATTACGATAATTATTTATTTGGAAAAACAATATAAATTACATTAAACCACTTTTACTGAAATCATGCTGTAACTTATTTAGAAAAGACTATGCTTAATATTTTTTCTGAGATCATTATAACTGCCAACTTATTAAATTACTTATTCTATTTAAAAAACGGGACATTTAGCATCCCGCACACATCTTTCGCGAGACGTGTCCTCTAAAGCCCTAAAAACGGCACGTCCCGGCTGTCACGGGACTCTTGGCAACCCTAGTTGCATTCCAAAAAGAAGGTGCACAGAGTCCTAAATAAAACAACTTCAACAACCTACGGCTAATCGTTTTTATTTATTTATTTATTTAATCGATTTACAAGCTTACATTCATATGTACAATCAAAGGTCAAGCTAAAACTAGTCAAAATGGATTCACAGAGGACAAAATTGATCATACCAACATATGTGCGCAAGTACAAACAGAACAGACGTCACGCAGTAACTTGCCAATACAAAATCACTTTTTCTGCCTAATTCTGAATACTGAAGTTTTTGCATTTAACAATCAAGGTCATATCCAAAAGAGAGTTCATTTCCTACACCCCCCCTTCAAAACTTTAAGACACATAAATCACTATTTATAGAAGTAATATTGAAAAAAACTAACACATTGAAACATAAAACTTAACCCACCCCCCCCAAAAAAGAACTTTTGCTAGCTACAGCCCCTCGAAATTTCAGTTTTTGTTAACAAAATAATAATGATGAAGTCTTTTTGTGAAAAATTCCTCCTTTTTCACAGTTTGGACTCCCTCCGAAATATTTGGACCCTCCCCGAAATTTTTTTCTGGATACGTCCTTGTTGTGGTCCTGTAACAATACTTCCTACACTTTATACAAATACATGACAATGTAGATGTGTCTCATTTAATTTTTAATGAATAGCTTATGCACATAACTGTTATGTTTAATTTCAAGTGCACTAAACCATATTACTTAAGCAATGCAAGTCAAGTACAAATTATGATCACCTCCAAATTTGCCACCAATTACTAAGATCGTTGAGTAATTAAATAATAATTGTTTCGTTTAAATAAAAGTTTTTAAAACCATTATTTTTTATCATTGAATTACTGTGCAATGCTTTGAACTTACCACTGCGTTTTATAATTTAATAGTTAATTTTACTTTTTACCATCAACTTTTCCATAAAGCCAAAATTCAATGCCAAAGAAAGTTTTAAAATGCAATTTTACAAAATAAACATTAATGAAAGCTTATTATTCAAAAACAAGATAGAAACGTCACACATTGATTAGAGATGCAACATATTTATTGCAGGTAACGTCATGGCAGCAACTCAAGCATCCGGAAAGCATACTGCAGAAGCAACAGTATTCAAGAAACTGATGATGTAGCCGGATTGGGAAAAAAGACGAACAACTGAACAGGAAAAAGAGAAAAAAAAGGAGGCAAATGTGTCAAAAGAACTTTTGAAAACTATTACCTGATAATCACTAAAATACTCTGAATTCCGATCCGTATATTTGTATATCTGTCACATAGCACATATGTGTGAATTCAAAAAGACATTTTCTTTTCCTTTTATCATTGGTGTAAAATCAAAGTAACAAGGTAGAGAGATGATTTACTACCAGAGAAAGATAAATATTAAATGAAATGATGAAAATAATTTTTATCACATTAAGAAAGTATGTTCAGTTAGATGTATAATAAGTACATGCAGTTAACAATTAATTACATTTTACAATTTATTGTTCTTTTGCTCCAATTATTAAATCATTTTAAGGTAGTTTGAAAATTGTTTATATTGAATTTTTGTATCTTAAGTCCTTTCTAGTAAAACTGCCACATAATATAATCAACATAATACTGTTTTTCTTTAAATCGATCTTTTTAACAAACGTTATCAGCTGATAGAATAAAATCTTATTTAAAGATACTTAAACTACTTCTTTCAAGTAGTTCATTCATTATCAAAGCTATTTATCAGAGAAAGGTGATATTAAATATATTTCATTTTGTGAAAACTAAAATTTTTAATGTAATGATAAGTGGGGAAAATAAGAAAAAAACACCTTTGTTTGGAATTTCTTCATAAGAGTTTTATATCTCGATCATTAAAATGCACAATAGTTATTGTTAAAAATAGGATGCACACATTTTATTTATTTTTTATTTTAATATACATTATTTTGTGCTTTTCATATCTGAATAATAAAATAAAGAAACTAGCTTTTGTGCTAAGGTTTTACATTTTAAAGCATCTGTAGCTGCTAAACCACAGAGCCAAGACTAAACAAACTGTAGGTGCCAAGTCACTTTAGCAGCTAAAAAGTAAAATGTGGATAATTTTCATTGATATTTGATAACTATATTCCTTTTTCAATCCTTTTTTTATAAGAAAAGCATTTTTTTTTCTTTTTTTCATTTCACTATCCCTAAACCTAGCTCAGACACACTTTGTCAGTTAATCTAATTCTTTTTACTATAAACCAATTGCAAAATGCCAAACAAAGCAACGAAAATCTGTATCGAAAAATGTATTAAAAAAGTCTGTGAATTAATTGAAAATTTTCAGTGTTCGTACACGACAAGAGAAATTAGAGCTTTATAAAAAAAATATACTGCCATTAAATATTAGTGGCAGTTTTACTAGGAGAAAAGGCTGAAAAAATTCAAAATTTTTATAAAAATGCACTGTATATAAATATTTCAATTTCCTTTTTTTACATTTCTTATAAAATATCCTGAATTTTAAGGAATTTTATAGATCAGTTTAAACTGAGTTTTTATGAAATTATGTAGTTTACCATATTGATAGAAGAGTCTGTATTTGAGGCAAGCTAAAATATCTTTTTCCATTTATCCCTTAAGCATAAAAAATGCCAGTTTAGCCTATTTAACAACATAAAACCATGCAATTTGATAGACATAGATAAATAAAAAGGTGAATTGCTTTTAGTGAATTTGGTACACTTTTAACGAAGTGTAATGCTACTGTAATGCTTAAATAGCAATAGATGAAAAGGTAAAATTTTCAGGTTGTTATTATTATTATTATTATTTTCAAACACGTTAACCAATAGCTACTTTAACCTAACTTTAAGTATTCTTACAGCTTGTCTAAGATAAAATACTTAGCTTTATTTTCACGCATTATATTACATATTGTGATGAAGGGAAAAAACTCTTGTATATAATTCTAATTTGAAATGCTGAAATTCACTTGTCTTTCATTTTTATACCTTGGGTATTGTGATCAAAATACTATATTTTAATAAATCATAATTAGAAAATCATTGTACAAAATTATTACATTGTACAGGTGGTGAGCATGTTTGTTATAATATAAATCTGCAATACTTGTGTCATCTTATGATTATTTTTATACAGAGTGAGATGGAAAATGCTTTAAAGTTTTAATATACTGACACAATAGAATTAGTATCCTGAATATGTTAATATATATATAGATATATATCAGGTGTGCAATAATTTATACACAAACACGTAAATAATACATTCAACTAAATTGATTTAAAAGGATTTGATTATTTATAAAACTTTATTATACACTAATTTTTCTCCCTTTAATTGAATTTAACTACTATCAGTAATCTCAACTGGCAAGTTTAAACTGAAAAACAAACTAATTACAAATTAAATAAAAGTAATTATGATTTATCAGTTCAATAACTTTATGTCAATCAAAGTCCAAAATCTCTGCATTATTCGGGTGAAGTTAAAATTAAAGTTTGAAGAAAATGTCCGAAATGAGCATTAATTATAATGAAACTTGTATACTAAGTTAACATTTTCATTAAGTCTTAAAAGTAAAAACAAATTTGTCATATTCTATAGAAACAAATATTTTGCATAAATGCAAACAAAAATAAATAAATCATTCTTATAAATATTTTTTACAATACACAGTGTTTTAAAACTTTTTTTTTTTTTTCTGTCTCGCTCAGTATAAGTGAAATGTTGAACAAGAGAGTATGATCATGTTACTTAAAGTTAATCTTTGGAAACACACAAAAACTTTACATATCACTCCAAAACAGGTTTTGTGTGGCAGCTTAATTGTTCTGTTTTACAACTTTAAACTCATTGTTTCATCTACTTAAGTACTTGTGATAGTGTAGTTTTTATACTATATGTGTGGGCACACTGCAAGTGTGATTGTGTTTATTTGTACAAAAAAAAGGAGCATGAAATGTGCATCATGAGTAATTATATAGCAGTTTAAACTTATCTCTATATTCATGTTTTTAGTCGGCAACCCATGAAAAAAAAAAAATTAAATGATAGTTGAAATATGTCTGCCCTGAAACCATTTGTAACACACTTCATATAGTACTTCCAATGATGTTTGGTGAATTATGATTGGATCATTTTAAATATCGCATCAGCAGAGAAGTCCAAATGCACAAATTTTACTTGTTGATCTTGTGAACAAGATTAAGAATGTTGAAACCTGTATATATATAGTAATGTTCAATAAAAATTTCTTTTGAATGTAAGTCTTTAGTAACTTTTTTAAGACAAGAACATTTTTTACTTTGTTGCCTAAAAAGACTGAAGTTTTTTTTTTCTTTTTCAATGGCGGGCACTTTCTCATCAAGCATTTGCCCCTACTAAAGCCGAATCACTGGCCATTTTCTTATGGGAGCACCCAATGGGCAACCAGAGTTACCCCCTATGAAAAGACAAACAAGTTAACACCCATGCCCAAGGCGGGACTCGAACCCCAGGGTTTTTTTCTTTTTCAATGGCGGGCACTTTCTCATCAAGCATTCGCCCCTACTACCACTGGCTACTAAAAGGAGAGTATTTGCTACTATAATCGAGAATAGGCGACTATTTACATGTAAAAACAGCTAAAAAGCAACTACTTTGAGGAGAATGGCAACTATTTTTCTAGGAGTATCTATGCAATTTCTGTTTTTTACCTAGAACGTTTCAGTTTAGGGCATATAACCACACTACTAACAACATGATAAACACTGAGCGTAGTGCAACAGTGTCCACCTGTAGATTTTGAGAAATATCTGGCAAGAACAGATAAGCTAGATTCTCACCCACTGTGTCATTCCAGTGCAGTTCACTACAGTAAAAGATGAGTTTTCATAATCAAAAAATTGACAATACTTCAAAATTCCAAAAACATAATGCAGCCACAGAAGCTCTGCTGAATTGTTGGATTCGTATTAGAGAGTATGCTTTAAAGTCTGAGGTTTGTAGAAAGTTTCAGTAGCCAGTCGAGATGACAGAACAAAACACAAGCATAATTTTTTCTAGAAACTTGTCAAACAATCTTCAAAGCACAATTTACAAGCAGTAATTCTATAGATAACTAGTCATCAATCGGAGCAACCTCCTCAAATACTGCAATTTCTTTACAGTAAATAAAATTATTCCATTTGTTAAAGTATCGGAATACTTGAGCTGAACACTTGACTGCTTCGCTGTATACAACAATACAGAATTCATAAACAAATTATAAAATACAGCTTGGCAAAACAACGGTGTGTCTGGCATCAAAATTACGCTAAGCGATATGTTCTTAATAGCTAGTGTTTGGTAGAAAAGCTAATTCAAGACTGAAACAGCAGGATAGCCTACACACATATTTATACATTTTTGGGAGTTTTCTCAAAAGTTCTGGCAAAATCTGACTAGAAAATTCTCTTTCATTTTACTTGCATCATTTGTGTAATGCTAAGCGGGTAAGTAAACATTGCAGGTCTGTTTTTTTTTTAAAGTTATGTCAGATGTCGCCATTCTTGGCAATTTTTTGGCAAAATATTGAGAAAATTGGTGTGAAAATAAGCCCCCAAAACTTAACTCAGCAAAGCGATATCACCAATTTTTAACAAGAAACCCCCTATTCTGATGCTATCCTATGTGAATATCAATTGTTCCTAACTTGCGTTCTAGTTAACCGATTTACATCCAACAAAAATGCAAAACTTAATTTTAGTAACATTATTAACTTTTATTAGAGATAATGTATGCTTCATGAAAATTAACACACCTCCTTTGTTTTTAAAACTGTATTTTTATTTCCATTTTTAAAAAGAATTTTTTGTTTTATTTATTTTTTAATTCACATAATAATTCAATAAAAAGTTATCTTAACAATTCCATGATCTATGAAAACTAGCTACTTTATAATGTCATGTTCTATGAACTTCTGCATTTAAAGAAACAGAACTAAACCGCAAGCATCATCTGCTACAGAGCGATATATAATGAATTTAATCTTCACAAATGTTATATAAACTTCTTTCAGAAAACAAAAACGTGTATTTAACATTTTTAAAACTTTGTTTAGAAGATTTCAGTCTGTTTAGATTTTTTAAAAGTGTACTATTTTTACCATAAAGGCTACTATTTTGTACCCTGAAGGCTACTAAAGCAACTATTTCTGTGGCTGTGCTGTGGTGGGCACCCTGGAACCCGTCCCAAGGCATGAGAGAATGGTTTTTTAGCCACTACACCACCTGGGTGGCAAGAGAAAAAGTTCACCTTTTGTTTCCCCTTTTCACTCCTCCATAAAGCAAGCTCTTATTGATTTTGACATTTTTCCCACAGGGATTTCCAACCCCCAACTTTGATCACGCCACTGAAATATTGTACTTTTTATTCGTACCCCATTAATTTGCAGGTTGTGATGCCAATTGTTCTCTATAGCTGATCGTTCATAATTTTCAAAAGCTAACTTTGCTCCAAAATCAATATTAGCATATAAAGTACATTTAAGTATGGCATTTCATATGTGGGGGGGGGGGTGAGAAAGGATAAAAAATCTGCAAGGAATATAATTTTTAAAAAATCTGTAGTGGCTCCACTCGACTTTCCAAGCATTTGATATTTACCAAGCAAATATAGCAAATAAAGCTCTGTTAAATGATTTGTGTCCTTAGGTCGTAATATATAAAAATTACTTTCTGAAAGCCCATGAACAAACTATCAGTTCTATTCACACCAAAATCTATGGAGTGACTCCACTCGACTTTCCAAACATTTGATATTTGCCAAGTATATAAATAAACTTCATTCAACTGAATCGAATCTAGTGTTCAGGAACTAGTGCACTTGAAAGGATTTAAGTGTATTGGCTGCAATGTATAAGAATACTTTTTTGTAGCCCTGTAAAAAGCTAGGGTGTATACTCACTAAAATTTATGCAGTATGCAAGACAATGGCCCATAAATATGCATATACCTATTACATGTCAATTGGATGCAACATTTAGAGACTAGCTCCTTTAAATGATTTGTGTCCTTAGGTCGTAATATATAAAAAATTACTTTCTGAAAGCCCATGAGCAAACTATCAGCTCTATTCACACCAAAATCTATGCAGGTCATGAGACCGTGACCTATAATATACATACCCAATTTGAGCTCAATGGAATGCATCTTATAAACAGACAATAGCACACTTTCAGGAATTTCCGTCTATAGACCATAATGTAAAAGAACACTCATTTTATGCCCTGACAAAAAACTATAAGTCACACAGAAAAATAAGTATATGTTCTGTGACAATGACCTATAATATACATACCCAATTTGAACTTCTTCGAATGCATCATTTAGACACTAGCTCATTTTAAATGATTTCCATTTAGCGTCCATAGGCATAATGTAGAATTACTTTTTGCAATTCTGTGAACAAACTATCAACTTTACACACATGAAAATCTATGCAAATCATCTGATTGTGATCTTTTATATAATATCCAACTTTTGCTCAATCAAATGCATCGTTTAGACAATAGCACACTTTCAAGAATTTCCATCCACTGGCCAAAATGTTAAAGAAATCTTTTTCATAGCCCTGTAAAAAAGGTATGTCCTATACATATTAAAGTTAATACGGGTCTCGTAACAGTGGTCTATAACATATATATGAAATTTGAGCTCAATTGAATGCACCTGTGTACTGAATGAATTTAGGAGCTCTCGTGTTCACTCACACACACACATACATACATACATCTCGTAAAAATAGAATACCGTATTTACCCGTGTATAAGTCGAGAAATTTTGGACAAAAAAGAGGCTTTAAAGTTAGGGGGTTGACTTATACGTGAGTCCTTAATTTTTAATTATTATTTTTTTAATCAGAAGTCAAAAATGCCCTTTTATAAGACAAATGTTTTCTTCCTGCATTCCATAACACAATGACGTTTTTTTCACGTGGATTTTCATACCAGGAAGAATGTAGCGATACAAAGATTAAAAATGTGTATCATGTTGTTCTTGTTGGATTACGGCCAATTAGCTATGCATGGACTCTAGGCCGAAGGGTAGGGTGCCCCCGCCCCCGTGGAGGTCTTTCTAATTGATCCTAACGCAATACGTGTACATGATGAGCCGATAATGACAAAGGAATTTTTTTAATTCTTGGATGAGTCCGATATTGAATCGGATCTTGAATCAGTTTAACTTTGTATATTAGTATTTTGCCATATCATACTATCAGTAGTGTCATATTATTATTATTATTCATTATTATCAATTTAATTTTGTATACTACTTAAGTATCCTTATTATTGTATATTTAGTACTTTCTTTTTTTACAAATGATTTTGAATAAATGTATTTAAAAATTAAAGTTTCCTGATCGGGAAAGTGGTGGATCGACTTATATGCAGGATTTTAAAAAATTCAAATTTTTTTTATCCAGAAAGTAGGGGTTCGACTTATACGCGGGATCGACGAACACGTGGGTAAATACGGTAAATGAATTCAGAAGATCTCAAAATGTGTAAATACCACAAAGTCAAATTTTTTTATGATTACAATACTTTCCTTACATGGTACATGTTTGGAAAGTAAAAGAGATTTCTCACTGAGTAATGAATTTCGCCAATAGTTATCTCTTTGGTGAAATTCCCTCTTTCAGTAACAGAGAACATGCCAATGTCCAAAGATCTGTGCCCTAAAGACCATGGCAAATAAGCTGTTTTGAAGCAAAGAAAATTATGTGTCTGTACTTAGCAGCCAAATATGCGAACCTGATTATGGAGAAAGATACATAGTTCAAGGCACTAATGCCCATTGCCTGTAAATGCTCTAGATGACGAAAAACATAAGTTGTTTTTTTAAATGATTTCTTTAAAGGATAGTAGTACAATAGAATAAAATGCGCAAATTTTTTTCAATACAGGTTAATTATTAAAAGACTGTTCTACATAATAGGAAGACAATTTAATGTAATTGGTGCAGCCAGGCCCCTCTGGCCCCCTGAAGACAATCAGCTACCATTGATTTTTAAACAAATGGTGGTGCTCTTTGTAGCCACAATGGAGTGTGGGTTTGGAGATCATACAAACATCCTTCTTATCACATAAAGCGTTTCTCAAAATTATATGAACAGACAGTTTTTTTAAATTACTGTTCAAAAAATGACACAATGATCACGAAAAAAATAAATAATCTGTTGAATCATGATATAAATTTATTACAGCACCCTTTTACTCTCATGCTGTAACCCTTTATAATCTTGCTTTCTAGATGATAGGTAGTGTTTTCCAAAAATAAAAAAGTTGGTTTAAGCACACTTCAAAAATGTTCGTAAGAGGTGATATTATAGTTATATATATGCATGTAAAAACTGAATATCACTGTAGACAGATTCAAAATATATTGAGTAAAAAAGGATTTTGTTGGAACCAAAGAAAGTGCTGTTATAGGTGGTTTTATCATTAGAAATTCTAATGTTATGCACAGTTTTTATTGATATACTGTATAAAAATTTGTTTGCAATTTAAAAGTGTTTAATACTTTTGTCCTACTGTCACCACTGAGATTAAAGTAAGCAAATAAAAATAAAATTAGTTCTGAAAGAAAAAGTCATTAAATATTAGTTTTCTTGTATATCTTCCCTTTATTTAGTGTCAATAGTAGTATTAATATAAGCAGGCAGAAGTAAAATTAGTTCTAAATCATAAGGTCATATAAAAATATTACTTTGCTGACAGATTTTTCCTTTTTTCTGTCAGTTGTAGGGTAATAGACAGGTAAAATACAAAATTAGCTCTAAATTTTGATTAAGTTATATAAAAATATTTATTTCCTTATGGTCTTATTAAATAAGCAATACACGAATTAAAAAGTTCTTTTTAAAAGGAAAGCGCAATCAAGTCATGGCAGCCAATTAAAAACAGACAATTACTATATAATATATAACATCTTTATTATAGTATTCAAACAAAAATGCAAAATACTAGCAAATTAACTTCTGATAGTATAAAAAAAAATATTAACACTTTATGAAGCAATGAAGTTCACTTTCAGTCATTATGGATTCAATAAATATACATGTTTAGATTAAATAAGTATAGCCATTCTATGTGACAACTGTAACATTTCAATCTGATTTTAAAATGCTTATTCAGTATTTTAACACTTACAAACAATAATTATTTATTTATCTTCCCAACTGAAAGAAATAAAAAAAGAAAAATGTACATATAAGTATTTTAGCTATTACTGTTACTATTTGTTTTGTTGGAAATTAATGCTATAGCCACCAGTTGCTGGATCCTGTACAAGGTTAAAATTATCAGTTGAAAGTCCAAATGGTCTCAGACAAAGATTTCCAAGTTCTTTCAATTTACCTATGAAAAGAAATAATAAAGCTTTTAGATGTTAACATAGCATTCCCACAATATTTTGAAAAACTTTTTCTAAGAACTCAATAATATTTAACAAAAATTAATTGCTGATAATTCTTAAGCACTATATATACAGGGTGCCCAGTGCTAATGGTGCTCAATGGCTATTTCCTAAACCGTTAGACACACACAGTTGTGTCTGACTAATGACAATTTAAAGCAGTTTTGAGTTTCAAAAATGCTTTAAATTATATAATCTATTATACCAGAAACAATCAAAGTCAATAAATCAATTCCTATAATAAATCATGAATTTTAAATTTTTATACGTTTCCCCGGCCCTACCAGTTACATTTACAGTAATTTTCTTTATACAATTTCATGCACGATTTTAAAAAAAATTGTCCTTCTATGACGAAAATTGACTGAGTTACAGCTGCTTATAGTTAGAGCACTTTTAGAGCAGTGAAATAGGGGTTGTATACAAAATGAATTTGCGAAAAATTTGTGTACATGGTTTTGAGCCTTGCAGTATTTATTAGCAATTTCATTAACTATTTTATGAATGTTGATTGCAAAAAAGAAGATTAACATTTAACTATGTGCATCCAATACATTAACATAAAAATATAGATTATACTGAAAATAGAATTTTTTACAGTTTTTAAATCAACTGGTGTTAGATAACTTAAAATAAAAAACAGGGATATAAAACACTTTATTAAACATTAGGTAGAAAATGAAACATTTTAAAATATTTCAAGTTTCCATACACTATCCATATAAACCAAATCAAAATCCCATATAAACCCTACTTATAAGGCCCACGACTTCGCTAACATCCTAAATTTTGGCCCGCAACTCTCCAAAGGTTGCCCATACCTGCTGTAGTGGAACATTTTTAAATGTGGAAAAGTGATTCGAGTCAAAATTTTTGCTCAGAAAATTTTGGTCGTAGAAGGACAATTTTTTTTAAATTGTGCATGCAATTGTGTAAAGAAAATTTTTATAAATATAACTGGTAGGACCGGGGAATTGTATGAAAATTGAAATTCCATGATTTTTATAGGAATGGATTTTTTTGACTTCAATTGGATATAAACCTGATATAACAGATTATACAATTTAAAGCATTTCTGTAATTGGAACTATGTGTCTCTGATTAACAATTTAGGAAATAGCCATTGGGTACTGTTAGCACTGGACACCCTGTATATTACTTATCAAAAGTATCCAGATACACTCAACTTTAGCCATTTAAATTTTTTTAAATCACTTTATAAATTATTCCGAAACTTTTATGCCTAAATTCACATTTCACTTTCCAATAAAGATTTCACAACAAAATACATTTAGAGGATAAAATAAATAAAAATTTTGTATAAAGAACACACATAAAATGATACTTATAGAAAGATGTGATCATTTCGATTGAAAATTCGTTCAGTCTTTCCGCAATCAAGCCCCTTTGTCTCCCAAAACAGTGGTTGGTTCCCACTGTTTTGTGAGATGAAGGGCTTTGACTGCAGACAAAACAAATTTTCAGTCGAAACGATCATATCTTTCTATAAGTATCATTTTATGTGTGTTTTTTGTACAAAGTTTTTATTTATTTTATCATTTAACTCCAGTATTTTGAGTGTTTTTTCCGTACATTTAGAGGATCCCCATAATAATGAAAAAAGAAAACACCTCTGTAAATCAGTTTGGTATAAAAAAAAGTTGGAAATCATTATTCCTTTTGTCCAATCAAAATAATATCAGTTGATGAATTAAACATGCTCCATAATAATAGAAGTAAAAGAAAATAAATTTGGAAAATAATATACCTAATAGTGTAATATAATAGTTAATTTTAAATCCAATACCCCATATAAATATAAAATAGCAATACAGTGGACTCGTGCTGTAACATGATTTCGCTTATACAAATTGGATTTCATGCAAGTTTTTGACAAATGCATATGTTAAAGTTAAAATAAAACGAACTTCTCGCCAACAATACGAGATTTTTCATCAACATTAAAAAATGATTTTCTCTTATGAAATTTTTACATTTTTCAAACAATGAAGATACTTCATATAGTGTTCAAAATCCAAAGTTAAAAAAATAATTGGAGAGTTGCAGAAAACCTCAGGAAAAAGGTCGCTAGTGTTTATATATGCTTTGATGAAAGCTTACTTTTGTGCAAGGGCCGTCTGAGCTGGATGCAATACTTATCTTTAAAATGTGCTAGATTTGGAATAATTTTTTTTGAACTGTGTGAATCAGATACTGGTTATGTTTGAGGCTTTATCATTTATACTGGAAAAAATACAGATCTAAGTGTTTCCCCAGAACATACATCTATAGGGACAAAGGGAGCATTATCTTTTGCAAACCCTCTATTAGGAAAAGGTTATTGCTTAACTTTAGATAATTTTTATCCAGAGCTGTCAGACATATCACTAATGAACAAAACTGATGTATTTGGCAACGTAAAACCGAACAGAAAAGACATGCCTCTCTTGCAGTCAGTGAAACTGAAGAAAAGTGAGATGGTTGCTTTCCAAAGCAGAAAAGTTCTTGTTATGAAGTGGAAAGACAAGAAGAATATATGTTTGATGAGTACAGTCCATAATAACTCGATGATTGATATTGAAACATGGAAAGGAACTGTAAAAAAACCAATAATTGTAAAAGATTACAACAACAAAATGGGAGGAGTAGACAGCCTGGATCAGATTCTATCAAATTATCCTGCTGTGAGAAATAAGCAGAGATTGTATTTTAAAATATTTCGGCATTTATTAGTTATGGCTGTGTTTAACGCATATGTTTTGTACAAAAAGAGTGGAGGCAAATTAGATCATGTGTCTTTCAGCCTTGATATAGACAAAATCATTGATAAATATTGCAAGCCAAGAGCAAATGCACAGAAAGAGTGTCATTTGAGCAGCTGTAATGTATCACGTCTTACCAAAAGGCACTTTATAGACCACTTTCCACCTACAGCAAATCAGAAAGAACCAAGAAAATGTTACATTTGTTATAGAAAAACATTGTTAGGGAAAAAAGTGTGCAAAGGAATGCGATACTATTGTAAAGAATATGATGTAGGACTATGCATTTTTTAGAATTTATCATACTGTAAAAAATTTATAAAGTTATCTATTCAAGAAAAATTTAAGTACGACTTGTATATATATTTCAAAATATTAATCACGTTTTATTTCCTTATAATTTTACTTAATTTGCATTCATCCACTGCGAACATATGTAAAGTGATATCTGTACAGAGAAAACAAAGTTTACATGCTGCGAAACACAGGGGGCTGCTAGGGAGAAATTTTCGTGAACAGGAGAGGATGGCGAAAGGGTTAAATACATTTTGTGATTAGGATTTAAATGCACACAGTTTTTGGAAGAATTTTTATTGTGTTGCTTACATTAATGGGTTTTCAAATCTTTGCTCTCTATGTAGAACTTAATAGTTCATTACCAACTCCTACCTTTAAAAAAACCAATAAAATCTCAACAATGGCAGAACTTATTTCTCTCAAGACGAAGTGTTTAATTATTTATTTTACTTTTCAAAGTATAATGAGAAATTTTAACGAATTGTCACTGGTTGTTACACACTCAACAACAATCAAAATTACAGTGACAGTAGAAAACAACAGAGTTTAATAAGGTAACAAAAGGTCACAATAACCATGAAATTCCACCCTCTTGGTGTAAAGGGCAATCGCCAATTGACCACTAGGGATAACGAACTGTCACTGGACTCTAAAAAATGATAGTTCAAATGCTTCTTTTAAAAACTCTAAAAAATGATAATTCAAATGCTTCTTAAACTGCATTACAGGACTTAATGGAGTCACAAAATAAAATATGTGAGTCACAAAAATCTAATTTAGGTACATGAAATTAAAGGAACTTGAATACAAATTATTTGAATTGTAGATTTCATAACAAATCTCACTCTTTCTTTAGCTATACATGTTGTTTGAAGCTGATTCAAATATTGATTAATCTGGTTAAATTTGACACAATAGTATAGCTGTTAATAATGAAACATTTCATTTTAATTAAACAAAAGAAAATTTATTAAAAATTAAATAAAAATTTATTTAATTAAATTGGAAATAAAAATTGGAAAACTAGAAAATTTTTCATAGATGCTTACAGTTGAGAGGGAGGGAGATCAAAATTTTTAAGCATGAAAATGGGTTATATGATGGGTTAATTGATTTAACAGTTTATTTAGACAATAAGCAACATCATTTTATTCAATGAATTCTTTCTCATAATAATAATTTGCGATTTCTTTGGAGGGGGTGTCCTGATTTGTTCCTGAAAAGGAGAACAGTAAAATGTATAGCTGTAGAAAGAAAGATTTGATTAAGTTGTTTTAAATGATTAATTCAGTTCAGGCAAAACACATCCCAAATTATAATGTTAAATAAAAATATAATTATAAATCTAAAACATTAAATTTGCTTTATCAAAAAAGAAACTAAATTTAAAAACCAATGCATGTATAAAAATAGAAATGCATGCTATTATTATTATTATTATTTTTTTTTTTTCCTTGCTTACCAAACATTTCTTGTTTAAGCTTTTCATTTTTTTCTTCAATTTCAGCAGGCATTGTCTACAAAAAAAAAAAAAAATAAAATGCATATAATTCTTAATAAAAAACACTCAAAAAATCTGGTGTTAGTCAAACAAAGAATAGAAAATGTCAATAATACATTTACAGGGTAGCTACAAAAATTTAGAGAAAAATTTCCCTGATTTTTCCCTGATCGTTACAAACCCAACAACAATCAAAATTACAGTGACAGTAGAAAACTACAGAGTTTAATAAGGTAACAAGAGGTCACAATAATCATGAAATTCCACGCTCTTGGAATAAACTGCAATCGCCAATTGACCACTAGGGATAACGAATTGTCACTGGATGGCCCAGAAGTTTTGACCCCAAAAGAGTTTCATATGTCTGATTGATGCACATGTCTATATGTATTGGCGTAAACTGACACTGCATGTAACATTAGTTGAGGATCAAAATGTTCCCTACAAAAAAAAAAAAAAAAAAAAAAAAATTCAAATAGGTTAAAGCTGAATTTTCTTAAATTTTAAGGGTGCAATTGCCCTCTCTTGCCCTTAGTAAGTAACACCTATATCTATATGATTCGTATGTCTGGTTTCTTGTATGATCAGTATCATAGTACGAATCCGAATAACTGCAATTTTGGACTCATAGTACCCAGATCACTTGAGTCTTGGATTTGTAGAGTGTCTGCATAGTTGAGTATTGTATAATCCAGAACAAACTTATGACCCACGAGTTAGATGCTTATCTACAACTAAAAATGAAGGTCTCGATCACAAGGCAAAAATGAAAGCTCCCTGATTTTGGATATATTTTTTATAAAATTCCCTGATATTTCGATGATTTTTCCAGATGGATTAAGTACCCTGATTTTTCCATGATTTCCAGGATCTGTCACCACCCTGATATACATAAGTAAACTTTATATTAAAAACTAAGAAAACATGCTACTAAAAAGTAAAAAATAATCTTTAAATATAAAGATTTTTATAAACAGCAATACGATTTCGAATAAACTGGAATAACTTTTTTAATTAAGCTTAAAATAAAAATAAAGTAATTCACAAAAAATTAGTTCAATGTTAAAAATGCATAGGGTGCTTGATATCAAATGTCTTTGATATCAAGCTGACATTGACTTACATATGATAACAGTTTTATTACGAGTTATTTGTAAAGAATGTCATGCACTCCATGCTTTTTTTAACATTAAACTAATTGTTTGTTAATCAGTTTATTCTTATTTTAAGCTTAATTCAAAAAGTTATACTGAGTTTTCAACATCATATTGCTGTTTATCAAAATCTTAAAGATTGCAATACAAAATCCTGCATAAAAAAAACTGGAAAAATAACTATGAATTGATAATGATAAACACTACATAAATGTTTCACTGGAAACATAAAACATTTAAATTTCATCTATCAGTGGGGTATGCAAAACCACAGCTAAAAATTCCTGCTCTATAGAATTCTAAAATCAGTTTTAAATCTGTAAGAATTATGATTAATTTAAAACAGATGTTTTACAGATGTTTTAAATTAATCATAATTCTTACAGATGTTTTAAAACAGATGTTTTAAACTACTAATCATTTATTTAGATGTCATCAAGATTGAGATATTAATAAATTGTTCTTTTTACCAACTTCAAAAAAGGAGGAGGTACTATGTTCAACATATTTAGGTATATACAGCAACCACATTTTTATGCCACATGGTCTCATTTACCATTTTTTTTATTATTATTATTTATTGGAAAGGGGGTAGCTCAGGGGCCCAAATTATTTTGGTCATGTTCTGGTGACATTATCATTCTGAAAATCAGGAGAAAACCAAATTTTTAAACCACTGCTTAGAAGGTTTTAAGTAATGGCTCTAGTCATAGTCATCTAGGTTGGTCAGTTGTGGCATTCTATCGCAAAATTTGGCAGAAAAAATTAAGTTTTAAACTGAACTCTGCTTGACGATATCTTCTACCTTTGATAAGAAATTGCCAAATCCCACCATTTTACAATAAAAATAATGGTGCAGCTTGGATATTTGCCACATGGCAAGATGAAATATTTTGTGATGCTAAGTATGCCAATCTGACAAGTATTATGCATAAAAAAATATGGAGAACTGTTTTAATAGCAAACTTAACGGGAAATGATTATCAATTATTTGCATGCCCAAAAATTGAAAAGAATTAAAAATCACTGAGGTAAAATTAAAATATTAATTTATATTAGTAACCATGGATACAAATTAAATAATGCAAACATAAGAAATAGACACAAGATTGCTAAACTTTCCACATTAGCATTGGTGCCCTGTGGTTAGTCATTGTTACCCACAGAAGGGAGCTGACCTTTACAGGCTACATACTCTTCCTGAGATACCCCACAATTTATAGCATCACCAAAAAGGGGGAGGGGGATCATTCCTGAGTCTACACAACTCCCCCACAGATCAACCTGCCCAGTGAGAGGATATATGAATTCTTTGACCCAGAATATGGCACCCATGTCGAAGAAAAATACTGTTTTTAGTCATGGCACACAAATTGAATAAACTAATAGCACCATGGTCTCCAAAAAATTCCAGATGGTTCTTCATAAGCTGCTTTACACACTGCAACAACCGAAAAAGCTGTGGCTTTTGTGAAATTTTCAGCAAAAATTCTTAAACATGGATCTGAGCTGCAAGATTTTTTGAAGAGTGACATGCTTTGCGAAAATTTCCGATTTTTAAGAATTTTTCCTAAAAGTTTTGAAACTGATATAGATTTATTGTTTATTTCAGTATGTGTACAGCTTGTAAAGAGACAATTTCAAAATTTTGAAGTGCCTGGCATAATTAGTTATTCATACTTATGTACCAAAATCACAAGATTTTTTCGAACAACACTGTTAATTGAAAAGCACCCAAATACAATACATTTAAAATCTTTCATTGGAGAGGGAATCAAATAAAACTCACATTGTAATTACATTTTCTTAACATAAAATTCAATAAAAGGATAAATAAATACCTTTTTTATTCTTTTGTCATTCATATAAATATATAGTTTTCTGCTGATTTTATTTAAGTAATTTAATCCTATTTATTAAGCATTAAATTATTAAATTCAAACACTTTCAAACAAATGAAAAACACATTTTAAGTAAGCATGTAGGTCAGTAAAAAAGAAGTAATTCATAATTGTTAGATTGGAACTTCATATTTGCTAACTTAGTCGACTAACTAAGTACAGAGCAAAACTAATGTAAAAATAATATTTAATTCCAATGTTTTACATTTCATAATATTTAAATATGAACTTACAGCACAAGCTTCTCTTGCTTCAGAATTATTTTTATCAAGTTCTAAAACTTTCTTATAATCTTCTAAACTACGTTCTAGATTGTCAAGTTTACGATGCAATTGTGCTCGGCGTAATACAGCTTTTAAATAGTTGGGATCTAAATCAATAGCTGAAAAATATAATAAAAAAGGCACGAGACAAATATTATATAAGTGTGTATAAATCAATTAAATAGAAATAGAAATTATTATTTAGATATGAAAATAGAAATTATTTTATATAAATTTAAACAAATATATCCGACTTTTAATGACAGTCTCAGGGTGTCCACCAATGTCAGGAGGCAAAAATAGTATCATTAGTAGTCTTACGGATGTAAAAAAAATTGCGAGTTTAGTAGACATTTTTTAAAATTTCAGTTGCTAAAGTAGTAGCATTTTTGCATGATTTTTTAGTTAAGAAATAAACATACATCATTTAGCTTCATTTAAGAAGGAATGAATAAAATGATAGGTTAAATAACTTCACACGTTATATAACAGGCATGTAGTACTTTGTTTTTATAGCATGATTAAAAAAACAGATTAGAATGTTTGATGAATGATTAATTGTAGCTTTGAAAAGAAAAGGGAATTGGCAAAAACCAAAAAAGGGTGTCCACCAAAATTGTTACTAAAAATTCAAGCACATTTCAAGGTATCTGGGCTCATCTGTAAATTTTACAAGGACCTTCGTATTAAAAAATTATCACCATATTTTTCAAAAAACCTTTACCCCTAGCTCAGAAAGATAATCATTCTTTCAGGCAGAAAAAAAAGATGTGTGTGTTTCAAACTTTGGAATACATTTTTAAGTTGGTATCTACAGTCGCAATCTCTGTTTTTGTGAGAAAACACTACAAGACATCTGCTACAGATTAAAACCCACCTTTCAAATGCCATATGAGCAAAAATCTAAAATTCTTTTACATGTAATTCACGGTTTGAAAGTTTTTTTGTTTTTTTTTCCAATAAGGCGGGCACTGACCACAAGCCTTTGCCACTACTAAGGCCCAAACGACAGGCTATTTTATTATGCGGCACCCAGAGGGTGGCCAGAGTTAACCCCTATGAAGGGATAGACAATTAAACACCCAAGCCGGGAATTGAACCCGGACCCAAGGCATGATAGAATGGTTCTTAAGCCACTACACTACCTGGGCAGCTTTGAAAGTAATTATAAGTAAAGTTCTTTTGAATGTTAAATAGTCAAATAAAAGTGATTTCAAATAAAAACTTTAACACCAATTTTGAACAAAATCTAAGTTTGCTTTAGTAAGTTGCTAATAAGTATGAAATAAAGCTGTAGTTGTAAAAAAAAAAAAAAAAAAAAAAGTATAAACAAGATAAGAGTAATACAAAAACAGCTGGTACATTTATCTGCCAATAAGTGCATTTTAGGAGATGCCCTAAGCAAGCTTTTCTGTCTGGTTTTAGCTGGTCGGGGCCTCTTCTAGAATTCCATGGAAAGTCCATGTTTAAGTCTATGTTTAAAAAAACACTCTGTTTTTAAGCCAAACAAATAAAAAAAACACTCTGTTTTTAAGAAAAACCAGGGTGGGAACAGCGATTTTATATTTTTCACCATAGCATGCGATTGTTATTTTTCATTTTTTAACTGTACAACATAAAATAACAGTTTTCTTTAATCTCACATATTAATGAAATTATCAAATATTATTTTAATCAACACATACGCAGTAAATACTTCAAACAAATGTGTCTGTAAGAAGCACAGTCAGTTTCCTTTTTCACAAAATACGAGCTGAAAACCTCCTGCAATAATTATTTTTCTGACAAATTTCAAAATTTACTCACATTTAAAAGGAAATAAAGGAAGAAAAAAACATTATTTTTGTATATAACAATTTTAACAAACATAAATATCCTTTTTTTTTTTTTTTTGAAAAGGGGGGGGGTGTAACTGATATAATTTTCTCAAGTTTTGAAGATTCATACTTGTCAACTTTTGAAATTACCAAAGTGCAAAATAATATGCAAATGGCATATTAAACTATTGGCAGGCCAATATACAACTATTTGGCAAAAATCATTTCTGATGAGTTCTGCTAAATAATGTGCAAATGAAATTTTAAATTAATTTTACTAAATAGCATACGAACAGTATTTTAATGTTTTTCATTAAATAAACTTTTGAGTTTTATCTATTAGCATAGTTTAAATAGTATAAAATATTAAAATTTACATAACACACAATTAATATATATTTCTTAAAATCAAAATAATAATTAAAATTTAGTTACTTTCATCTAAAAGAAACATTCATGCTGGATACAAAATTTAAATGATCTGAAACAGATTAGAGAAGGAAAAAGCAATTCTATTACACGTAAAAAAGAACTGTGAAATTACACCTAAAAAGGGATTAAGAAAAATTAAATCTCATAAATACATGCCTAGTTGTTTACTTTCACAAATATATATATATACTAGCTGCCTCCGGCGACCAGTTGATTTGCCATCTTAAATCTTGTTCAGAGAGAATCATGTTTCTCACCGGCTTACACTGAAAACCTCTCAGATTCTAGATGGAATTTAAAATCATGATGGTAACAAACTGGTACGGCCCTAGGGTAAGTGGCACCCCCTGCTAATGTAAAAAAGATGACCCCTTTTATGCTCTACTTAGTTTTTGAGTTCGAAATGACGTCCCTTCGAAGCTGGTGCCCCAATGCAATGCTTACCTTGCTTACTGTGTCGGGACGCCCCTGGTTACAAAAATAAGATCGTTTAGTGATAAAAACCTACAAAACGGTACAAATCATTTTTGTCATATATTAATTCTGAAGAGCTTCTAAATATATTGGCTGTTATCGAAAAACAGAAAGGAAAAAAAAGTAAGAAAATCTGAAACACTATCAGATTTTAAATGCGCACTAAAGTGCTATATATTAAAAGCATATCATAATCCATGCGTCTTCCCTATTTTCTTTCCTTATTCCATTAAGTTGAAAAGTTTATCATTATTCATGAGTGTGATTAAGCAAAATTAAAATTGATATTTCTAACATCCTTTTTCTGAATGTATTCCCGACTTTCCCAAAAAATTCAAATACATTTCCTGACTTCTGGACACCCTGCAAAATCTGATTTTCAAATTAGTTGCCTGGAGTAAGGTACAAGTAGACAAAAATTTGAAAATAGTATGAAAGTGACGTTTTTCATTCAAAAAAGTCGCCTTATCTTTATTTATTTATTTTTTTTTTTTAAAGCATAGTTTAAAAAAAAAAAAAAAAAGGTCATTTATTTAATGACTTTTTGTATTATTTGGAAAGATTTTCCATTTAGAGAATATATTCAGATCATCTGTTCAATGATGTAATACAGAGATGTCAAAAAAAATAGTCATAAATAGTTGCTTAAATGGAAATTTTATTATGTTCAGAAATTACTGTTTTTGGATATTCCTTGTGACAATAAATTTTTGTAAAGTCTGTAAAAATTATTAGAAATATAGATAATTACAAGATAAATTGTCAATTGAAATATCAACATTATAATAAAGAAAAGAAAAACAACAGAAAAGGCTTAAAATACAGACAATTTTTTATAACTCATTAGAACATAATAAAAAGAAAAAAAAAATCTTCAAATGGTTTTACCCTTATTGCAGTCTAAAACAGCTTCTTCTTTCTTGTCCTATTTAAGAAGAACAAAAACATGTTAATATTACATAAACTAAATAACATTTAATGAAATAAATTGATAATATAAAAATACGCAATACATCTAACATACATGTAATGATACACTGCTCAAAACAATTACCATATTTACCCATGTATAGGTCGACCCCGTGTATAAGTCAACCCCCCCACTTTTCCAATCAAGAAATTTGAATTTTTTAAAATCCTGTGTATAAGTCGATTCCCCCCATTTTCTCGATCTAGAAATTAATTTTTTTTAAATACATTTATTCAAAATCACCTGGGGAAAAAAATAAAGTACTAAATATTCAATAATAAAGCAACTTTAATTTTTTATAAATACATTTATTCAAAATTATCTGAAAAGCAAAACAAAAAGAAAGTACTAAATATTTAATAATACAGATGGCTATATACAAAATTTACGTTTCTGTTTTCTATTAACTAAATCAGGCATATCAGTAGAAACAAGGAGAAAAAGTATAGTAAGAAAAATGAAGTAATGAAAAAGTGTACTATGAAGAACAAGCATTTCAATTGCACATATAGGGGTGCTACATTCTCGGAATCGCATTCTAGGAGTCGCCTGAACCAATCACATCACTCAGACTCCAGCGCTGTTAAGGAAAAGAACAATTCATTTCACTTTTTCTCTCCTGGCATGGAAATCGGTGACGTCATTGTATTATGGAATGCAGGATGAGAACAACTCTCTTTCAAAAGGGCATTTTTGACTTCGGATAAAAAATTAAAAATTACGGCCTCGTGTATAAGTCAACCCCCCACTTCAAAGCCTTTTTTTTTGTCTAAAATTTCTCGACTTATACATGGTAAATATGGTAAAGGATATTGTAAGTTTTATATAAAATAAAGATATAAGCGAAATTTTTGTTGCCGAAAATGGAAGTAGAGAATCACAAATGCAAATTTTTCTGATTTTCAAACTTTGGAATATGCTAATTTTGAGTTCAAAAACGTCGTCAAAAACGTCGCTTCAGCGGCAGCGAATGAAATTGGACTTTCAACTGAATAAAAGACAATGAAGACAAGGATGATCGGCATTCAGTGACTGCTTTGTTTCGATGAGTACGTTGTCTCAGCGAAGTCATTTAACCGATTCAGAAGCTTGGAGAGTTGTCGGTAGGTTTGAAGGGGGCCAAACTCAAGCCGAAGTAGCACAAGCCATTGGAGTGTCACAAAGTGTGATTTCCAGGATCTGGAACCGGTTTTTGGAGATTGGAAGTGCAGGCCGAAGACCAGGGCAAGGTCGTAGACGGGCACAATGCCCAATGAAGATCGTTATTTAGTGTTAACAGCTCGGAGACACCGGAATATGAATGCTACTCTTCTCCAACAACACCTTCGCTTGGCTACTGTCACCACGGTTTCAACTCGGACTGTCCGAAACCGGCTCCATGGTGTAGGTCTGTATGCTTGCCGACCGATGGTATGTGTTAGACTAACATCAAGGCATCATCGCGACCGCAGGGAGTGGGCAACAGAGCATGTGAACTGGAGGAGAAATGAATGGAGCAATGTTCTTTTTTTCTGACGAGTTCCGTTTTTCAGTTCATCGTGATAATTGGCGTATTTTCATCTGGAGGGACTGTGGCAGTAGGAATAATCCTGCGTTTCTGCATGAAAGTGTCAGCTTTGGCGGCGGGGGAGTGTTGGTGTATGGTGGCATCTCCATTGACAGGCGCATAGACCTCTACATCATTCGAGATGGACCTGTGACAGGTTGCTGATATAGGGATGTGATCCTCAGACCTATTGTAGTCCCTTGCGCTGCAGCAATCGGAGATGACTTCATTTTAATGGACAATAACTGCAGGCCACATCGTGCTAACCTGGTGGAGGATTTCCTTTTTGAAGAAGGAATCGTACAAATGGAATGGCCAGCGTGTTCTCCAGACATGAATCCAATAGAGCACGTTTGGGACGCTCTAGGAAGATGAGTTGCTGGCCGCCAACCACCCCCCACAAACTCCAAGAACTGGAAAGAGCTCTTCTGGTAGAGTGGGACAGAATACCCCAACTCATGATTAATAGCCTCATTGACTCCATGCCTCAAAGATGTTCAACGTTGCTGGCCGTCCATGGAAACCATACCCCCTACTGAAAATGATTTCCTTTGAAGAAAACACCTTTTCTTATTCTTTTTTTCTCATATGCAAAAATTGTGCTTTTTTCCTTTTCTACACAAATGCGCAATAAAATGCATTTTTTTCTGCCAAACATGTGTAATTTATTCTCATATAACCTACTACGTCTGTCGACCATGTATCAATCAGCTAAAAAGTTTCCCAGCCACAAGATCCACCTAAAACCGCAATATCCTTTAATTGTTTTAAGCAGTATATATAAATCCCTTGATCCTTTGATTTTGTGTTCTACAACTTTGGCCAATATAAACCCTAACATTTTGGCTGCTTAATGTTATTGGTTATGATCACAAATGTAGCTTAATAATTAAGTTAGGCACCGCAAATAACAATGCTAAGATTTTTCAACTGATATTGGTTTTTGCATATTTATATCTCATTAGATTTTGCGGTGACATCTGAAAAATTCAAAAGGAAAAGGAGGGGAGAAAATTCAAGCCTATTTATTAACACATCATGAAGATAGTAGATTGAGAATTTTAGATCGTAAGAAGCATAAAATTATTTAAATACAAATTAAATAACACTATATAACATGAAGAAAGTTAATTTAATGATGCATGATTTTCAATATACTGGATGATTCTGAATCCATATTTAAAAAAAAAAAATAAATCTATAGCAATGTGGAGTTGGAGATGAAAAGTCTAGGCAGAAATACAGGAATTGTAGAGAAAATAAAAAGCTCCTTATATATATAATATTGCAGTAAGCACCACAAACATCAATTCATGCCTCGTAGTGTCTAGCAAGTTTGTCGATGAATGTACCTTTTTGAAGATGTCGGGTGTTTTATGAACATTTGCAGCAGTGAATGATAGTTTAGTAATGAAGTTCTCATCAAAAGATCATCATATGTTTTTTTTTTGTGTACACTTTTCATTTTCAACTCCAGATTGCTAGACAAAAAATGCTCCTTAATATGTATTTTACCAATCTTTAAAGTTTGACACATGGAATCAAAGACACCTAATACACATATATATTATTTCATGGTTTCAGTTTTATAATTGTTATGTGCTATCACTTAATGTTTTACTTGGGATTCCATATTATGTAAGTTTAGCTATTTTACATTATATATATTACAGTCAACACACTGAAATCTGTGAGTGACACACTGAAATCTGACAGGGTTGCCACTCAATTCTGAAAAAAAAAATCCCTGACTATTCATGGTTTTCCAGACCATCATGTGATAAAAGTCCAGACTATTTTCGATGTCATTTAAGAAACTTATTAAGTCAACTTTGCATATGTTTTAAAATATTTTTAACTTCCAAAAGTGAAGTTAAAAGTTGCTTGTTTACAAACACTGATTTTCCAGTCCAAATTATATGATTTTCCAGGTTTTGGGCCAAAATTTGCAATTTTCCATGACGTTTTTTACCAAAAGGAAATTTCCAGACTTCCCAGATTTTCCCTCTTCTCCCTGACCAGTGGCAATCCTGCTGGATATCTATATTTGGTAACTTGCTACTATCCAAAATAATTTTTTGATATAAACATTGAAATTTATGGTTAATAGTTAAAGCGGATTGTAGAATTCAAAATTGGAAGTAAAAGAAATTTTATGTTATTTAAGTAGCTATCATGTTTTTGTATATCTCTAATTAAAATTGTTCTTTTAACCCTTCTAATCAAATCCTGAGCTGTAAGAAATGGCAAGCATGAGTTAAATCACAATCAACTAATTTGTGAAATACCTCCTAATACCATACTTTCTTACTTAGGGGAATATTGTTTCAGAATTGCTTACATCTTAGGATGAAATTCCTGTAACTTGCATATGCTGATGAATAAATAATTTTAAGTATTTATGAATACGGAAGTCTTAGATGTCAGTTCTGAAACTGGATAAAATAAAGATATCAAAAATATTCTGCTTAGGCAGGTTTACCTTAAGGCTGCAAATATTTAAATTTCTTTCAAAATCGTTCACTGGCATCACAGTGGGAAATAATGACAATAAATAAAATCGAAGATAAAACATTTAGACTCAAATCAAAAACCCTAAAACAAACAACATACCATATTCCAAAATTGAAACATGGTATAAAAGTTGTAAAATACATAAAGTTGAGTTAAATAATTTTGTTTTTCATGTATTTTTATATAAATTTTTAATAAGTAAACAAAACAATGACCTATAATTCCCAAACCCCATGGCATGTGGATTTAAAAGAGTCTACATTATATGTAGAATACAGTTTGACAACTCAGATTAAATGATTAAAACATGTAAATTACTATAATTACTATGTTTGCCCATTTTAAATTAGCTGTACAGCAAGTTGCTGAATTCAATTTTTTTTTTTTTTTTTTAGGTTAAAAATGGACCACTAAAAAATGTTTTAGTTCTTTTGTTAGTAGTGTATTTTTTGAGCAATTTAAAGTTCTTTGATAAAATTATTTGAGTTTGATAGGTGTATCATGCAGAATGGTTGGCAACAGTTGCTGGGGCTTGGCAACAGCCAAACTCCAAGTACTATATCCATGTTTACATGGGTTTGGTACCTGCTGATAGGAAATTACCACTTTTTTAATTAATTAAAACCAAAATTTTACTGTTTAAAATCACAGGGAACTTATTTTAACAAATATTAAAAGCTGCACAATTGTAATGACTTTCTACACAGCATTAAACTGGATAACTGGAAAATGTATCAGTTTCAATCGCAATTAGCCAGTGTAAAACTAAATACTTACAAGATTTATTTTTGCTGCAGCTCTATTTGCAAATAAAACTGCTCTATCCTGCTGATATTTTACAGGGCATTTATTTAGTGCACTAGTGTAAACTTTCACCGCATCATCATACTTGGATTCTTTGAAAAAGTTATTTCCCTCGAGTTTCAAAACCATAGCTTCTTCTTTAAGTTCCTGTAAATGCAAATACAAAATACTACTTTTAAATATATGACAGATGACACACAAAAAAAAACAATTTAAACCAACTTCAGACCAGCATTAAAAGTTAATTCAGAGGAAAACTCTAGGTGTCTAATTTTTTCACAAGCTATAAATCCACTTTCAAAAACCTTTGTTTTGCTTATGTGCATAAACTAAAAACTAGTAGTTTATTGAGCTATATGTGTATTAGTAAAGAAGATCATAACTATAATAATTAAAATAAAGATAGTAGTACACTGACAAAGGACTCAAAAAAAAAGAAACAATGCTTAAAATATTTTAACTTTTTCTATAGAATGCTTTATTCATTTTGATCTATTTGGAAGGGGGGGAAGATGTATTTATAAAATATCTTTAAAAGTACTTAATTTTTTCTTAAGCTTTGAGTACTTTTAATAGAGAGTTTGTGCATACTGGTTTCCTTCACGGTAACATTCACGTTAAATATCACAGGACAGTACAACGCATGCGCACTTATAAAGCTTACGATATCTGGACTACTTGTGAAGGAGACTTTTTGCATAACGTCCATCTCCCTTGCTACTGTAAGCATTCGTCAGACATAAATAAACATGTAGGATTTATTTGAAATCCCTGCGTCAGGAGGTATGAATTCCAGAGAATTTGATGATAGTAGGGGAAACTGGGGCTAATGGGATAAAACAGTTTGTGTGCAAAATAAAATGTTTCTATGAAAAGTTTGTGTATCACAGAAAGTTCAGAAAGTCATATGTAATACTACATCTTTGAACAACAATAATTCAACCATTGCATTAAGTACTACGCCTGAGAGCATCATTGTTATTTCTAGCACATCAAAGAAAGTTTTAATTTTTATATTTAATTGAATTTTTATATTGTTTAAAATAACAATTAATGAAAAGAGTCTAAGGTAGCAGATATATAGATTATGATAATATAAATCAAGCATTGTGTGATATAACATGTGGTTTTCTATTCATAAAATTTCAAATTCTTGCATTGTAGGATCTAATGGGACTCTTAATATGGGGGACTAATGGGACAGATGAAAAGACAGTAAACCAGTTATTATTTTATAAAAACCCTGTTTTAGATGTAAATCATGACTAAAAGTTGTTACAAATTAATTAGGCCTAACTGGTTTTGTTTTTAAGAAATGTATAGCTATATTTATTTGCTGCATAGTTATACTGCATAGCATGTCTTTACAGAACTCATCAACCAAGTTTAAGGCTGTTCCACTTGAAAATCATGCAACTTTTGAACAGCTTTTTAGAAAAATTAATTGCACTAGAGACTTGGAAAATTTTAGAATGTCTCTTTACAAGTTGTACTGTAAACTGAAACTGCCAATGAACCAGTAGAAGTTACAAAATGGTCTGAAAAAAATGCCAAACATACGGAATTTTGCGATATTTCAAACAGGTAAGTTTCCGGTCCATTTTTTATGGCAAGTTTTGGGATGAACTTTTCCTGAAAGTTGCATGAGGCATACAGCTTTACTGTTCGTGTCAGTTCATAGTGCATGGGGTGAAGAAGCATTATGCATTTTTTTGGGCTGTTTAACATCATTGGTTTGTTTTTAAAGCTGTTCAAAAGTCTTGTGACGAAGATTGATCGTCAGGTAGAACACCCTTAAGCTTAATGGTGCAATGTACAAGATAAGTTCACTATATCTCTTAGCGGATTCACACTTCACTCTAGGCTTGGTTATACTATGAGCTTAGGTGCGTTTCTAGTGAAAGCCTAGGGGGGGAAAAAGGCTACCATGTACACACACCTACAGGCATTGTGCTATCGATAAATTTCTCTAGTTAATACTATTGTTATTATTACTGTAGCAAACCAAGCATATTAGATGTGCACACAGAGGTATGAGTGGGTTAGATTCTTATTGTTGCTGTGGCTTGATAGATCACTCGCCAACTTTGTGCCACATGGGTGGTAATACAACATCAGGAAATATGTTAGGTGCCCCCCCCCCAAAAAAAAAACTGGCTCTAAAATCTTGGCCATTAAAATAAAATTTACTAGGCTTATCAAAATGTGTGATTCTACAGTACTGTGTGCATTGTGGTCACAATATTAACAAGTTTGATTAATAATAGCTAAAAGAATTGAGTTAGGTGAATTGCTCTTTTTCATAAATATACATTAACTTATAAACTTTGTTATACTGTTTACAAAAAAGGAAAAACCATTCATATAATTAAATCTTTTCGAACAGCTTTAGTACCATCTCTTTGTGGCATGATTTATTTTGAAGACTAATTAATGTCACCAATCATTTAAATATAGTATTTCTTTTTCAAACAGGAATGTATAAGTTTCCATTATATATTTAGAATTTGATTCACTAGACTTTCAGTTGATATTTACTTCATGAACAAAAAGTAAGCATTGGCAAGTCATGGCCATATCAGGTTATTTATCACATCAAAAAATATCACCGATAACAACGGCAACAAAAGGGATGATATTGTGTTGTACCAATTTTTTGTCTAGAGTTATGATTAATCAAACTTGTGAATGTCATATCCATAACACTAATACTGTGAAATCACACAAATATGAATAATAAAGTAACAAAAGCTAATTTTAGCCCTGGTTCTGACCAACCTGTACTCTTTTTTTCATGATGGACCAAAACTAATTTGCTTTTAATGATTGCAGAACCCTGTTAGAGTCTATAAACATTCAGATGGTTTCAAAAGTTATTAAAAAAACTAGTTAGTATAACACAACTTATATCTCTAACAAACAATTTCGATTTAACAAGAAAAGTATTAATGTATTTATGGAAAGCTTTATTCATTCTCTTTTTTAACATTCTCATTTGAAATTAGAGATGTATTGAATAGTGATTTGGCCGAATATTTGGCCAATAGCTCAGACCAAATAGTGAATATTTGGCACATAGTTTAGGCGAAATACCGAATGTTAGGCACATAGTTTAGGCTGAATACTGAATATTAAATTTTTTTAATTTAATTTTAATTGTATATAGAACTAGCAGCGTGGCCTGGTGTTGCCCATGCAATAGAAGAGAAATGCCCATTTACCTTAAATATACATTGTAAAGGGAAGGAATGTGAATCCTCCCACTGCAATGATAAAAAAAAAAAGGACATAGGACTTCCCGCTGCAACGAAAAAAGAAGAAGAAAACGAACACGGCACCTGAGAGAATACAGAGGTTGCCAGGAATTGAACGTGGTTACCTCGCCCCTCCCCCCCCCCCCATAAATTGACCCTGTTTATGTGAACAGTGTATGTGCTGTAGTACTGCTAGCTGGTGAGAAAATGTGTCCCCACCCCCCAATTTTGATAAAGTAAGGAAATTTGTTCCATTGTTAATTTGATAAAAATACTACCCTAACCTCCGGAGTTTATTTTTATCAAATTAACAATGGAATACCTGCGTATTACTTTTTAACTTTTTAATTTGTTCCATTGATTTTCTAACAGTTGGATGGAGACGTCTTTCATTCAAGAATTGATCTTTTAAGATATTTATCTAACTCTTGAGGGCGAATATCCATGACATTGTTATTTGTATGACTTAAATTGCAGTAAAACTGGTACTAAATTCATGGAAACAATCCCGAAAGGATTTCTGGGAAAATTTAAAGAAAAAAGTAATAGCTCAATGAGCTTAGAAAACTAGTGAAAATAAAACAAAAATGAAGAAAACATATTGCAGCCAGATAACCGGATATCTGGCTGAAAGTTTGGCCGTATATTCGGTATCCGGTATCTGGCCAAATTGATATCCATTGCTCTCACTAGATAAAAGTGTCCAGTTATTTAAGAGTGGTGTTTAAGAAGTAAAATTTGTGTTTTTTCATATTAAATGCAGACAGGTTGTCTATAACTGTAATGAATTTGCTTTATGTTAAGAATTGTGGGATATGAATTGTGGTGAACATTTGAAAATGCTTGTTGGGCAGAATATTTAATGTATCTGGGAGTAGGTTTAAATTCTGCTTATTTGGGTGCTTTTTGATGCATTAAGGCCATTAAATAAGGAATTAAATAGAAGATTTGAGGTTTGTGCTTTTGTTTAATTTAAATATTTATTGAACGATTTGCTTTATTGGTTTACAGTTGAGATTTAGTATTATTGTTTTCTATTGGGTCATTCCATGTCAAATCAACACAATTTTGGGAGATTTTCCGAATTGATGTCTCACATTTTCCTGATTTTTGGTATTCAGTAATATATCATTGAGTTATGAAAAAATACCAAATTTGAGTTCTGTAGCACAGTTATTTTTTAAGTTATTAATTTTTAAAGATTTCAATTTTTATGAAAAAAAATCATATTTTGGCGCCTTCACATGCGTATAGGCTGGCAACCAGTGATGGTATAAAGCTGAGAGTGGTCTCATTTTAAAGCTGTTGAATGGGGCTTTAATATGATATGCCACAAGATAGGGGTTACAATTTAAAAAAATTGAAAATTTTAAAATTTAAATTTCTCAAAATGTGACAATTTTAAAATTCAAAAATATTATCAAATATAGTTTGTAATGTCTTAATACATACCGCAAAATTATATCATGGGATCTCAATGGGATCAGGAGATACTGGGCTTCAGAAATACACATGTTGTGTTTTGCTTGTTTCATTCAATGAAATATTCAAAATTTTCTGAAACGATACTAATTCTGGTATTTTTCACAACACGTGTATTACTGAAGCCCAGTATCTCCTGATTCCATTGAGATCCCATGATAGAATTTTGCGGTAAGTATTAAGACATTACAAACTATATTTGATAATATTTTGGAATTTTTAAAATTGTCACTTTTTGAGAATTTTAAATTTTAAATTTCAATTTTTCAATTTTTTAAAAATTGTAACCCCTATCTTGTGGCATATCCTATTAAAGCCCCATTCAACAGCTTTAAAATGAGACCACTCTCAGCTTTATACCATCACTGGTTGCCAGCCTATACGCATGTGAAGGCGCCAAAATATGATTTTTTTTCATAAAAATTGAAATCTTTAAAAATTAATAACTTAAAAAATAACTGTGCTACAGAACTCAAATTTGGTATTTTTTCATAACTCAATGATATATTACTGAATACCAAAAATCAGGAAAATCTGAGACATCAAGTCTGAATCAGTGTGTTGATTTGACATGGAATGACCCTATTGTAGAGTATTTATATAAAGGTTATCGTATGCTGTGTTATTTTAATTTTATGTGAATTGTTGAGTAATGATTTGTGATGAAAAATGGAGATTTTTAGTGTTTTAAGAAAGATGGATAATTTTATTCGATAAATGGGTTTACTTACACAGATTTGCAGAAATCACGTACAGTACTTAGGTCTAATATGAATCAATATAAAAGGATTTTTGGGTTATTTGTGGTGATATTCCGTTTTTAGTAGTGTAAATTTTGTGTGTTTTGAAGATATTAAAACTGATAAATCTCAGTTGGGGAGGGGGGTAGTCAGTAGTTGGTTTGTGTGAGTGTTTTTCGATTAATTTTAAACTGTGTTGTAACATTTTAAGGGACATTTTGCTGTATATTTTTCTGCAGAAACATATTTTAGTATTTTGCATCTTTAGAAGGTTTTATTTTCTTCATTTTTTAAAGTATCTAGAGCCCAGAGCTAGTGCTTTGTTTATGTTCATTTTGTTTGTAATTCCATTTGAAATATGTCTACAAATGTTTTAATAAGGTGTTTAGATAAGTGTATTGTAATTTTGGGTTATTTTTCCTTATATAACTATGTATGTTTTTGTTATCTTTGGTCAGAAAAAAAAAGTCAGCTAAGCTTCGTTATACCTCCCCACATTTTTTTGGTGCCAAATTTATTTTTTGTGCCAAATTTGGCGATAAAAGGGATTTTCTGATAACCCTAACGAATTGCATTTTCGACATTGGGGGAAGGCTATTTATGGCAACCCCAGCCGGCCGGCGAATGAGAGAGTGCCAGTGATGCAATCTCTCCTGCATGTGGAAAGCTTGTGAGAACTTTATTTCACATTCTTTTACTTAGAGGTAGTAAGTTGACCGAAAGCACTTCTGCAAAGGTACTGTGATCTTTTTATATTTTACTGTATTTATTTTTTTTTTTTTGGATTTTTGGTTAGGATTTTATGATTTTTAAAATATTTTAAGATGGCAGCTAAGTTTGCATCTTTAAATTACCCCTCTTAACCTTTCGGAGATATTTTTGATAACGTATAATATTGTTTCGCATTACATCGTGTGGGGTAACACGTGAAGCAGGCTCCTCGTGCGTGTGCCTCACTCCGGTAACTGTACACTATTTGTACAGGCGAATGGCTTCACAATTTTTGTTTTGTTTTTCTTAAAACACTCGACTCGTTTTCTTATTTTTTCAGTTCTCCTACTACATTTTTCGTCATTTCAGGGGGGGGGGGAAATTTTCACTTAAAAATCACATTATTTGTGAAATTTACGTTTTTCAAATTTTTAACCCTAAATTCTTGTTAAAAAATGCAATTTCTGGGTCCAATTCTTAAATTTCCTTGAATTTATTTGTGTTTAGATTCCTAACCCTAAATTTTTTCTAGAATTTTTCTATTTCTAACAGTTTTTGCGCTTTGGGAAACACATTTTTATGGCCCTAAATTTTTTTTCAAAAATGCAGTTCTATGTTCGTGAAATCCTACATTTTCTTGATTTTATTGTTGCTTACATTCTTAACTCTAAATTTTTTGTAGAATTCTTCTAATTCTCATAGTTTTGCCGGTTTAGAAAGCGTTGTTTCTCGGCCATTTTTACATTTTTTACCCTAAATTTTTTGTGAAATTCTTCTAATTCTTATCAGTAGCGGATCCAGGGGACTTCAGCCCCCCCCCAAAAGAGATTGCTAAAGGGTTACATTCTGCTTTATTATACACTTTAAATAGCTAAAATGATCATATTTTATAACTTAGCCACTCCCAAAAGCATGCACATTGGTTTAGACTAAAATTTTGATTTATAGTACATTTTAATTGGGCGAAATAAGCTTTTCAAAAATTTTAGCACCTCCCAAAAAAAATTTCTGTATCCGCCACTGATTCTTATAAGTTTTTCTGCTTTCGGAAACGTGGTTTCACAGCCATTTTTTTAATTTTTTGCACCGTCGAAAACGGCATTTTTGGCCACTTCTTTTGTTTTTGATGCCGTCGAAAACGACCTTTGGTGCCAAAAATCGAGGTAGGGGGTATATCGAAGGTGCGCCAAAATGTCACCAAGGTTAGACATTGACGACAAAAAAGGTCGCCAACTAAACTTGCTCCCGCTTACGGTATTATTCCCGATTTTTCAATGCAACAGTTTAAAAAAGTAAAACAGTATATTTTGTTGAAAACTGGAATTTCTTTTAAAAATTCCCAAAAATCTGCAATTTAAGTATGCTTTTGCAACAAATTTTCTTTGAAAAGAAAACTCTGTAGTTTCCGATGATATAAAAAACATAGCATTCAGACGAAAATTTAGTTTGCAATAATGTAAAATGCCAAAAACCTTAAAAAACATAAAATAACTAAAAAACTATTAATCCAATTAATTTCATTTGTACAGCATTAGCTTTCTCTTGTTCTATTTAGTCAGTGTGCCAAATTTGGACCAGATCCGTCGAACGGTCTGGATGCCAATAGCGAACAAACAAACAAGGTATCCTCTTTTATATATATAGATGTCACTTTTCAAATTTGTAATTAAATACTAAATAAAGACTAATTAAAATTCATTTTATAATAATTGTAGGTACTTAAAACTACAAAACAGTATATTATCTGTAAAAAATCTTGGTCATGAAAAAATATCTTTTACAAAGTTAAACACTAATAGCAGCATAATTATATTTTGAGATATTCATAATTTAATAAATATGCTATGATGTATGTGATTAATCTGGTAACAATACACAATCACATTATGCTTTGGTTTTACTACTGGGCAAACATGTAGCAGCTTTTCAAAATTATGTTTAGAAATTGAGGATCTGAAACGATTCCTACCCCTAAAGGGCGGTTCCAATGAGGGGGGCCATGGTCCCTTCCAAAATTTTGTTTTGTAACCTTAGATCGCATACTTCAAGACTTTGTGTGTTCAATTTGCATGTTGGACAATTTACAGACCCATCAAAAAAGTTCAATGGCCCCCTCCGAAAATTGAGTTTGGAGCTGCCCTTGCTACTTTCACCCAATAAAGAAAAGTGGAAAACCGAGCCAAGTACTGTTACCAAGTAGAAAAGTCTGTGTTTCTGTAATATGATTAAATACATTAGATCAGGGTTTCCCAACCTTTTTAACTTGCGGACCCCTTTTTCAGACAAAAATCCACGGCGGACCCCTGTCAGTCGGCGCACATGCGACCCCCCCCCCCCCCCACAGTTTTCAGAAAGTCGAGCACCAGCACTAAACTACATGCGGGTCAACACTTGGGAACCTCAGCCGCTGTTCAAAGATGGCCACGGACCCCCTAGAAAGAGCCGGCGGACCCCTAAGGGGTCTGGAGACCACACGTTGGGAAGCCCTGCATTAGATTATGGGGAATAATTCCGTAAGCGGGAGCAGGTTTAGTTGGCCACTTTTTTTGTTGCCAACGTCTAACCCATTAAGGTTGCCATTAAAACAGTTCTCCATATATTCTAAGCACAATACTTGCAGATTGGCATATTTAGCAACGCGAAAAAGCTTTGGCGACCTGCCCCCGCTTACGGAATTATTCTCAGTCATTCAGCTTAATATTCAATGACGTAGGATATTTTATAATATGAAATTATCATATTGAAGTATATAACTAAGCAATATTATTTGTAAATGCATTTAAAAATGCATGTTACAATTATTTTTTTTCTCTTTGTTCTGAAATTATTCAGCTGAATATGTAGCAATATTCGGCCGAATATCTATTCAGTATTCGGCAAAACAGCCGAATATCGAATAGTGGTCAAATATTCGTTACATCCCTATATGAAATGTCTTAATACCTCTAATACTTCGTCAGCCAAATCCTTATGTTGCTCTTTAAGAGCTTCGTCATCTAATTCCTCGAACTTCTCACTATCACAAATGTCCTCAGCATCAGCATATTCGTCATCGCTGCAGTCAATGTTCACATTACCATCACTACTATTAACATTCGGTAAATTATCTTCGACTGTTGTCATATTAAATGAATCGTTCGTAAATTCATCATTTTCGCCGCCTTTAATGTTTTGCGCCATCGCTTATATTTATACAATGCCGCTGCTGAGTTTATATAAAGGATATTATTATAAAATACAACATTTCAAGAACGCAATATATAAATGTATGAAAAATTTAACAATTTCTAACTATAATTAACAAAATCTGTAATATACAGGCAATTTTTAAAACTCCACTGCAATCGAGCAAAATCGTGAGTCAAACCATTGTTTTGTTGCCATTTCGAATATACAAAATAATGCACACGCAATATTGTGAAATAAGTTGACATGTTATAATTTGTAATTTATATTTCCCTTTTCAAAAGTGGCAACCACTAACTCTTGTGGGTTGTTTCCATGGAAACCACGAAAACATGCACACAATACACAATGTTAGTAAATAAAATAGAATCAGTTAATTTCTCATTGTGTGCACTTGCTTCTGCAGTGCGTATATTAAAGGTGGAACCATTCTGAAATTATGTACTAACTAATAAACTCGATGGAAACTTATAAGCGGTATCTCCGCATTTGAGAAATAACTCCAAAAATAAGTACATTTCAAATAAGTATTCATTGTTAATAGAAAATGTTACTAAAAGGTCAACAATTTGTGTGCATATAGCTTAATAGTATATTTGAAAATAGCTGTATTAAGACGGATTATTCGAACTGCCTGGTATTGAAAATGGGCGATTTTCGATTTCAGTGGTTCAAAGAGGTTATATATAAAGCACTTTCGGTTGATTCTGATGATCAAGCGTTTGAGAATTTATTAGAAAAAAATAAAGTTGCAGTCGAAAGCTTGAATAATTTTATTTCTGGTTCTAATGAAACGAAATCTTGTGTATTTTTCTACTGCACGGTTGAAGAGGAAGAAGTAGAAGTTCAAGGTAATTTTATATAAGTAATATGTGTAGACATGCGGTCCTTTCACGCTACTAATAGAAAAAAAATTCTTGTAAATAAAATATTGAGCAGTTTATTAGGTGTACAAGAATAGGGTGCCATGGGTGCCTATAAGAGGGTCACCATAGGTGCACCTTGTCCCCCACCCCTACAGTTTTAACATATTTATACATAATGTAAACATGTATAGATACATGTATAGAAAAATTGCATTAAAGAAAAATTAGAACTAAATTTTTGCAAGTTTGAAATTTGCCTCACTCTAAAATTTTCTTGAAGTTTGCCCCCCCTAGAAAATTTCTATGGACACCCATGATTTTCACACCTAAACGAGCTCTATAAAAATATGGAAATGATTCTGTAAGTCTAGGTCATGCTGTATACAATTCTATAAGAAATTATCGTATCAGGTTTGTGTGTGTGTGCATATGTGTAGCTTGCAAAGCTTTTGCCAAGGAAAGATTGAGGGGAAGGGGTCAACTGCACCCCCCCCCTTTTCAAGTATTTTTAATGAATCTTATTTGAAACCAGTTCGTTTAATTTACTCTTCTCATCATGTATAACAGCACATTCTTTAGATCCTTGTTCTATTCATTTTTTTGTTTGCTGTTATTACGAGAAAAGTTTTTACAGTATTTGGTTTGCTGTTATGAGAAAATTTTGATCAGTGTTTGTTTTGTAATTATGTTACAAATCTGGGATTTACCCAGAAATGATGAGGATGCAGTCGAATATTTTCAGGAGTATATTATAATTTCCTCAGAAAAAAAATGTCATAATAACCACCCTATGAAGATATCTCTTAAAAATCATTTTGTATGGCGATGTTATGTTAAAGGGTGTGACAAGAAAACCTCCATCAGAAAAGATACTTGGCTGGAAGGTAGCAAAATTTCTATTTTAACAGCCTTACGTTTCATTTATTACTGGACTCAAGAACTAACATCTATTAACTGGGGTAAAAGCCAATTGAATATCTGCGATAAAACTGTCATTGACTGGAATAATTACTTGAAAGAAGTTTGTACCCAGCATCTTCTGGCAAGGGAAAATAAAAAAATTGGTGGCCCCAATAAAATTGTTGAAATCGATGAAAGCCTGTTTACTAAAAGAAAGAATGCTTGTGGACGAATTTTCCCTGAACAGTGGCTCTTTGGGGGTATTTGTATAGAGACATGAATGTTTCATCATAAAAGTAGCAAATATAAAGCTGTGACTCTTTTAAAAGGAATAAATATTCATGAAGGTTCAACTATATATTCAGACTCTTGGAAAGGGTACCAAACAACAGAAATAGAAGCTGCTAATTTTCATCATTGTAAAGTTAATCATAGATATAATTTTATATTGTCGATCCTACTACTGGAGTGCATACTCAGGGTATCGAACATCTATGGGGATCTGCAAAATGGCGTAACAAAAAATATAGGGTGACAGCAACTTGATTCCTATCTGTCAGAGTTTATGTGGAGATGCTTGCATCAAAATGAAGATAAATTTGTCACTATTCTTAAATGCATTCATGAATTTTGGAAAAAAAATGTTAATATACGTAATAAAGCTAATTTAAGTGCAACATTCTTTCATTCTTTAAAATAAACACTCCTTTAATTCTTTATGTACTATCCCAGCAGTCTGCCAAGAAGAGCGATTTTTTGTGAAGATAAATGCTGGATACATGAAATTATTGAGGGTTTGGAATACAATTGGCAACAGTTTGGCAGCGCATTTGGTGAAAAAGTAGTTTGGCGGAAGGGATGAAGCGTCACAAGATTGTTACCAAAATGGCATTTATATTGCTGAACGTGCCATGTTCTGCAAAGAAACCTTTTCATCTGAAACATTGTAAATGGTTTGAGTAGCTCAGAATCAAATTATTCTTAAAGAACCGGATTAATTTTATCTGGATCAATAACATGATGTATTAAAATACTTTTTTTGGCAAAAAAATCGCTCGTGTTGGCAGACCAGCGGGATAATACATAAGTACCTGTGTGTGCATATGTGTAGCTTGCAAAGCTTTAGCAAGGGAAGATTGAGGGTAGGGGGTCAACCGCATCCCCCCCCTTTCATACTTTAAGGTACATAAATTCTTATTTGTAAGTGTATTGGAAAAACGACCACACTGAAGTATAAAACTTGACACCCCTTCAAATTTTCTTTCTGGCTACAGCTTTGTTAGCCTAGTATAATAGGGTGTCTACCAAATTTCTGAAAGTCAATTTCCTGACTTTTGGGAGGTCCCGGGAAAAAAATTCCTGACCAATGCATTTTACTTTGGGAAATTGCACAATGCCCTTACCTCAAGGGCGGATCCAGAGCTTTTTTCGGAGGGGGCGCAAATCGTTAATACTTATTTCATCTAGTGGAAAGCCCATTTAATATTGGTGGAAGCCCCATTTATCTAGTGTAAATACATTTTTCTCGGAAGGGGTGCGCACCCCCTGCGCCCTCCCCCTGGATCCGCCTCTGCCCTACCTTGTCTTTATAGTTGCATATTTTGTACAACTTCTTGAAATCAATTTGAACTGAAGTATACAGGATTAAGCTTTCATCAATTGAGAAACAGAAGTAGTCGCACTTTCTGATGGAATTAACTAACTATTCTCGGAAATACAGTTCTAAGCAATAAGTTACTAAGTTAATTTGTCTTTTACCCTCCCATCACGATTGATGAGCCCCCATTTTCCCCTCCTTATAAAAAACATCGCTTGATGCTTTCGCGGTCTCAAAAATTCGTTGCAGTTGCTTTCGGTTTCCAGTCTGACAATTAGAAAGAAAGGGTAAAAAAGAAGGACACAAAAACAAAAAAATTGATTATTTTGGTGAATTTTCCGGACTCATTATCCAATTGCCCGGCTTTTTCCAGACTTTCCGGAGCGGTAGACACCCTGTATAAGAAAGGGAAGAACTTGACTATTTGTCACTCATAGTGACTTTTCATGCATTGTCGACTAACACATTGATGTGTATAATTGATACATGTGTATCATTTCCCACTATGTCTGCCAATCAACCTCCTCCCACCTCTGAAAAAATTTTAACAATTTTTAAAAAAGTCCATATATTTATTATTTTTAACCAGGGGTCAATCCACTAATTTTTTCCAGGGTCCCATCTTTGTGAAAACAGTTTATTTTTGTGAATTTGAGTATCTATTTTTGTGAATGCCAACATCTATATTTATGAATTTTCAGACAAATTTTTGTATAAGTAACTTTTTTTTTTTTGTAAAATGATTTACCAAACAAATTAAAATGTATAGTAAAATGCCAATGAAGGGTTGTTTCAATTGACTGTATTTTTGTGAAGAGGCCATTTTAATCAATTATAGTACTATGAAGGGGCTGTTTTAATTTATTGTAATTTTGTGAAAGGGCTGTTTTAATCAATTGTAACTTTGTGAAGGGGCCGTAAAGTGGACCTGAATTTCATGTGCATCGATCCCTGTTAAAATAAAGATTATGTCCATAACCTCCCTTTGAAGATAGTCTGCGTTCTGCATACACCATTGTTTGCAATATTACTAATTAGGGTTCCTGTACTGGTAATAAATCAAGCTCTTGGGGATATTCCCAGCACATCTGGTATTTGTAAAGTTTAGGTTATTTTCATATCACCAGTTTATATTTGCATTAAATTTCTAATTCAGTTTTAAATTTGTGGCATTGATTTCACTTACAATTTTAAAACAATGTCCTGGGAATAACAGCTCTGTTCATAGATATTGAAACATGATGAAAATGTGTGGGTTTATATGTTTACATTTTGTATGTATGGTTTCATTGCAGATGTATTAGAGAAAACTGAAGAGAGTGAAAAAATAGAATTATCCGAGTCTTCAGAATCAGAAAAATTGGATTTAGAAAATGCTTCAATAGATGACAAGGCTGAAGGTTGAATAATATGTTTTATTACGTTTAAAACAAAATAAATTTCTCTATAATATATTTCCTGCACTTAATGTTTTGATCTCTCTCTCAATCTCCCAAACTTCCTTTGTATTTTTATTTTTTGTTTCCAGTGCCGAAATTTCACAAGAGTAGTGGGGGGGGGGGAATCCAATTTTCTTTCTGGACGATAGTAATGTTCAGATTTTCATAGGAAACAGATGTATATTTTTCTATAACTTGTTTTTAGATATCTTAACAAAATTTACATTCTCAACAAAGAATTTAGATTAACTGAGATAATCTACTGAGGAAATTTGAAGTATTGCCAAGGTTTCAGAATCTGAATGAAATATCTGAAGTACTAATGTAATAAAATATCTGTCTATCAGTACACATATATTGGGCAACACTTCAAAAGCTAAACAGTGTAGAAAAAACAATCTTTAAAAAAGATGAGTAATATTATACATTGTGAGTGATAACATTTCTTTCATAGATTAACAAGGAAATTCAGTTTTGGTTTTAACCAGTAAATATTTCCTAATGTAATAGCTGTAGTTAAAAAACTCATTTTTAAATTTCATTAATTCAGCAGGCAAGGTATAATACTTGAGGGGACAGTATTAACCTTTTATGGCATGAATGCATAAATATTGTTCAATTAGTTATTTAATGGATGCATGAATCCATTTGATTTTAAAGATATTTTCATTTCGCTTTAAGATTTGGAAAATAATGAAGATGATATTGGAAGTATGCATAAAGCTGATTCCTCTGAGAATGTCGTAGAGTCTCTAAATTACAACAGATTACCCCGAAGATCAACAGTAAGCTAAATTTAACTATCATAGCAATTTTCAATTGCTTGAGTTTTCAAAGCAATAATCTTGTGTCCTGTTATTCTTTGTTTTGATTGACAATGCAGTATTTTAAGAGGTAACTCATATTCCTGAAAAAATTTTAATGCTTATTTTGCATGTTCATATTCAGTAGATGGCTTTGCAGTGGTGTAGTCCTAAGAAAAAAAAAAAGTAGGATTGAGGTACACTCACTTTTAAAGAAGTTTAGCTTAAATACAGTCAACTCTGGATATAGTGACTTTCTGCTATCGAGAACACATTTTATAGTCCCGATTCACATAGCTTAGAAATGGTCATAGCCAAGGGTGGGGTTAGGGGGGTCATAACCCCCCCATGAGGAATTTTTTGCCATACAAAATGTATATTCTTCACTCCCTTATCACACACACCTATACATATAAATGAGTTGAAGTAGTCATAACCCATGAAAAATACGCCTCTGTTCATAGCATTTTTAGGTTATAGTGAACTTAAAAAATTCAGGAGGACAGAGGTGATGTTGTTAGATTCCTACAAAGAGTGTCTCTTGTAGATCAAGAGTGTCTCTTGAGTGTCTTGTAGTTGTGTTCAAGAAAGAGATTATCAAGCACCTGTTCCGAAATACAGATAAGTTGCGAGTGCCTAGGCTAACATAATTATGCTAAACAAGGAGGAGGTCATTTTTTTTTTCATTTCTGTTATGCATTCTAATATTTTAAGCATTCACTAACATAAGCAGGGTCGGGTTAGAACCCTTTAGAAAGACCCCTACAGAGGGCACCCCACTTAGAGGCCTTGATCCCTTGTGTAGATTATTGGCCTTAATCCCACAAAAACAAAAGCAGGGTACTTTTGAAAATGAACCAAAGTGGAAGTTTTGCTCTTGATCTTGAGGATGACTTTATATTTCATTCCCAATGCAATATCACAGGTTAAAAGCGACATAATCTTTTACCAAGTGAATGGAATGCACATTATATCCATAAATGGTATTAATTATAATTGCTTTATTTAATAAATATTTCTATAACCATAAATGAAATCAATTAATAAACATTACTTAATAAACATTCAGTATTTTTATAATATACGAATTTCTAGTTTTGCATTAAATTTTATTGTTCAACATGGGGTAAACATTAGATATAGTGAACAAAATTTGTCAGTCCCCAGAGGTTCACTATAACCAAAGTTGACTGTATATGTAAAAAAGTAAATGGTTATTTGAAAAGACATTTTTAAATAACCATTAATGATCTAGCAAAATAGATCATTAATTATAAATCAAGTGATTAATCTTAAACACTTTTATCACAATTAATTAATTGATTATAAAATTTAACTCATTTTGATCAGTGGTAGCTTAAGAAAAATATAATTTTTCCATCATTATATTGTTGGCAAACCAATCTCAAATTGACTGGTATTTTCTCTTAAGACTGTAGTATTTTGAAGAAACAAAACCTGCTGCAGAGTCTTGGCACACAAATTAAAATAAAGTAATTGTTCCAGGGACTCAAAAAAAAAATTCAGGATGATTCTTCATAAGCTATACTACACACTGAAATAAATAAAAAAACAGTGTCCTTTATTCACTTTCAGAAAAAATTCTTAAACATGGAATTGCACAGAACCTTTTTATATAAGATTAACAAATTTTTTATTTTTAAGAATTTTTCCTTAAAATTTTCAAAACTGATGTAGCTTTTTCTTTTATTCAATGTCTAGTACAACTTGTAAAGAGGCATTCTAAATATTTTGAATTTCTTGGCATAATTAGTTTATTTGTATTCATGTATCAGTCTCTTAATTTTTTTCAAATTACATTCTTAATCCATCACAATCCCGGCTTTTCTTCTTCTTTGACTATTCAGGAAGACAGCCTTTAACCAAGAATGCATTTGATGAGATGGCACATGTGTTCTGTTTTTAAGGATATGTGTTGTGCATATTATGTATCATTTACAAAAAAAATTGTTAAGTATCTCTTAAAGTGTACTAAGGTGGTCTAAAAGGCTCAGTTTGGTTTCTTTTCTGATGCAGAGTATCAAAATGAAAATTTTTATTATCTTAAAAAAATCTTTGTCTTAACTTTGAAAAAAAAATTTGGGTAGAAATATAAGCTCAAATGAAAAGTAGGTGATCCCTTCGACTACATCACTGATCATTTACGCATCTTAAACAATGAAGTAGTACACTATTCTAAACTTCTTTTTAATTGATGATACTTTATGATAATAGAAATCATACAACTTCTCTTTACAGACATCGCTTCTTCAAATTATCAAGAAAAATGTTCTTCATTTTGCCTTGAATATAACAACATTGGATACATTTCAAAGATATGTTTATTTTTTGAACTGTAAGTTAGGTGCCATTCCCACATTAAGCACTATTGAGGAAGCTTATACTGCTATGCCTGAATTTTTTGAGATAGGCAGTATTAATCAACATCCTCTAATATCCATGAACAAAATAATTTCTGAGGTAATGTTACACCATTTTCATGCAATTGTTTATATGAATTATGTAGAGTAATGATTGAATTATGTAATTATGAAACTCTCAACCAATCTTGACTAAAAACATGAAGATATACTGAAAAGCTGGAATTTTTTTCTTGTATTTTTATTTTATGAAATACTTTACTTGCTGTAGCTTATTTAAATAGTTATAGTTATGTAAATCCATTTTTATAAAGATCATATTATGGAATATTATAATCATATCAAGATCATGTTATAATCACTCTTCTCTCTATATTAGTATATGAAATAACTGTATAATTAAAAAAAAAACTCTCTTAAGCAGATTTATTGATTTAACATATCTTTTGGGCGTTTTTTAAAGATTTTTTTTTTCAGAAAATTTTATTTTATAACAAATATTTTCATGTTCAATTATCATTGCTTAATACACCCGCGCGCGCACACACATACAAAAAAAAAATCTCGTGGACAACACATAACTTCTTTTGCACATCTATGAAATCAAAAATATTTTCTGGCACTTCATCTAAACTTATTCTGTTTGAAAGAGATAAAATACTGCAGTAATACTAAGGTTTAACGCTTTCTAGCCAAATATTTCTGATATTGCCAAGCTGGTTTCAATTTGAAAGATTTGCTTCTGGCCCTTAACTTGGGCAATATTTTGCCAAAAGCCGACAAGCTTGAGATAGTTTGTGAGATTTGGGGATAGCCAAAGTAGTAATTGACCACAGACTTTCAATGAACTGAATGTAACCATACTATATTTAAAGTCATTTGGGTGATCCTGTAAATAAATTACCCAGCCGATTGCAATAAAAAAAAAGATGCACAGTTAGATGTTACAATAGTTCTAAATACAAAATTTTCACATGCGATTGTTAAAAGTGTTAGAGTTATACAAAATTATTTTTGGCACAAAATTTGGCAATATTTCGTCAAAATTCTCCAAGGTCAAGGATAAATGGCAAGGTTTTGGGGGTGGACCAAACAATCACTGACTACAGATGTAATATAGTGAAGATGTCCACAGACATTAATGTTATGAAATTCTTTTGGGTGGTCCTGTAAATAAACTCTCTAGTAAATTGGAACCAAAAATAGAGATGCACAACTAGGTGTTACAGCAATCTTATATATGAAATTTCAACATTTTACAACTAATAGTTTTTGAAATTTGAAAGTTAAATACATCCAAATGTACACCAAAAGTCAGCTTGGCGACTTTTGGCATAATTCTTGAGGGAGGGACGTGACTATGGTCGGACCATTACCTAACTATATGGTTGGACGGAATTGTGCTTGAAATGGATGAATGTCCCTAGAACTGCCATTGACCATAATGTGTTGAAAATCTTTTGAGTGTTCCTGCAGCAGAACTATAAACAATAAAGACACTTTTTTCGATGGAGAAATTCATTTTGTAACCCTCAACAGAATATATGAGTTGTTTGAAATAGCCTAATATCTCTAAAATATGCTTTAATGAATTTCTGCCCATAGAGCGTAATGTATTTAAAATCTTTTGGGCGGCCCTGTAGATAAAATATCCAGTCGATTGGGTCCAAAAGGGGAGGTGCACAAATAGATGTTACAACAATACTAAATATGAAGTTTCAACATTCTATGACCAATAGTTTTTGAGACATGTGAGCTCATACATACTATGTACATACAAAGGCATGGAAAAACTGGTCAAAATAGACTTGCGGCCAGTCAAAATGGGTTGCACACACATGTATATGAATGTGCCTGCTAGTGTATGATGAGATGCATTGAAATAATTCATAAAAGTAAATTAAGAGGTAGTCAAAATTGGTTTTTTACGTCGAAATCTGGCCCCCGAAATTTTTCAAGATCACATTACTTCCTTATACTCCATACAAGGAATTGAAAAAAGATTGTTTTATGTAACAAGTAAAAATTATATTTTTAATTTGGAAAATTATGCGTCATATTATGCTATAGTGAAACACAGTGTTTTTTTTTTTTAAATATTATTACCACAGATTAACAAAAAAGATTTAGCCCTTTTATTCTGTGGAAATGATACATTTTAAAATAGCTTTTGAATTGTAATGAAAAGGCTACCTAGTAAAACTTGGAAAAGATTTTTTTTTTTTTTAAGAGAAGGATTGAATTTTCATGCAAGAAAGCATATTAAAATTTTTCATTAAATAGAACATGGACAACTATAAACTAAGCATAGGACTTGTTTTAATAACACATTATAACTTTTCTATGTTTTTTGCATTTAATCTATTCTTTCTAATAAAGAGTAAGTATGTTTATATTTTTTTATAGATTTATTTACCAATACTGAAAAATGAGAAATGGCTATCATTTGTACCATCCAGTAACCATGAAATGCATGAAAATCAGGTTATTATTATCACTATTATAATCTATAATTTCCACTTATTATATACCATTTTTATTTTCTCTTTGTGTTTATTGAAATAATCTTTGTAAACAAGTTTTATTATTTTTACCCCCTTTCATCTAATTCAAAGTTTGATTCGCAAGAGACAAAAATATTTAATAATATTTTCCACCTCAGTTTAGTAGTTTCAAGTATTTTGTTCAGACATTATATTAGACGATCATAATTTTACTCTTATTTTTATAGATCTGTAGAATATACTATATACATTACAAAGTGTTTTTATATGAGAAACTTCATGTACCATAACTTATTGAGATGCTAAAGAAAAATTATTGAAAGTTCTTTATGTTTAAATTAATATTTTAAAAAATTCACCTCCATGATAGAATTTACTAATATTTTGTCTATGCCTACTTAATTATTGGACATTTAATTTAAGTAATAGTTCTCTTTTCTATTTTTTCTTTTAAAAGTTTCATGCAAATAAATCATTTTATAAATTTCCATTCAAAAATTTTAGTTAATTATATCCAAATATTGTTATTAATACCTTTTCTAAACTTTTAAAAATAAACTTTATGATTAAAATTGATTGCACAACTAACTTTTATTTTATTTTATTTATTTATTTTAAAGGTTTATTTGAATTTTTCTTTGATGAATTGATTATGCAACAAAAATATCTTTTAAAAAATCTTTTAGAAATATGTCATGATGTAGATTATATTTTTAGTTGCTCAAAGGCATGGTATTTGATATTTTACAGTTAGTATCAGCTTTTAACAATCTATGCAAAAATATTGAAGAATTTCTTTCATCTACTGAAGAAATTGTCCTACATATTGAAAAGCCAATCATGTTCAATGCACCAAATATCATTACTGATATCACCAATGAAGAACTTGTGCAAGAAGGGAGTTTTGTCATTGAAGCTGAAGAATTTGTAAATGAATGGACAGAAACAATGTCAGATATCCTGGCGAAAACAGCACAGAAGGTTCATTTTTATAACCAAATAATGAATAGTAGCATATCAATTGTTTAGTCTATTTTTCCTTCTTAAAATATTAATAAATAGATTTTTAATACTTTATGAAAAGAATTCTTAACCTCTTCAAGTTAGACCAGTCAATAATTTTTGTGTTCATTTATTTGCATTAAATTTCATGAAGCCAAGATGATATGTTATTTCAATAAATTAGATGTACACAAATTTTAATGCACATATATCGCTCATTTGCTGCAACTAAAAAATTGATTTTTCAAGAAATGCATTTGAAGTTCTGTGAAAGTGAAAAAAGGTATATTTACCAAAACAATACTACTACCATTCCGCAGGTGAATTTTAAAATCTCAGAAGTGACACTCTGTCGGTTAAAACTTCACATCATTACAATTGTCCCTATAGTATTAACTTAATAATCATGATTTTTGAGTTATGACGTTGTTTCAGCAAATGAGTAATATGTGTATCTTCATATATTAATTCATTAAAAATAAATGTTAATTAGATAATAATAAAATTCCATTCTGCAGCCTACACAAATCAACTGCGACACTCTATATATACACATAGTTGAAGCCTTTTTTTCGTGTCCACTTTTTTTTCTCAAAATCTGCTCTAACAATTTTTTAAAAATTAATGTATGATTTTAATCGGTGCTGAAATTGGTGACTGACATTGCCCATTTATTTAAGAAAACCTGTTTTTTAAATTTAATCCAGTTTAAAGAGCTTAACTCCTGCATAAAAACACTGAAAACAACTTCATCCAAGTAGTGATTAGGCAGGATATATGAATACAGTGCTGTTGGCTCTGTGGCACATGCAAAAAAGTTATTCTTGATCAGAGAAATACTTCAGAAAAGCAAAGCCTCATCTATTAATACAAAAGGTAAGAATTGCTGCTTGCGAGTCTATTGGGTCTCCAACATGGAGTTAGAATCTGAAAACTATGCACTCTATTGAAAACAATCTGAAGTTTCGTTTTCAGCTAATCAACCAAGCAGCGTAGTCGCTATTTATTAGTACCACAGAAAATCATTGAATAAGGCAATATTCTGCAATTTTATCAAGGATATGATTTTCTGACTGAATATTATTCGAATTATAAAATTAAACATTAAAAAAAAATCAAGTAATAAAAAATATCTTATAGTACAATAAACTGCACTATCCTTTTTTTTTAGATATTGTGTTTATCAAGACATGAATTATTTTAATCATAATTTTTAAATCGTTTAAAAAAGTATATTTTATGTACAATGAAAAATTTAGCAATATGCACATTAGAAAATGCAAATTTAAGTTTTATACGTATTTAATTTAGTTTATCCAATTTATTTACTTACTTATTTTATAGTGTATTCTATATTCTTAAATATCCTTTTAAAAAAGTATCTAGAAAAAAATGTGATTTGGAAAAATACCCCCCAAAAAAATTTAAATACCCGGCATCTCCAAAGATTGATGATCTTTCATATACTTTTTAAAGTATAGTTAATTACTGAATACATAATGTGAAATGCTTGCATAACCAACTCATAAAAGTGATAAAATATATAAAAACTGTGTAAAAAAAAAAAAAACACGAAATGATACTTATAGGAATGTATGATCGTTTTGACAGATTTTTTTTTTTTTCCCCAGTTTTCTTCAGCCGACCCACTTTGTCAAAGGTTTTATATATTCAGGGTTGCCACTTGTCAGAGAGAACAGAGAAAACCTTGAAAAGTCGGGAAATTTAATTTTGGCAAAAAAAAAAAAAAAAAGTCAGGAAGAAGTCGGGGAAAACTGAAAATTTTGGCACAAAACCTGGAAAATCATATGGTTTGGACTGGAAAATCAGTGTTTGTAAGCAAACAATGTTTAACCTTACTTTGGGAAGCTAAAAATATTAAAGAACATATGCAAAGTTGATGTCATAAACATAAAAATAGTCTGGATTTTTATCACATGATGGTCTGGAAAACCTGAAAAAGTCAGGGAATTTTTTTCATAAATTGAGTGGCAACCCTGATATTTTATCTTTTAACACTGGTATTTTGAGTGTTTTTTCTATCATAAAAGTGGTGTCATGTTTTCCCTTGTTCTATACACATTTAGAGCTTGTGACTTTTTTGATCAAATACTCGGATACTGCATGAAAACAGATCTGTATGTTTATTACATATGTTAGTGTCAAGCAAATTTCTAAAATTCATCCGTGAAACTAATTTATTATTTTCTGATCATACCCTAAAAAGTAAAGATATCTCCATACAAAAACCCATAACAGGTTAAAAGTTTGTGATTCAGCATTTTACTTTATAGCTATATGACTTTTAAGTGTGGGTCTTAAAAATAATGATATCAAATTCTGACTGATTCCCTGGTGAGGCTGAATAAGATTTGTTTTTAAATTCCATAACAATTACTTTTGTTTTATTTTATAAAGAAGATTTACACATTCAAACCGAACGGACAAGTAAAATGTATGCAAATGTTTACATTGTGTCATAGTATCCAAACTAAGTTAAATGTTTTCAAATACATAGTGTGTTATAAAGAAAACATTCCTGCAAATTTTGCTTGCCCTTTTGAACAGTGTGATGCAAAAGATAAATTAAATTATTGAAATTCATTCATTTGAATACATAATATAGGCTCAATGAAAGTGTGATATATTTGATAGTGTATTTGATAATTAAAAGCATTGCTTGAATGTGTAAATCTTTAGAAAATAAAACAAAAGTAATTGTGATAGAATTTAAAGACAAATCTTATGAAGTCCCACCAGGGCGCCACTCAGAATTTGATATCATTAATTTTAAGACCCACATTTAAAATTCGTATAGCTATAAAGTAAAATGTTGCGTCACAAATTTTTAACCTGTTAAGGGTTTTTGTATACTTTATTCCTCGTATATTTTAACATTCGAATGAATTTAAAAAAGAGTGTATTAGGGACTTTCCTACTCATTATTACCTTTTTTTTATAAAACAAGGCTATTTTTATTTCCATGACTTAGTATGTTACAATGAAATTGCTCATTGAGATCACATTATGATCTCAAGCACTAGTTCTGTAAAGCCTGCATTTATTATGATATGACCCATGAATGTACATTATTAACATGCTTCGTATATTTGTTTTTAAAAAATAGCTCATAAATGGCAGTTGTGAATATTTTTATTTGGTACAAATCCATGAGTAATGTGAATGAAAAATATATTGAAATAATTTTCTAAAACATATTCATTAACTTATACAATTGTTTTATGAACTTTTCTTTATTATAGTTTAATTAATTTACTTGTTTCAGATGATCAATTTAAATTTAAATTATAATCAATTTAAATTGATCATAAAAAATGATCAATTTAAATAAATTTTTCTTAGACAGATAAATAGATAAAATTTATAAGCTCCCAAGAAAACAATAGCCTTTTTCTGGTTAATTTAAAAAATACCTATTTAAATGGGTAGTAGATTTTTTCTGGGGAAAAAAGGGTAAATGTTGCAGTTTTTTATTAATTAAAAACTTTAGTTTTCACTTTACCAAAAATGCACCTTTGTAGTTTAATTTGTATAAAACATTATCTTTTTTACCCCCCAATTTCTCTTTACATCCCCTCCCCTAAAAGTTCTACAATAAATAAGAAAATTATATTTGTAAAATGCTGTATTTATATTTCTTTATAATTTTACTTCCAGAAACCACCTGAAAACAACCTTTTAAGTGAAATTAATTTCTGGAAAAGACAGAAACTTGTCCTGAGTACATGCTATGACCATTTAAGCAAAAGTTCAATTCAGCAAACCATTGAAATACTGAAACTAGCCAACAGTGATATTAACTCATTTGAGATGAATATGAAAAAAATTGAAAAGAATTTAAACATAGCTACTGATAATTTCAATTATCTTTTGTTATTGGAGCCTCTTACTAAAGTAATTGTATTACTATGTCTACTATTACTAATTGAAAATTGTATTACTATGTCTACTATTACTAATTGAAAATTGTATTACTATGTCTACTATTACTAATTGAAAATTGTATTACTATGTCTACTATTACTAATTGAAAATTGTATAACTATTACTAATTGAAAATTTATATGTTATTTTGCAAAACTTTGTAACTTCTTTTTATATAATTAAAGCAATCATGAAAATGAATAGTTTTCTTAAATATAGTATTAAAATTTTAGCATAAATAATTCAGTTAAGGAAATCTGTTATGTCCAGTGCACAATGATAGCTATATGAATAAAATATTTTGGCAAAATGCTTATTGCTTATAATGTAAATAAACATTTAAATGCCTTTCAATGTAATTATTTTTAGTAGAACTGAATAATTTGGTAAATTGTAAATGCTTTTATTGATTTGAAAGTGTTCTTTATAACAATGTCAATGTGTCTAAATAGAATTTGCAACCAGAAAGATCATTTGACGACACTCGGAAGGCTGTGGAAGATATATTTTTGCTCTTGAAAATGATATGGATACAATCTAACTATTATAAAGACCATTCCAATATGTGTAGACTAATTAAAGGCATTGCTACACTTTTAAAGGAAAAGGTGAAAAATAATGCTAATGTAGAGAATCTGTTCCGAAAGCAGTTATCCGAGGTAAGTTTCAATAAAGTTATTATTTAAATATTTTATTTGTATAGTTCATTTTTTACTAAATAGAATAAATACAAATTAATATTAAAAGTTGTTAAGTATAAGGTGGTCATAAAAAAACTTTGAATGTATAATAGATACTCCATTCAATTAATTCAAGAAATGGGTATTTAAAGGTTATATATTCAAGCACATGGCATCAGGGACACATTTAAAAAAATTAAAACTTCATAACATTGTTTTTAATTTCTTATGACAAACAAGCTTGCTGTACCTGAAATCTTATTAACCTTTATTGATTCTTTCCAATTTTGTCACTGAAAATGGTAGATGGCCGAAGTGTGAAGGTCCCGGGTTTGGGTCCCATTGCGTGGCTGTCGATCTAACGGTCTGGAATTTTGATAGGTTTTCTCCAGATATAACGTGAATATGCATTAGAACCCCTTAGAAAGTCCTCCTACAAAGGCACCCCCATCCTTGGCAGATCGCCCTAGAGTAGCATTGCCATAATCACACAAACAAACAAACAAATCTTTCCAATTTATACTAAAATAAAGACAAGTAATGATTAATCAGTGATGCCTTTTATTGTTAATTCCTAGATGTTGTTATTTTCATCCATAAAGAAAGCCTTTAAAAGTTGCTTGCATTGTCCCTCTTTTATAAAATGTGAGAAAGAAGGTTAAATGTCTATTAACAAGGAGAGGCTCAGACGTTAGGGTCGCAGAATTTGATGAAATGTTGATGGGATTTAGAGGACCCCTAGAGAAGTAAAATGTCAAAGAATTAGCTGACAACTCAAAATTTTTCAAGAAAATGGCAATTAAAAATTCAATACTTATTTATATACCTGTAATTCAAAATCCCGTCTATGCAAATCATAGCACTATGGATCTGTCTCTATGAAGATTGAGGTTCCATGTTCAAACCTGGGAGACACCCTTTCACCTTTTATTCTTTAAATATGCATAAATAAACTTAAAAATCACCTTTCATAGGAAATTAATGTCACTGAATCTGAAAAGGCTATTTTAAAATGGCAGAAATTATTTGTATGAACTATTAATTTCATTTGCATAAAATAATAAAATAATACTTGCAAATAATTTGATTTTGTTTTGCTAATTAGAGATTTATCTTAAAATGTGCTTGATACAGGGTAAATCATAAAAACATCCAAAATTATTATATGATATATTTTGCAAGATTTTTAAATAGTGGAGAAGGAATATTTCTCTTCGGAAAGAGAAAACAGCCGTATCCCTCTATCCACAGTTTGTTTACAAGTGATGTTTTAAAGAATTACGGGTAATTTAAAACAAAGTATTAGTAGCAAGCATTTTCATCATTACGAACCTTATGTTCTTGACTCAAATTTTTGTTCCAAATTAATTGCTTCTTCTTATACTCTTATTAATCATTCTAAAAATGTATGAAAATTGTAAATAAAACCAATTTTTTTGCAAAATGTAATAAATAATTTATGCAAGTAGTTCCAAACATTTTCAGGAATGTTTTTTTTAAATTCTAATTTAAATAAAATAGCCTTTTCTCATTCAGTCACATTAATTTTCTATTAAAGATGATTTTTATGTTTATTTATGCATGTTTAAAGAAAAACAGTAAGAGGGCACTTCCTGGATTTGAACCCGGGACCTCAGGCTTCATAGCGGGAGACAGATCCACAACACTATGGTTTATGCTGTTGGCATTGGAATTATAGGTAAATAAATATATATTGGATTTTTAATTGCTATTTTCTCAAAAAATTTTGAGAGTTTGTAGCTAATTCTTTGGCATTTTACCTCTCTAGGAGTCCTCTAAATCCCATCAAAATCTGTGACCCCAACGCCTGATCCTCTCCTTGTAAGAAATATTTCACAGAAAGTCTTCTCACATTTTGCTTATTGAACAAAAATCTCACTGCAGATAATACAACAGATAATATGAGATGGCATTCTATAACTGTTATATGTCTAATCTCTTAAGAATATTCAAATCTTGTCTATGTTATATGGGCATTGATAATCATGCATATTGATGACTCATTATCTCAAGAGAACATAAAGTCTTGCATAGAATTATAAGTTTTTCTAATTTGTTGTAATTTTTAAAATAATTTTTCATGTTTTTTTAACATTACTATAACTATTTTAATTTAGATGTTTTGTGGTAAAATTTGTAAAATAATAATTACAGCTAATTTTAGTATTTCCTGTGTAAGATTAAAAAAAGTATATAAAGCAAGCATTGAAATTTCCAAACGATTTTGCGATGAAAAGTTATCAATATGTCAAATTTAACAAGTGTCCGAACCCCAATACAGTGACAATAACACGCATCTGATATTGATCGAACCTAGATTGATTATGTAGGAAGCAAGTAAGCTACCACTGAGCCTCCATATTTTTCTTAAAATTTACTTTTCCAATTTAGTTGTTGTTTCATATTAATACATTAAACATTCCTTTAAATTTTAGGTTGAAACTATAGTGACCCATTCAAAGCAACTCTTGCAGTTTTGGAAAGATCAGTACTTTAAAGAATGTGAAAATATCAAGAAGTATGGAGGATCTTACTGGTGGGGCTTTGAAATAACTGTGTTTTTCACTGAAACGGATCACATGATAATTATTTGCTCTGATTTAGAGAAAGTTACAATGGTATTGGCTTTTTTATGTTAATTGTACAGTCAAATTTGTTATAATATGTACTTCATTACAGAGTTTTGTTACTTTACAAAGTTATGTTAGTTTTATCCTTTTTTCTTATGTGGATTTTAGAACTTTTTCTAACTAAAGAAGGTGGACCATTTGTACTGCCTGAAATGATCATCTAGCTAAAAATATTTTATGTATTGTTTTACAATGTTTTTAATTAATTTTATATGATTAATTGTCTGTTCTAATTTTAAAACTCATTAAAGGATTTTTCTGCATTATCATTTTGTAAGTTGTTTTGAAAGCCATTTTGCATTACATTTCTATTTGAATTCACTATTGTTTATGTAAAAATTCCTAATTAAATAAAAGTATTTTGATCAATGCTTCTCTAAATCAAATACAATATCAAATTATTTCATTAATTTGTTTCAAATTTATAATTTGACATTAAATAAATAAAGTGCACTTTATTAGAAGATTTCTTTTATGCAAACAATATTATTTTTGTTTCATTGTAAATTTATAGTGTTAAAACCTTGTTCTTATTTTTAAAATATTATTCTTAATCAAATTGCATAAAATAAAATTATTTAAGCATTTTAAGTATTTTTTGATTGAAATATTTTTAAAATAGGCATTATTTTGTTACTTACATTACTAAATATTTTTCCATTTTAGATGCTTCAGGAACTACACAACATTTTTAATACCAACTTGAAATATTTTGTGCAAGATGTAAAAGGATTAAGTGCTTTAGAAGTTAGAGTGTTTGGTATTACATCAAGGATACAATATGTACGATTTCTTTACACTTTTTATTTTACTTTAGTATTCCATTCAATATTTATGAAAACAACTGTCAGAAATTTCTAGTCATTTTTAATATTACTAAAATTATACTAGATTTTAAATGATTTGTTCATAAAATGTTATTTTTTCAAATGCAAGGAAAGACATTATATTTTTGCATTTTCTATAAAAATATTTTTGTACTCTTAGTAATAATTAAAAACCCAATCAATTTTGCGGGCCTACATTTATATCTATGAGTATGTAAATATACACAAACTGAGATTAACGTCACTATATTTTAAATGTTTCATGTAATATACGGATCCCTTGTGATACTCTTAAGAATCAATGATACTTATGTACTATACTGCAGACCTCACCAAATTTACCTTAATCAAATAATGATGCACTAAATAAGTAAAAAATCTTTTACGCAATGAATGAGATTATCAGCACTAAAATTATTGGCACTTCTTTGCACTGATAAGGAAAAAAAAAATATTGGTAAAAAAAGAAAAAGAAATCTAAAATGTTTCCAGATTTTATTTATGCACTCGGCTGGAAGAATTTCAGATTTTTTTTTTAATCTATTCAATCAATTCTGCCATATAGAGGAAAATGATAACTGTAAGTGCTCATATAGACTCCTGTTCACATAATTTTGTTGCTGAAATATTGCATCCATTGTTGTTTAGCTCCTAGTGGTAAAATGTTTTGGATTAGTGCATATTGGAAAATCTAAAGTACCCATTTCAGTTATGAAATCAGATCCTTGATCGGAATTTAATTCTATGTTAAAATCTCCTACTAAAACAGTCTTACAATCATCCTCCTTCAGCAACGTTTCGAATATAGCGTCTAATTTATCTTCATAAGAAATTCGAGGACTAGCGTATGTTACTGCAAATCTCATATCTTCAATATACGCAATGATAATTTGAATACCATTGATCTGAACATCTAGGCACGGGTAAAGTGTTTTATATTCTTTTTATAAAGTTTTCCTCTATAGAAATCATAACTCCAGATGCTTTCTGTTTTGGAAACCACTGTCTATCCGTTCGACCAAAGTTAATCCTGGTACTTAAAAATCATCTGAAGGGATAGTCCATGTTTCCGTTGGCAACTCCAGATGGCTTTGTGTTTTGGAAACTACTGTCTATCCGTTTGATCAAATTGAATCCAGTACAACCAAAATATTCCTTTAGCAATATCAAATCACTCTGGAGAAAACACGAATCAAACGGAAAGTGACCACGGCGCGCCGCGTAGACAAAATCCCATGCTTGAAAGAAATGCTAAAAATGGTTAAAGGTATAATATGTAAGTACCAAATCAGTTTCTAAACAACCTCATTTGTATTAATAACTTAAAAACAGGAAAAATAAATAAAATAATTCTAAAGAATTATTTTATTTATTTTTGCAAAGATACAGTGATATTCTTTCTATACAGCCAGTTATTATAATATCTAAATTTATGTTCTTAATAAAAATGTGTAGATACTATCACTGTGCTAAGTGTTCTCAGAACACAAAATTTATCTGCATCAGAATAGGAAATAGTAATTTTTTTTCTTTCAGGCTAGTTTTGATATTTTTGATCCATCTTTTAAATCTGAATGGGACAAGATAATCGAAACTTTTCTCAGAGATGTGAGAAACTTAGAAGGTGAAATTAAGTTATATATAAGCAAAATGTTCCGCTCAACATTATCATGGGAAAATGCTTACATTCTTACCAAAAGCTTCAACAAGATTTCCATTTCATCTAATATTCGAGACTTTATAGATAAAAGTCGAGATGACATGTTAAAACAGTTTGTCAGAGAAGTTTGTATGAGATTTTTGTTTTTTTCCCTTTTTTAAATAAAATATTCATAGTAAATATTTTAAAATTTTCATTTTAATCATTAGTAATTATGTTTTCAGATTTACGAAAAAGAAAATGAATTTTTATCATTTAAAGATGAACCACCACTTTATCCTGGCATTCCTGAATATAGCTCTTCCATAATATGGGTAGAGGATTTGCTGTTAAAATTATCACAACCAACCTCTCAGATATGTGATCATAGTGACTTATCTAAAAAGGAATCTGAGGTAACTTGTCTTTCTATTAAAATTATCACTTTAAAATGCAAATTGGTGCTTCAGTGGCAAAATACTCAACATAAATGAACATCTTGGGTAATTCCTAGCTATTTACTTCATAGAATTATTTAATGCATATTTATGAAATTTGTATTTATTACAGAAAGTTTTACTTTTAATTCCTCACTATTTGCTTTGTAAAATTATTTAATGTATTTTTATGAAATTTCCATCATTACAGAAAGTTTTTCTTTTAGAACTTACTGTTTGTATTGCTATAATAATGCAACTTTTTTTCATTTGTTTGGTTTTTACTCTCAAGATGAGAAATGGTTGAGTATCAAATGCAGTTTCAATTAAAAAGAAAAATAAGTAATTGTGAATTTTGTTCTTCAAAGAGTAACCATTTAATATAATGGGAGAAATTAAACAAAATCAGAAAAAACATAACAATTAAATTGGAATTTGAATACACATTTCAAAATTATGGCTTTTTGTTTGAACTTCTTTCTAAGAAATCTAATAAATGCATAATTAAAACCAACAAAATAGCATTAGCATGGAGACAGGGCAGGTTACAGGACACGGGAGCTGGTGTCTCCACAGGACAGCTGGAGACAGGGCAGGTTATACCAGATATTTAGCAGCGGTCAAGTTGAGATATTGGAACATGGTGTGTTTGTGCCCTGAGCTGCCACTCCATGTAATCCCAAATATGTTCTATGTGATTAAGATCCAACGAATTAGGTGACCAGGACATCAATTACAATTTATCACTATGCTCCTCAAACTACTCCAACACAATTCTAAACTTGTGACATGGCATGTTGTCCTGTTGGAAGATTCGATTTCCTGTTGGGAAGACATAAGCCATGTAAGGGTGCAACTGATACGCAATGATGTTCAGATAGTTTGCAGCATTCATGGTTTGTTCTACCAATACTATGGGTCAGGGGCGTAGCCACGTGGGGGGTTAGGGGGGTCATAACCCCCCCATGAGGAATTTTTTGCCATGCAAAATGTATACTTTTCACTACAGTATCACACACACCTATACATATATATGAGTTGTAGTAGTCGTAACCCCCCCCCATGAAAAATTTCTGGCTACGCCCCTGCTATGGGTCCCAGAGCTGCCAAGAGAGCATCTCAAAAGCATAATACCACTCCACCAATCTGTGTATAGTCTGCTGTACAAGAGGGGAGCAACTGTTCTCCTGGAAGATGGCATACCCTGACATGACCATCAACATGATGAAGAAAAACTGGGATTCATCTGCCCAAGCAACTCTCTTCCATATATCCATGGTCTGGTCTTGATGTTCCTGTACCCACTGTATGCATAGTTGACAATGACGTTTGGTAAGCAAAGGCACACCAGTGAGATGTCTGCTCTGCAGTCCCATATCCAACAGTGTCCCCTGAACTGTGTATTCCAAAGCACTTGTACTTGGACCTGAATTGTATTGGGCTGTCAGATGAGCCACAGTCTGCCTGCTATTTTGCTGTACTATGGGGGGACAGTCTCCGATATCCTCTTTCTTTGCTGATGCATGGACACCCAACATCTTGGCACTTACTGCTGGTTTCACTAGCATTAATCCACTTTTTATAAATACTAACAACGGCAGATCTTGAACAACTGACCAGTCATGCAGTTTCAGAGATACTCGTTCTGAGTCTTCGAGCCATTGCAATCTGCCCTCTATCAAATTCGCTTAGATCAACAGCCTTTCCCATCACTCACAAACATAAGTGCAAGAATGATTCCTTACCTTCTCCAGCAACAGTTAAGCATGATTCCCACATAATTATGTGCTTTCCATGTCATCCAAATAAGTTCATTGAAAAATATGGGGGTGATCTTAATGTTTTGGCTCATCAGTGTATACTATTTTGGTAAAACATCCTAATCATTTAATAATACAAAAATATAAATGTGTACAATACTGGATAAAATAAAATAAGATTCTCAAATTTATGAATTTTCTCTTTTTCCATTAGATTAGAAATTCAATTTGATTATTAAATAGATGTGTATTTTTTATTATGACAACCCTGTATGAGCAGAATCTGCCGAGGGTGGGTGCCTTGGACGGAGGCCTTTTTAAAGGGTTCTCAGGTGTATTCATGTTACATCTGGAAAAATCCGGCCAAAACTCCAGACCATTAAATCAGTAGTCGCACCATAAGCTCAAACCTGGGACCTTCACACTTCAGTCATCTGCTGTGTTCAGTGTCTTCTTCACTCAGCCAAGGTGGGGCCCGATTATTAAATAGAATAGCTAATGTTTATTGTACAAGTCATTTCATAAAATCTAAAGCTACTAAACTATATTTGACTAAAATGTCTTAGCAAGATTAAATAATCTGTCATGTGCACTCTTAAATACATATAAATATAGACACTTAAAACTTTAAACAAATTTTTATAGGTATATATGTTTTACTTTGATTTATTGTTTTAAAAATAGATCACATAATTCAACGATAAAAAGACAAATAATGACTTAAAACACCATTACAGTAAAAGCTGGTATTCAAATATCAGTAAAAATTTGATTCAGCACCCATAAGTGAAATGAGCTCAAGAAACTTTGCTTTTAATAATAATTTTTGAATTTGATTTCCTGTACAAGCAGCAGTTAGTTTTCAAACTTTGATTTTCTGAATAATGATTTTATTCTCCTACAAAACACAGACTCTAATTTTGAGTAACACTTGTTTCTTCAATTTTTACTTCCTGGTATGAAGTAAAAGGAAATAATGTGACCGAGAAAAATTTTGATATTCAGATTTTGACTATCTTTAAATTTACTTTTTAGAGTTTTTGTGAGCCAAAAGATTTTTCATACATTATGCTCTATGGGCAGAGATTCATTAAAGAATAGTTTTGAGATTTTCTTGTTGAATATTAAAGTATAGGAAACTATATAAATTTATCCTAAAAAAATGAAACAGAAATTTACAAGTACATTCATATATTTGTAACTCCCTGCATGTACCCATGTACCTGAAATGGTTAAAAACAAAATTTAATTATTTAAAGAATAGCTTAAATAACTGCAATTACTGTATATTATATGATAACTTTTCAATCTGTTCTGCGTTTCATTTAATATATAATATTGCATAGGTAATGGAGCGTTTTAAAAAGGCAGAATCACTTTTACAAGAATATAAGCTAGAGAAATATAATGCCTGGAAAAACACTGCTGTTGAAATGTTGAATAAATTTCTTCAAGGAAACATCCTAAGAAATGTAACACAAGTTTCAAGTCAGTTAAATACTTTTATGTTTTAAATCTGCACTGCATGAATACTTTAAATAAAATGTAAATTTTACAATCAATTCACAATTATTTATACAATTTTTGCATTAAAATTATTTATATAAGTATATACAACAATATTAGATTACTTTAATTAAAATGTGTAAAATTTTAATAAATTAAATTATCTATTTTCTAAAAATTATAGATTTTTTCTCTCAATATTTCTGTATAAACAGAAAATGTATTTCATAGTTGGTGTTTTTTCCATTGTTATTCAGTTTTACCTTTTAGATTTATGATAGTAGTTTGAAAAAGTTTTCTTCATTGTTTAAATAAAATTTTTTCCACTGTATGGTTTCTTATTAGAATACGGTTTTCTAATAAGAAAACAGAATTCAAAATTATATTGAAAACCACTGTTGTTGTTGTCGTGTCCATGTTGTGCAAAGGGAAGCCTCAGATCACTCCGAAGCTGTTGAAGTCACCCTCGGCAACCTCCACAGTTTGTCCGTAAAAATCAAATCCTTCGGATCTTCCAGGTCGATCTTGAGGAGCCTGGCCTGAATTGCAGGGCAGCTGAAGATGTGTTGAGGAGACAGTTGAAAATCAGTGCAGTTTGGGCAGGGATTTGAGTAACTTCTTTGTCCGTCAGTCGAGATTATCATTCCCTTAACATGCTTTGTTCATAGCCTGGTTATTATCGTTGCTATTGTACAATTACAATCCAGAGCTGGAATAGAATATTTAAAATTATTGTTGAAAAGTCTGCGGCCAGCAACAGTATAATAATAATTCAAATGTATTTACACAAAATAGCTATGTTTGAAATTTTTTACAAAAGTATAATTTTAGGCATTGCTGACAGAATAAAGCAGTCAACAGAAGCTAGATTATTTTTGTAGAATGCGCTTTTGAATTTACTGTTTGAAATACTAAAGTATAAATAGTTCTGCTAAACTAACTTCTCATTCATGCTTTAGAAACTAAAATGTGTACATCGCCAAAAACATTTCTTAGCAAGATTAAATAATCTTTCATGTGAACTCTCCTCTTAAACACATATAAAAATAAACGCTTAAAACTTGGAGCAAATTTTTATAGGTAAATCTAAAACTTTCTTTATAACAACAGCCAAAACGTATGACTTTAAACTTTTAGTACTTTGGATTATTAACAGAGTTTCAGTATATGTTTATTTGACAGAAAGTTTTTAAATACCGAGTAAGTGACAGTCAAATATTGATGCTAATGATAAAATATATTGTGTATTTTAGATGACATTCAAAGAGTTATGGGTTATCAAGTTAACTTTCCAATTTATCTAGAAGAAGTGTCAACTGAAGCAAAGTTGTTTGAATATTTTGGCTTTGACATACCTACATTTGTTAAGAATGTTATTTTACAGGCAAGAATTTAAGCATTTTAATTTTAGTCTGTATTTTTTATGAGTAATTAATAGATTCTTATAAAAGTAACAAAAAAGTTAATACTATAAAATTAGTAATTTATTTTAAGCTTTTAAATTATATTTAATAAAAATATCACTGGATTATCAAAACTTGGTTACTTTTAGGAAAGAATGTATTACAAACAAAGGCATGAAATCAGAATAACACTTGAAAATATGAAAAAAAGTATATCGGTGCTGAATGAGCATGAGGTAATATTTTCATAAGCATGTACACAAATTATGTACATTACATGTTGAAAAAAAAAAAAGAATTCTCTTCATTAGCATGAAACAACTTTTAAATTTTGCATGCTGTAATATCATAAAATAAATAATCGGTACAAGTCAAATATGACAAATTTATTTCATCACCTTTTCTTGCTTTTTATTTACTTATAATTATTAGAGATTTGTGTGAGTTAGCTTTATTTTTTAAAAAATATGCAAAATGAAAATTATTAATATAAAACATTACACATAGTTTTATCTTAAAATGAAAATCTTTTATATTATTTTAAAATAGAGATTTATTGATAGTCTTCTAACTATAGGCTACTATAGAAGGCTACAAACATTACTTATTTACTTGAATTTACAATATGTTAATATATAAATTATTAAATAAATCTAATTATTTAATTCCAGCTGCTTATTTTTTATGGTCTATCCAATATGTTTAAGTATAAAACCAAATTTTTTTTAATATTTGCACAATTTAAACCACATAAGCATAAATGGCATTAATTTAATTTTTGGTTCAATTTCCCAAAGTCTGTTGTTGTTGTGCTCATCACCTTGGTTTAGACCCCTAAACCACAAGATCATTATGCATCAACAAGTCATAAGGTTTGTGTGTGATTACGGCAACACGACACTAGGGCGATCTGCCCAGCATGGGGATGCCTTGGAAGAAGGACTTTCTGAAACAATCTCATTCTCATTTAACAGTTGCTCCTTAGAAGCACCAATGCATTCTATGATATGAGAGGGAGACACAGTGGCTGAGCCATGATAATAAGCATATGTCTTCTCATTTCCATTGAAGTCAAACTTAATGTGGCCAGTCCTAAGCCTAGATAAAGCCATCTGGGACAGGATCACTGCAGGGATAATCCAGGGCAATTAGCGGCATACCATGCATGGATGCCAGCAGCATAGGGCAAGGGGGGGGCAATGGCCCCCTGGATTTTTGTATGCAGTATTTTTCCTTGCTTTTTTGTCCTTTCCAACATGGTAATCATACATTGAAGTAGTCTTCGCCCCCCCCCCTGGAGTAGTCTTTGCCCCCCCCCCCTGGGAAATATTCTGTCGGCACCCATGATACCATGTATGAACTGGCTGTATCCTCCAAGTGTTATTAACATTGGTTGAAAGCAGGGAGTGGACTTCAGAAGCTTGTAATTTGGATGAAGGGACACTGTGAAATTCACTACCCTCCCTAACAAGCAGATCAGCAATTTTGTTTCCATAAACACCCACATCGGAAGGAATCTCATTAAGCGCATGGAGCTAATCTTGACCAAAATGGTCAATTTGAAAACAATATCCTGACCCAACTTATCAAGAATGCATGGCCAATCCTTCAAGTACTGTATTACGCTTTTACTCTGTTATTACCCATATATTGGATATGCCAGAGTCCAAATCAAGGCTCAGAGCATCACTAATATCAACTGATTCCAAGCAAAATATTGAACTTTAACAAAGTCTAAATTTCATGATGGTTTAACACTGTTATTAGGGCTGGGCCAAAAATCGATAAATACCGACATATCGGTTTTATTTCAACATCAGATATCCGATATTCCCATTTTCATTTCAGTGAAATCTCGAATTCGATAGAGTTAAAAAATACAGGGCGGCGATAAAAAAAATCCCGAGATTGATACCAACTTGTGATGCTTTTGCTACTGCTTTCTCTCCGTTGATGGCGATACCAGATCACAGGAAAAATAGCTGCTTCACTATGGGAATCGCTGCTGCATGTTTGTTATCGTAGAGAATAGTTTTTTCCTCCCTCGGATCTCTGCAGAAAGAAAGCAGGGAATGTTAATTTCGAAGGGGGTGTAGCATATAGTGTGTCGTTCTGCTCGCGGAAGATATCTAAGCGCAATAATACTTATTATTTAATTATGATTTTGAGTGAAGGATATTATGATGCGAAAATAGCTACTACAACAGACGAACAGCTACTAGACGAACAGCAAATGCGAACAGCTACTACAACAGACAATAGAGCTGCTGACATTTGGTTGGATCGATAATATCTGATAGAGCAAATGTTTTATTATAAATAATAATTTAATCTAAGTGCTGTACTGTGTATATAAACGGGAGCTAGTGCACATAAAATCTGTCATGGCTCCTAAGTCTCCGATGAACGATACCTCTGGAGGTCTCTCATAGCTTAAAGGAAGATCATGGTCATCCAAGCTGCCAGCCTTCGGCATCAAATCTATATGATTGGTTTATCAGCCTAATTACCATAATTATTTAACGTATATCTCTGAGTATATCATAGTAGCACGTTTTTAGTGATTCTTGACCCCCCCCCTAGATTCCACACCCCCATCGATACATAAAATTTCGAATATGCTTTGACACCAAACTTAACCTTTTATTCTTACAGGCCCAGGGGTCATACGAAGCTCCCCTGTATTTTCATTTCGGGCAGCAAGTGGTTTTACAGTTGGTTTGTTTGATTGCTTACATTTTAAAAATACTAAAATTAAGTGTGAAAAATATTGATATATCGTGATATCGCGATATAAGATGGTATCGATATCGATATTTCAAATTCAAATATTGTCCAGCCCTAACTGTTATGGTGAATTTTGTGAGCATTAACTGAATAAAACAGCTGAAGTGTATTCATACCTATTTAATACAAAATAATAATAATTCTCTTTTAATTTTTTTAGACTTCAGTTCTAGGTATACCCATAGAAAATTTGTGCTCAGTTTTGGATATTGGTTTAAGTAGCATTCAATGGGAATCTTCAGAAATTTCTGATTTTATTAAAAAGCTGAAAAGAGTATGTAATTTAAAAATTAATTACTTTTCTAACTTTAACAGTATTTATTTTAATAACCTCAAACACTAATGACCTCTTTTGTGATACCTTTCTATTTCCTTCCATAACATGCTTCATTTAGATGAATGTTATTTCTAAAGTATCTTTTAAAATAGTCTCTTCTTTAAACTTTTGTTTGTTTGTTTACATCTTTAGTTCTAATTTATTCATATAATAAAGCATAAGACATTTATCATTTTAATAATGCTGTCATTTTTCTCTCTTGGTAGGCAGTTGCTGTATTCAGAAATCTTTTGTGCCAAACTCAAAATGTATTCATAGAAATAGACGAACGCATCGAATCTTTGTCACACTGTGATTTATTTCATTTCTTGAAGTGTGATGCCATGAAAGTTCCAGCATGTGAGGTAATATTTTCCTTTCCTTATGGAAGAATATGAAAAAATCTTTTAATACTTTAATTTAAATGCTAATATTTACAGAGATTAGAGGGGTAACAATGTAAAGAGTAGTATCTGCAAAAACAATACATAGTGGTTATAATTAAATTTCTTTTTAAACAGGGTTCTAAAGCTAAAAAGGGGAAATTGATTGTAAACAAATTTGGTATATAGACTACACATGAAATGCTATCAAGGAATTTTTTTTTTAAAAGATTTTAAAAATGTCCTGCTTTACATAGAAAAACAGCAAATTTAACATAAGAAATGGCTAATTCAAAATATACAAACAATTTCAACATTTATTCAATAGTTTTGAGCATTTAGTAAGTAATTTCTGTCCTTTTTTGAGCTGATTTCACTGTGCATAGTACCAATCTGTTCACCCATTTCAGCTTCAGAATGCTGTTGTTTATAGGGGAAGTTTTAATTACAACTAGAGGCGTGCAGGATTGTTAAAAAGTTAGTTCCACAGATACAGATAATTTGTTTTTATATCTGCAGAAAGATATGAAAACAGATCATCTGTTTCTTATATCTGCAGATACGGATATGAAAGCAGATCATTTTTTAGTAAAATCAAACAAGACGGTGTGCACCCCATGTAAACACTGCATAAGTCGTTGGAGCTTGGCGGTTGCCAGGCCCCAGCAACTGTTGCCAACCATTTTGCACGATCAGCAAAGTATTTTAACACATTAAACTTGCACATTATTTCGCTAACAAAAACATTAAAACAAAATACAACGTCCATATTTAACCAAAAGAACGTCTGCAAATTCAGTAACAGGCAATTTAAAATGAGCAAACAGTGGACCATTTTTAACTAAAACAAACTATAGTGGATTAAGCGGCCTAGTTGTACAGCTATGTAAACTAGGCAAACACTGGACCATTTTCAACTAAAAAAAAAATTGTATTAAACAACCTGGTCGTTCACATCATATAAAGTCAGTATGATTAGAATAGCACGTAAATAGCACTTATGAAAACATAAACACATCAAATATCAATTTAAAATTCATATTAAAAACCTTAAATATTGCAAAGATTCGTTAAAAAAGAGCACTTACCTTTATTTTTTTTTAAATAACCGCTCAGAAATGTCCCCAACTCACACCGACTTATAACATAACACCAGCATGCTTTCCTTTATTTAGCTTTATATTCACACCATATTTCTAACACACACAAATTCTTTTCATACATTACCATATTTCATTCCCTTCCATCCATAACGTAAAACAATTTCAAATTTCCAAACTGACGATCATGCTGACAATACACGTATTCTTTATGGTTGCCAGTCACAACTGCCAGTGGCAGGGTACTTCACTTCCGATGTGTATCGCCCAAGACGGTGCCAGAAGTATCACCAAATGAAACATGTAAACAAACATCGAATGTAAACAGCACTGGATATGGAATATAGTCCCATTTTTTGTCATATCCACGGATACAAGTATGGATATTTTTGTTTGGAAACTATTTTGAAGGAATACATCATCTTGAAGCGATTATTTCTTGCACAATGTGTGAAATAATCTGCCACAATGATTAACTTTCAGTTCCTAATTTAAACGAGGGATTTTTGTGCTAAAGAAAAAGACTCACTTAAATAATAAACAGTATTAAAGTTTTAAACAATAAAAGTTAAGTTTAATTACCAAAAAAATCAATATAATAGAATAATTTGATTTTTTAATTTCTTTGACTGAAATGCCATTAAAAGATCCATCAGGGATGTTAACTCCAACACTCGATTTGGGAGCACCCCGGGAGCAGAAAAAATTTCATTTGGGAGCACCTCGGGAGCAGAAAAATTCCATTTGGGAGCAGAAAAATTCTATTTGGGAGCAAAAAAATTCCATTTAGGAGCACCTCGGGAGCACAAAAAAATAGTTTCCGAGAGGAAAACTAAGATTCGAGATCAGAATTAACATGATTTTAGAGCATAAAATTGAAGATTTAGGAACACAATAAATGCATACAAGAAAAGCAAAGTTTGCAAGCAAACACCATTTGCTAAAAGCAAAACACTATTTGAAAGCACTTTAGGAAAGCTCTGGGAAAAAAAAGGGTGTATACAGGCTATGCTATCAGCAACTTGGTAAAAACAATACATGGATTTACATGGACGGAAGGAATTTTTTTTTTTTTTTTGTGTGTGTGTGTGAAACTGCTCTTTTTAATATGGCAGCATTTATATGGTTTTCATATAAATGCTAAATGGAAAGAGAGTGGGAGGGAAGTCTTTCTTATATGCAATGGTACTTTTAATGCATGTTCGAAGGTTGTAAAAATACTAATATTTAAATGGTAGAATTAACATTTCTGCCATTTATATCATTCTAGAATTATGTATTCAAAATTTAGTCTATTTTAAAATAAAGACTTTAATTACGGATCTATAAATGAAATTCGTAACACATTCTGAAAAATTTGCGGACGCACTTTGGCTGAACACGGGCCCAGAGGCGTCGCCCCGTCTGCCCCCTCTCGTAGAGCCTGCACACACACAAAAAGAAAAACAGTGGTGTGGTTTTAAGAAAAAAGGTTTAGGAACACTGGCAACTGAAGACTCAAAAATCATGCGTCCATGTTGAAAAGTGAAGAACGCTTACTTTTGCTGACATAAGCTCGAATGAAGAAGTAGTGAGACGACATCTCCCCGCTCATGATCTTCACGGGCCGAAAATGTCTAGCCCGGCCCGGCATTTAATCAAAATATAAAATTCAGACCCGGTCCAGCTCGTATATTAATCATGATTTAAGGAAGGGGGGGGGGAATCACAAGCCAATCGTTTGGTCTTGTCCAAATTTTAGGAGAGCAAAAATTTCCGGAAAGGCTCGATTTTGCAAGCGCAGAGGACCGTCTTTAAGAGTATACGCTTGTTCCGGTCCATTCTAGAAAATGCTGAGGTCAGCCCGTGCCTTGAATGAATCGTGCTGCAAAAGCCTGGGCCCGCACAGATCTCTACCCCCCGCGACTACACCACTGGCAGCGGATTTCCGAATTATTTTGAAATGAAATATTCTATTAATTCTGACAGCCTAGATTCTGATTTCTAAACCGGTCATGCTTCCAATTTTCATTCTTGCTATGGGCCGGGTCATAAACCGTGATTTTTTAGGGGCTGGGACGTCACCGCAATATACTGTTTTCTTTACGGACCGGTCTGGTTTAGATCAGGGGCGGCCCTGCGGTACATGACACCCACTCCACCCTGCAAACGTAGAAAAAGACGTCCCTTTTACTTTTTTCAAAATTGCTTTTATGATTTTAAGTTGGAAATCATGCCCATTCATAAACAAAAAACGGTGCCCGTTGCGATGATTACTTGTTTGCCTATCTGGCCGGCCCTGATTGAGGTGACTAACAAAGCGCGACTGGTCCGATCCGGGGCGGGTAGAATGGCTTCGGAATGCAGCTTTCGTATGCAGTTTGAATCTTGCTTTACTGCTAACTAGCTTTCCATACACGATTTAAAAGATAAATGAGCATGGCAAAAATTTAACAAAGAGTCAAAATGACGTATTCGGCGCAGACCGGCGCAAAAATCGGCTAAAAGCGCAGTTCGGCGCAATATTTGTGTTTCGGCACACCCTGAAAGAGTCAAAATGACGTATTCGGCGCAGACCGGCGCAAAAATCGGCTAAAAGCACAGTTCGGCGCAAGAATTTGTGTTTCGGCGCAATCGGCGCAGAATTAACATCCCTGGATCCATGCAAGATTCGCTGAAAAAACAGCTGATCAGGATAACTTTTTTTTTTTTCACCTCTCTGATAGATCCGGATTATGTCTTTTTATCCAGACGGATAGGGATCTTTTTTTCTTACAAATATCCACAGATACGGATATCTCGCACACCTATTTATAACCACCCTGAACATTGGAGAATGTTGCATGACTTCTGACTATTATATATATATATGCAGGGATTGACAGAAGTTTTAAAATTTTAGGAGCCAGAAAAAAATTATTTAGGAGCCACATATATATTGAATTATATTAATGGAAAAAAGCTAATTATCAAGGGATAATTTTTAGTCACTTGGGCAATCGGGTATTTTTGAACCCTGTATATGAGTGTTGTTATACACAGGGTGTCCAGTGCTAACTATGCAATGGCTATTTCCTAAACCGTTAGTCAGAGACACATAGTTCCAATTGCAAAAATGCTTTAAATTGTACACTGTCTACCAATAAGTATTTGGACACCTATGCAAATGATGATATCTGTGGTCCTGAGGTATGTCACGGTCTCCGCCAGTATATATTGTGTAGGAAACAGCATCGGCATTATTCGCATGCACTTTTATTCAAATCTCTGCAGGTGTACAATAAATAAATTAAAAATATTGAAAAATTGTTAATGAATAATGAAAAAAAAGTAATATTAAAACTAAAAAACATTTATGCATTTCATTTTAGAAATTTTTTGAAGATGCAGAAGAAGAAATGGACTTAAAAGTACAAGCATTTGTCAACATACATGTTTCTTTGCAAGTATTACTGGAATATTTGGAAAAAATAACTTGCAAAACTGAAACTGGTGAAGCTGTTCAACTGAAGCAATATTATCGAAATTGTGAAGAAAAAATTTTAGAATCTTTGTTAAAAGTAAGTACAGTTAGTTTCTTTTATCTTGAAGGGAGAGCATGTGGTGAGAGCTGGTTTTGAACCTGTGAAATCTGTATGGTAGAGTGAGGTGTTTTCCAACCAGGTCAAAAGGTACTCATTTGGCCGGTCTTCAACTGCCAAGATGTAATGTACGCGAAAGCAGTCTTGTGCTGCCACAATCTATATAACTAATCATGCTATAAGTTCTAGATAAAAAGATACTAAGATACAAAATTATGCGATTGTCTGCTGTGACTCAAATGCAGCAGACAATTTTTAAATTCACCATTGAAGATCCTCTGTTACATTTTTCAAAACAATGTAGTCTTTCACACATTTTATTATAAATAAATCAAAGCTTTTAACGCAGTAAAATGAATATCAAACAGAACTGTACAACAGCTATTTTATTTAAAAAAAAAAAAAAAAGAGAGAGAGAGAGAGAGCTGCTTGTTGACTTTTAGAGGTCTTAAATTTTAGAGATTAAAAGGTTACTCATTTATTGAACAGTTAAATTTTCTGAAACTACCAGCATTATAGACAGTACTAGAAGCAGTCCTCTGTGCTCGATGAGAACACCCGCTCTTGTCAAAGTAGTAAGGGAAAGATTTTTTCAAAATTCTTTTTGAAAGAAGACTCTTCTTGCTAAACAGGTGAACTTCTTAAAAAGAACAATGTGTCACATAATAAACAAAGACCTTAGACTAAAAGATCGAAGACAACTGGCCATTTTTTTTCAAATGAATTAAAGTATCAGAAGTATTTTAAACAAAGAGCACTGCTGTGGCATAATCATAATAGCTGCAGACAAATTCTGTTTACAAACAAGAAAAATTTTAACAGCCAGTATTACCAAGTATATGCAAGGATTGCTTGAGAAAATAAATATCCATGAAGAAAGCTCATTCTCTGACTTCCGTAATGATTTGGTGGGGTGTCAGTTATGAAGGTGTCACAGAGGTTAATTTTTGCGAGAAAGGAATGAAAACTTCACAAAAGTTTTTCAAAACACCATCTTAAGACCAATAGGGAAGACTTGAATGTTAATCTGTTCAATAAAACTTATTGGACTTTTCAACATGGCTCTGCTCCTATTCATAAGCTGAAGATGACACAGTTCATTAGCGGCTGAAAAAGAATTGCCAGACTTAAAAGAAAACAAAAATTACCTTTCCAACAGTCTGGATTTAAGACCACTTGACAGTAAATTGTGGTCAGTATTTGATGCAAAGGTGTACCAAAACAGTATCCCAATTTGAAAAGTTTTAAACACTTATTAAGGAAAACAGTGATGGAAATTCGAATTGAAGTAGTGTGAGCCCCAATAGATGAATGGCCATACACACTTAAAGATGTGTGAAGTCAAAAGTTGATCATTTTGAATAAAGTGGGCAATATGTTAAATTTAAAGATAAAATAAAACTTTAAAGAGATTTATTTCTAGAATTGATTACTGTGACAAAGTTGCTGGTTTGACTATTTTAACATAATTAAAACTGCATTGCGACAAATGAAATCCACGTTCGATACACTTAGTTGCAATATAAGAAACAGACATGAAATACTTAAAACTACTTTATTTAAAAGAAACTATTGAAGCATAAAATTATTACAGTGGCTGGTGGGGGCTCAGTGAAATAAAAATATGTCCTACAAGGACAGTGAAAATGATATGGAATGATTTAAAAATTATGCTGGTACAGAATTACACAGTGGCGAGGACAAAAACTTGACTGAGATAAATAACACCAAGCCCAGAGCAACCCTAAAACTTAATCCAATAAAATTTAAATGATGGAATTGCGAGCAAATAATTTTAAACATGTTGCAGATCAACAAAAAATAGTAACTCCAACATTATGCCAAAGAGGGGGTAAGCACTAAGCCGTTACTATTGCAAACGAACATAATGCAATCTATTTTTAGCCCAGAATGGCTCCAAATGTCTGATGAGACAAATAAACAATTAAGAAAAATGCATATTGGAAAAAGCGAATATAGAGATTAAAAGCCGAAGTGACAGAAAAATGAGAATAGAAATGATTTAGAATACATGATTTTGAATAGATTAAATTTAAGAAACACATATCTAATTTTAACACAAATAAATGATTGTTAAAATTAGATATGTGATCTTCATCACAATCACAAAGTTTTTTTAGTATGTAAAGTTTATAAAGTAATAAAACAAAATCTATAGAAAGGTATTTATAACTACAGTTCTGATATTTATTTGTAGATGATACTTTCAAATCTGGAATATTTCAAAGATGAAATACTAGAAAATTATGTATTTCCTTTTATTGAATTGGTTTCTCAGTCTGAAGATGAATTTGTTAAATCGTCCCTGAACAGAGCCAAATTAGTGTTCTTGTCATTTTTGAGAAATGCTGTTGAAAGGTAATTTCTTAAATTTGTCTTACTACTCATTTAATTTGTGTAACATAATATAGTAATTTTAGAAAAAACTATGAATTCTGTTAAATATACATAAACTGTGAATCAATAATTGCATTGCTCTTTCTTGTTTATCTCAAATCAAATAATCTACCTATTCTGTCAATTCTATGGAGAAAATATGTCACTATAAAATTTTAAAAGCATAGAAAGTAAAGATACAAAATGAACTTTTATAGTAAAATATTAATAGAAAAATGTTCAATAATGCCTTAAAGTGTCGTCTTTATAGATAATTTATTTAAACTTCTTTTTAATCTTCTGAAACAAATTAAATTTGTTAATTTGAAAAAAATCAGAAATTTTCTTATTACTACTACTACATTTATCTTCTAATCAGCATGATCCTTTATAGTAGTGAATGAAAATAAGTTAGCTAAAACTGCATTTATTCTGTTTTTCAACACTTGTTTTAATAATTTGTATATCTCCATTTCAGTATGCGAAAGATCATAAGGTGGCTGAATGGAACATGTAATCCTTCACCTACATTTTACCTAGAAGAAACGAAACAACACATAGAATTTTCCTATTATCTTGACATATGTATGCATCCACTGGTAAAAGATTTAGTGTTGAAAATTTTAGACAGATTTTTCAGCTATATAAATGAAATAAATCAAAATTTAATCTAGTTGTTCTTTATTTGTACGAAATCTAATTTAAAAAACACTATTAAATAAAAGTGTTTCTAACATATGGGACACAAATATTACATTACTTTTACATAATATAACAAAAAGTGTAACTTTCTATACAGCAGCATTATTTTCATCTATTGTGCATAGTAAATTTGTCTTAAAGTATTATTTTACCTATCTGCTCATTTTCAAAAATAATAATCTTTGCATTTTGAATTGAATTGTGTAATATAGTAAAAATATAAATATTCATTATTTTCAATGAACACACATTTACAAAACACAAAAACTAGACCATACAATTATTTTGTTAGTATAATATAGAACCTATTGTTACGAATTTTCAGGGCAACCCGCTGCTCTGGGGCTTAAAATGGTTTAAAATTCGTATTCTATGCTTCAAATAGATAAATTTTGCTTTTTGTTGCATCAAAATCGGTCAATTAGAACCGGAGATATGGAGGTTTCGGTTTGCCATTGTTTTTCAATGGAGGTTCTAGAAATCTCGAGAAATATTAGTCCTAGGGTTTCGATCTCTTCACATTTGAGGACTTATTTTTGGCACCAAATTTGGCGATATTTCGCCAAAAGTCGCCAAGCTTGGCGACTTTTTGGTAATTTGGCGTGATTTTCCCAATGGGGCCTGGAAGTTGTTTTACCTGCATTAAAAACGCATAATAACCTAACATTTCTCTTCTATGACGTAATCAGAAGTCCCGCTTTATCTGGAATCTTCGAGGAATATACTTTTCTAGAAACTGTTCACAGCTTCTGCCTACTCTATAAATTCCACCAGCGCGCTGCTCCGACAGTTCAGTTCAGTGAGAGTTGAACGCTCAATGTGTGAAGAGCTCTCAGTACGCTTGCTTTGTGAATTGATAGTGCTATAGAAGCTGTGTTTTAGCTTGCTTTGTGAAGCTGTTTTTAAAGTGCTGTGTGTAAATTCTTCATTGCTGTGTCTTAAGGGATTGTGTACGATATCCCTTGAATATTTCCACTGAATTTTTGCCTGTGAAAGTGACTTATTTTGTGTGAGAAATACAGCATTTGTGAGAGCTTCTGATCTAAGCGGATTGTTAAAAGCATGCTACTGCTAGATTGTGCTTGTGAATTGTGTACAGCTGATTGTTCTAGAAGTTTGTGTTACATCCTGACAAGTGACTTTTTACTTGAACTTTTTACATCAACTGGACTTTAGAACGACGAACCCCAGGAGTAGCAGAGTAATTCCGCAACACTATTATCCAGAATGGTCGGGACCAGATGTATTCTGGATAACTGGTTGGTATTAACACAACATTCACTGATTTGATCAGTAGCATATATGTTACTCTACTTTTGATTACAATTAAACATTAATTGTTAATATACTTAAAAAAATAATATAAAAAAACTTTTAATAAGATCAAGATAAATAGTAATCATATTTAGAGAGAAAGTAGTAAAGTATAGAACCTGTTATCCAGAATGGTTGGGACCGTATTCTGGATAACTGGTTGGGGATTAGCATGACATCTACTGATTTGATTGGTAGCATAAATGTTACTCTCTTGATTAGAATTAAACATAAATAGTTAATATACTAGAAAAATAATATAAAGAAACTCTTAATATGATCAAGATAAATAATAATCATTTAGAGAGGAAGTAGTAAGTATATGATAACTTCTTGAAAACAGTCACACACTAAAAAAATAAATAAAATACCTAACCAGATTGCTACTTTAAATTCTAGCTGTAGTACTCACAATAAAAAAACAAAAACATAAGAAATATTTTTAAAAAACTCATTTTTTTTCTTTTCTTTCGGAAAAAAATAGGAATTTAATCGATTGAAAAATGATTCTGGATAACTGGTTTTCTGTAACTGGTTTCCGGATAAGAGGTGTAATTGTATGATACTGTAACTGTATGATAACTTCTTGAAAACTTACACACACTAAAAAAATAAATAAAACACCTTACCTAATTAATTACATTTTAAATTCTAGTTGAAGTACTCAAAATGAAAAAGCAAAAACGCAAGAAATGAAAAGACTCAATACAGGATGGATTTTTAATTTTTTTTTTTTTTTTGAACATTTGATCAATTTTTTGAAAAATATAGGAATTGATTGAAAAATTATTCGAGATAACTTGTTTCCGGATAAGAGGCTCCATACTGTAACATACTTTTAATATCAGGAGCCTGTTAACCTGATCGAGTTTCTAATGCAATTATAAATTTTTAACATCAGAATGATGAAGATTCTGCTTGCAATCTGAAAGTCGTGGGCTGAAAAGAACCTGCAAATGTTCTGTGCAAAAGAAAAAACAGTATATACATATACTTAAAACTATATTTATTCATTTTATGTATACATTTAAAAATATATAGTAATAGTTCTAAATTATTAACTTTTTAATTGTTGGTTTTATCCACCTGCATTTTATGAAATATCTCTTATTCCATCCTTCTAAAATTAAAAAAGAAAGGAATTATGAAATTTTCATTTCTAAAATACAATACAGTCTACAAAAATGCTTTAGATATGTATTTAAAAAGCAACACTCACAACAAATGTATTACATTAGATAGAACATACACTTAAAAATAAAAGTATGTTGATGATAACAATTGAAATCCCTAAAACTTAAAACTTATATTGAAAATAATATGATGAAATTTTTCCAGTCTCGAATGAATCAGTCATTTCAAAAACTACATAAATCACGATTTTTCTAACCTCAGTCAGGTATATATTTTTTTAAACCTTCAATGCATAGTGTGTCATATTTGATACATAAATTTATTTTATTATTATATTAAAATCCCAGTATATTTCTTATCCTGGTGCATATTGGCGTGATACATAAAATATACATATAAACTACTGTTTGAACCTGTCTCTGTTAATAAATGGCAGAACAGAAGTCTTCTTAAAATTTGCAATTGAAATTAATCATTTTCATCATGGACAAGCATAAAATTTTATTTCTTACTGTTTAGATAAATGGCTTCTGAAATCATATAGGATTATGCTTCAGGAAAAGTGCCTCCATACACAAAATATCAATTCTGATATTTTAATAAAACTACTTTATTCAATTACTTCTAACTTGCAGGGTTGTAATAAAACCCAGTTGTTTTTTCCCAGAACCCAAAAGCTGGGTGTTTTTTATCTGAAACCAGGGGTTTTTTTAACCAGTTTTTTTTTTAATGCAGTTTTAAGGAAAAAGCAATGCTATTTGAAAAAGACGTGTAAATATTAAATAATTATTTAAAGAAATATTAAATTTATGTATAATAATTTTTTAATTTAACTATACAAAAAACAAGAATGCAATATTTTTAATTTTTTATAAGTAAAAAGATGTTTTTATTATTGAAATTAAATTTTTGCATTACATGTTTTATTTTAATGATGTCAATTTAAATCTAATCATATTTAAATCATGATATCAAAAACCCCACTAAATTAAATATTTTTCTATTTCAAAATATATATATATATTAAAATCAAATATTTGGATAATTTTTAAACTTAAATTTCTTAAAAAGAAAAAAAAAGTTTTTCAAAAAGCCAAGTAGTTTAAAAAATTTTGGAACTTATTTCTTTAAAATTCAAAATCCTGTTCATGTATAAAAGTAACTGATTAAAATTGGTATTTAATTAGATCTGTTACTATTTACATATATCTTAATAACTTAGTTTGTATAATGAAATTATTTGCCCTATTATTGGGGGAGGGGAATAAAGTGCAATTAATTTTGGGGGTAAAATAAAGAAAGATAGACTATATAAATGTCCTTTAAAGGGGTGAAGCAAGAAGGTGGAGGGGACTGTAATCTGCACGGAAAGTATCATTAGTAAAGTATCTGAAATATACAAGTTTGTGTATTTATTTATTTATTATTTTTTTCATCATAATGTATGCATTAGAGATGAGAGATGATTTGAGTATTTCATTCACAGCATTATTTCTGCTGGCAAAACTTATGATATTCTAGCAATAAAATAGTATCTTCATATCATTTATAATTTAGCTTAAACTTCAGTCTTGGGTTCTGACTTAAATAACATATTTTGGGTTTGGGTGGACTCACATTTTAAGTACTGAGGCTTTGTCTTAAAAAATGAGTTGCAAGATCTCTCATTTCTTCTGCTTTATCAGAGAAGCAAATGATATGAACTCATTAATATAAACAGATGAAAGATATAGCTGATCTCGTGATTGACTAAATAATAAACCATCAATCGAAATTATCTGAAGAGTTTCAGTATGAGCTAGATGCTCTTGTTCCCCATTCTTTATAAAATAATTAAACCAATTCATTTGAAAACAATGTATCATTTTTAAAAATATGTTTACAAGAAATAAATTAGAAATTTCTCATGAGCCTAAGTCTGAACACAAGAGTGAAATACAAAACCTGGGCCTAGTTCCAGCCCAAGCTGAGCCTGCCTAATCTGTAACATGTATCAGTTAGACCAATGCTTCCCAACTTTTTTTATTGCCGCAGAGCAGTCAACGATTGATAATTTTACTGTGGGATGTTCATTGTTTATATATTAGATTGGTTTGATTCAATAATTTTAATTTAATTATATTAAACATGTTTTCAAAATAAAATTTGTCAAAGTCAAATATTGGCACAAAAGCCCCTCTGCGGGGCCATGGCCTTGTGGGCTCTGGCAGGGCCTTCACGACCATGGGCTACAGGGTGCAGATGCATATGCTTCGGCCAGTGTTTGACCCCAAGCAAGCTTAGTCTTCATTTTATCGACCTACTCAAGGGATGAAAAGCTGATTCGGCCTTGACCAGCCCGGGATTCGAACCCCGGACCTATGGGACGACAGCGCAGTGCGCTAACCATCACACCACTGGGCTTCAAAATAAAATATAGATAAAAAGTGAATATAAAGGGATTTAACATTTTAATAAAGCCGCCAGGTGGTGCAGAGGCTTAAGATTCATTCTATCATGCCTTGAGTCCTGATTTGATTCTAGGCTTGGACTTTGTTAATTTGTCTGTCACTTCATAGGGGTAACTCTGGCCGCACATTGGGTGCCCCTATAATTAAATGGCTAATGGTTCGGGCCTTAGTAGTGGCAAAGGCTTACAGCCAGTGCCTGCCCATTGGGGAAAATAAATAATAACAACTTACTAGAACGCTAAATCAATGAGAACCCTAAGCTTGTTTCTTTGCAACGAATCAATTCTATCAGGGAGTAATAGGAGACAATGACACTTGAAGTATGTTGTGTATACCCAGTTTATTCTGCTGTTTTATTTTGGTTGCTGTCACTGCAGAAAACCCTGCTTCTTACAGTAGTAGGGGATCCAGAAAATTTTTTGGGGAGGGGCAAAAATTTGGAAAAAGCTTATTTCACCCAAACAAAATGAACAATAAAGCAGAATTTTAGTCTAAAGTAATGTAAAACTTTTTGAAAGGGGCTAAGTTATAAAAAAGATCCTTTTAGCTACTTAAAGTGTATAATTGCAAATAAGCAAAACTTACAATAAAGCAAATAAGCAAAACTTACAATTGCAAATAAGCAAAACTTACAATAAAGCAAAACTTAACCCTTTAGCAATCTCTTTTGGGGGGGCTGAAGCCCCCCTAGCCTCAACCTGATCCGCTACTGTCTCACAGATAGGTTGACGGAAATGGCAATAGAAATTTAAGTGACAGCAATTTTAATTCATAACCTTGAAATATTTAATAAAAATAAACTGACCGGATTCTGAAAAAAGAATCCGGTCAGATAAAGACAAGATTAACCCTCTAGAAACAGCAGGTATTTATAAAATAAATTTCACTTATAGAGATTCCAACCTTCCCGGATACTACATTGGTGTTACAAAAAGAAGAATTAAAGATAGAATTAAAGAACACATAAACGACATAAAATACAATAGACAAAGTACCGCTCTATCCCGCCTAGCCTTAAAGGAAAATATAGATATAGATTTCGTAAATGTCAAGAAAATAGCTAATTACAAGACAGGAAGCGTTGGAAATAATGACACAAGAGGGAGCTGTCAACGACATGGCGCATGCGCAGATCGAGCAGTCATGGCAAGCCTTGGTGAAGAAGAAGTGGTGAACGAGCCAAGCAGCTCAGTTCTGATGATGACAGCGGGCTAGGCTGTCGAAAGCGCTCATGGTGCGTGTTTTAATTATTTTACGGAGATTTTAGGCTTTTTAATGTTTTTAACTAATTACTAAGGTATTTCCGTGTTTAAATTTTAACTAAATAGTTACAAGATTTCTTTTTTACGAAGGGATATGCTTAAAAAGAACTAAATTTGCTCTGAAGGAACTTAAATATAACTCCAAAGGATTTAAAACCAGGACAAGTTTGTCTTGATTTTAAATCCTCCAGAGTTTTTTAGCTTCTTCAGGGCGAATCTTTTTTTTTTTTTTTTAACTTGTATAAATTAGCACAAACCCAACAACACCAAAACTCGAGAGAAACACACCCAAGTAAATAAAATGGAAACAATTTAATGTTCCTTGGGCAGCCTGGTACCATTTGATCCATGGACCAGTACTGGTCCCCGGACCGGGGGTTGGGGACCACTGAGTTAGACCAATTATATCAAGCTTTGTGGCAATGAGATCCTACTTTCAACATTCAGGTTAAACGACTATATATATATAGTTTCTGAATGTAACTATTTATTTGCTACATAAATGAAGCATCTAGAAAATGTGTTAGAGCATTTAAAAAATGTCAAAATGTTTTAATTGTATTATGTTGAATAAGGTAATCTGTTTTAATAAAACTAAGATAGGAAATTCAACAATTTTAACATTCAACCATGGAATATTTAATCCAATAATTTAATTTTTGCTTAAAAAAAATTTTTTTAATCCAACTTTTTTGATTTCTGATTTCAAAAAAAAAAAAGAAAAAGAAAGAAAGAAAGAAATTAAGATGTAAGAAATTAACTTAAAATATGCAAGAAAGCAAATGTGTTAAAAAAATATAAAGTTTTTAAAAATTGTATTTTGCATATAGTTACATATTTTAACAACTTGTGTATATTGATGCAAAATTGGGTGTTTTAATCACTTTATTTTGCAAACAAAAGAAAATATTAAAAATTATCATCCTAATAAAACCTTTATGCATCTTAGAGGATTTTGTTAAGAAAAAAAATCAAACAAATTTTATAATAGAAAACATTAAAAACTAGTTTTAAAAAAAGTAGGAACCAAAAAATAGTTTAATAATGAATTACTAAATCAAACAGAAAAACTTACAGAAATTTTGGAAACATTTTGACTGGTAAAACTATGCTAGCTTGTAATTTTTCTTTTTCTATAGTTATGCATTTCTTGGTTTACAATAGTTATACAAAATCTAAATACAAGCAACATTTTTTACTTAACTTAATGTTTGTTAATGTTGTGTATGATAAATTTGTTTTAGAGTGTCATTATGTGGAAAAACAGAGCTCAAATTTCAGAATCTTAATAGCACCTCTTTTTTTACTACATATTTCAAACCAGCATGCCAAGAGAAGTCAGATGCAAATTTTCATCAATTTGCATCAAATACTCGTTAAGAATTAGGCCATTTAATGTTCAAGAGAAATTTTAAATTTTTATTTAAATTTTCTAAATGAATAAATTTATTTCTTTATTTTTTTATCTAAAAACTATTGTAAGAAAGACCAATTGTGTTTTATAACTTTTTTTTAACTTAATGAATTACTAAATCAAACAAAAAAAACTTACAGAAATTTTAGCAATATTTTGACCAGTTTTTTAGAAATGGTGAAATTTTATTAATGATTTTTTATTATCTCTTTTTGAATAAATCCAACCTTACAAAAAAAATCTCATAACTAAAATTGAGTTTTTTTCAACAGCATTACCATGTAAAATTATTGAAAATACCTCAACTAACTCTAATAATCAATTTGTCTCCTTAATATGTCGTAAAGTCGAAATATGTTTTATTTCAACCAATGCAAACAATTTATGCAATGACAATAGCTTATTATAAAATGTATTACTCAAAAATAATTTTTTCACAGTATATGGCTTTACCAAATAAAAAAATGGGGGAGAGACATTTTTCAAAGGTCTGGAATTTTTAAAGTGCCGATAATTTTATTAGTTCGCTTTTTTTAATAGACTCTCCTTGTAATTAGGTATTCTTAAAATTAATTGATACAGTAAAACTTCTCTAAAGTGGCCACCATCAGTTCTTCTAGAAAAGTGGGCATTTCAAGGGGTGGCTGAAGAATAATGGTGCTTACTTAAAATTTTTAAAAGTTGAACACCTTCATATATCCAATACATTAAAAACAAAATATGTACTGTATGTGCATTGTGAAATATAAAAAATTTCAATGCATATTTTATCATCCTACATAGAACAAAAATTATTCTATATTATAGCCTACATATTTATTTTAATACTACTAAACTACTGTTTGACTACCAATTAGATAGAAATATAAACATCTGGTATAGAGGCAAAAATGGGTATGTCCGTTAGTTGTTGGGGGATGCCAGTCAGATGTGTGCTTGCTGTTGAATTATTCAGATGCAGTTTTGAAGAAATAACGATTTGTTTTCTGTGATGATATTTTTAAACTTAAATGAATCAGTTTATGCATTTAAAATAATACAAGCCAGATTGCTGATTTTTAATATAAATAATAAAACATTATCCACTTACTTTTCCCACTACTCTTCCGGTGCATTTGGATTCATCTTACACACAGGCAGCTTGCCAATATTCCATACCAAATGCAGTCAGACAATATATATGTACATTATTCAAAAGATTCATCGATTGTCTTTTGCATTAATACACCTACATTTTTCTTTACTAGTTCATTTTCTATGTTATGTAAAAGTCCCTCTAATAACTACACAGTTAGAGGCAGATACATCATCCATGCTTGAAATTAAATATTTCATCCTATTTAGTGCATAATATCCCTCTTCCAATGACATTGCATCAATTTCTTCATTCGATTCTTCTGATAAAACACATTCTGGAGTGGAATTTAGTCCTATAGCAATGAAAATTTGTTTTAATATTTCAGCATGGTACAGTCTAGGGCACTCATTAACAAAACTGACCACTCAGAAGGGTCGGCTGTTATATTTTTGAGGCTTTGGGACTGTGTTGGTCAGGGTGAGGGGTGGTTGCCAGATAGGGGTAACATATATGTTATTCCAAGGTTCTCTTGATTTGGTACTTGAAATTTTTGATTGCTTTGAGAGGTGGCCATTTAGAGAAGTTTCACTGTTATTTATATCTGAACTTTTAATAAAGAAGAAAACTCCAGAGCCATGCGTAGATTACTTAAGTTATAATCAGACACTCACATTAATATAGCATCAAATTTTATGTGAACACACACATACAGACACAAAAAAAAAAAAATACTTACATTAATTATATAACAAACACTAGCTTCTGGCATTGATGGAGATTTTAAAAGATGAGCTTGTCTCTTTTCTTCAGTCCATGACAGAATCAATCGAATAGTGCAAGCATGACCCCAACTTTCACCAAGAGCAGGAATCAAATGAGAACTACCATTTGAATCTATCTTTGTTGTCATTTGGTTAGTCAAAACAACCTGGATTAAAAGTACACAAGCAAAGCTAGTAACAATTTTTAGTCACTAATTGTATATTAGAATTGATCATTTAAAAAATTCACTTCAGTCACAACTTTTCAGGAATCAATAAAAACTGTACAACACACATGTATCTGGATTTTAAACAACTTGTTCACACTGTGGTGACTGAGTTGGGTGGGGGTTAGGTTTATCCTAGAAAGATTAGATTTTCTATTTCAAAAATAAATTTCCCCCTTCCTTAAGAAATACATTTTTTTTAAAAACCTAATTATAGCAATGCTTGTAGGTTTATTATACTTTTGGCTTCAAGGTATGTAATACTTATGTAATACTACAACAGAGATTTGCAAACTTTTTTTCCTTTAATATTGTATTGTTCTACATCCTAGTAATGATTATTCCCTAAATATACATAGGCAATCCCAAAGTTTTCTATTTTGGGGGGATGTAAAAAAACTGTTAATACAGTTGTTGGCCATACTGTTGTGAGCAGTCCTTCCTCTACTCCCAAATAAGCACATGCATGCTTCATTCAGTCTCGGTTTAGCAGCCTTTCAAAATGGAACTCCTACAGAATACTACCACTAAATATGATGCTCACATAGTTATTCAACTTTTGAATACAAAAGACTTTAAACCAGTTGAAAAACATTAATGCATAAATGTCAAAACCATTTTCAGGTGATGTCAAACTCTGAGGCAAAACTTTAGTTAGAATATCACCAACCACCCACCATACAGTCCAGACATGGCACAAATCAACTACCACCTGTTCTCAAAATTAAAGGAGCATTTATCTGGATGGTGATGATTCTGCTAAAAGGATGAGGTTACACACCTCCTGAAAAGCCTAACGACAAATTGGTATAACATGGGCAGGGCACTGTAAAACTGCTACAGTGGCTACGAAAATGCATCGACCGAAATACTATGTATTTAAAATGATGTGGCTATTATAGAAAATAAACATTTATTTGTATGTCTAAAAATATAGGAACTTTAGATTTCAACAGGAAAAGGGTAATTCCAAAAGTAAATATATTAATAGGTTTAAGTAAAACTTTTGTAAGTTTTGTACTTTCAATTTATGCTTTTCATAACTTAATACATCATTTAAATACATAATTAGTAAGTTAGAATAGAAAAGAACCAAGGAGAGTTTTTATCTACTATGCAGTGTCAATGTTTGCTGAAATATCTGAGAGACCTGAAGTTTGGAGAAGTATTGAATTACAAAGCTAAAGAAATAAGTTTGGTAGGGAGTTCAAAAATCAGACTTGGAGTTATTTAAACAATATAAATGATAAAAATTACAAAAATGACTAGATAATTTAATTTTTAAAAATAGTTTAGCAATTACATTAGATTATAATACTCAACAATAATGCTAATTTGCTGATTTATGACTTCTTGATTTCTTTTCAATTAAAAATAGATATAGCAGTATACGGCATTGACTATTAATTTTCTTATGAAGCAGTAGATTTCCAATTTAGCTGGATCCAGAATATATATATATACCCTGAAATAATAATAAATCACGACTTACTTAGGTCTACTTTTCAAGTGTCAAAGCCGTATCCATGGAAATCAATATTGTGAGTCTCTTAAAAAAAAAAGAAAAAAAGGACAAAACTACTTTAATTGCAGGGGGAAATGCCCTCTCAGGGTGGTGGCAGAAGCCTTGCTCAGCTTTCTCAATTACATTTTAAAGAGCGAGTTGCAACAGTTTAACAAAGCTAAATTGAAACTAACACTGGCATGTAAAACAACTGTTTTTAAACAATCCATCACAGACTGATACAAGAGAAACACCCCTACATAGAGCAAGTGGTGAAGTGCCAATGTGTGTGTGCCAATTCAAACACAGTCTATGACACATGATGTCATCCTAACTCTGTGTGTGCCAGCTTCAAGATCATGATATCACAACATGGAGGCTTCACTGATGTTTGAAATTGAACGGAATTTAAGCTCTGTTTATATTCTCAATTTCACGGCCAAGACATAAGTGAATCATTACATGCATTTTGAAATTAGTTTTAATGTTCTTTCAAGGTATTAAGGTGGAAAAGAATAACTTAGGAAGTACTATAGTGGATAATTTAAGAGTATATTTTAACTTTATGAATGCTTGTTTATGCGATTATGGCAACGCTACGTTAGGGCGATCTACCAAGGATGCGGGGGTGCCTTGGTAGGAGGACTTTCTAAGGGGTTCTAATATGTATTCACGTTACATCTGGAGAAAACCTACCAAAATTCCACTCCGTTAGATTTATTTATTTGTCAGGAGAGGACAGCTCACGTCACTGAATGTGTGTGTCGCTTAGAGCTTCATATACGTCCTTCCTGGAATTTCCCGCCACAATTTGGAACCTCTACTGAAGGTGGGGGACTTTTGCATATTGGCACCCCTCGGAAACTGCTAGCGACTGCCGAGAGGACTTTCGGAACCACGGATTTAATGTGCACGTACACCGCATGTACACGGTTGTCTTTAGTGGTACGCCACTATCGAACCCGCAACCTTCCGGTTATAAGTCCAATGCCTTAACCACTGGGCTACCACGGCCCACACCGTTAGATTGGCACACGATGGGACCCGAACCCAGGAACTTCACATTTCAGCTATCTACTATTTTCAGTGACAAAACCACTGTGCCATGGTGAGGCCCTATTTTAACTTTGAATTAAACTTAGGTTTTAGTAAGTACTGGGCCAGCATGTACCTATGTAAATCGGTTTTCAATCTATTTTTCTAATTTAGAAATTTGAAAAAAATCCATACCCTTTTTTTACCTATTTTAGGATGACAATGAAATACGAAATATAATTTTTAATAATGCTAGATTCATCAATGACTTGTTTAAAACTAAGTTTTAAACCTGCCTTGGCTAAGTGTACATCATGAGTGATGTCATGCACAAGATAAATCTTTAGTTTTTTTTCCTTGGGAAAACATGGCGAGTGTATAAATATCAATTATTTTACTCCACTATATGTTCTTGTTAAGCTTTTTACTTCAATAATGTAACAATTCAACAGTATTTTAAAAATATTTTGCACAAGTACAAATTTTCTTGTCTTAATCCATCCCACATGAGAAAATGTTCTATCTGTGAAAAGAGAAATAAATTAACTCAAAGAAAATTGTTTGCGATATTTCCTAGATACTAAACTTATATATACAATATAATCAGTGGCTTACCGTAGGCCAACAAAAACCTTATTTTATGCTGTCTACGGCCTTTAAGAACTTTATGGGTTATGTTGTAAAAAATAAATTAACAAAAAGTAATATTTTAAAAATATATAAAATTATAAATATGGACTAAATTCTATAGTAGTATTTTAAAATATCAAGGAAATCTAGATTGCCTCTCACGAGATTTTCACAACAATGTGAAGCATGCACACATTGATGAAGGTGATAGATGGTTCCTGAAAGAAAGCAGCAGGAAAGAGCAGCATCAGGAATCATTTGACATGAGGATGACCATGACAGCCACTAAAAAGTGTTATAGAATTTTTTAGGTATTTTTAATAACTACTATGTATTTTTTTTTATTTTCAATAATTATTAGCTTTTTTATTTAATTTTGAAATGCAATATAAAAATAGGACATAACAGTAGTATTTAAAATTCTACATTTTCTGCCCTTTACTGATGCAAAATTACATAGTAGTTCATTATAAATGCCTAAAAAAATTAGGCATTATAAATACCTAAAAGAATAAATCACTCTAATAGTTTCGCCCTTATACAGCCCTGGTTACAATTCCATAAATTTGACTTACGACACACTTTTTCAGTTAATTGAAATAGCTACGTTAAATAAAAGTCAAAAGCAATGTATGTATGAGTTTAAAAAATTAAATTAATAAAAAAATCTCTCTTCAGGAAACTAAGCCACATTAACTCCTTGTACTACCTTCTCAAAAGAGAATGATCGCTGATTTTTCTTAAAAAGTCCTTACATCTAGTTAGCTATCTAATAGTTAGGTCATTAAGTGAGTAGCAACAGGGTTTTTTTTTTTTTTCCCATTCTTTGACAGATAAAAATTTCAACAATGAAGTGAATTTGCGTGTAGTGAAAAAAATAATACTGTATTATATTATATAAAAAACAATGCACACAGTCCATCAATTGCAAGACCGTTAAATTTTTAACATATTTTTCTTGTTAAACATTCCTTTAAATTGTGTGCCAAAAGATTGCATTAATAACATGCATAAGTATTGAAATCTAGCAGGGTCAAAGTGTAAACTTTTTTATATCAAATTTTATAAAATATTTGAAAAACCTACATGGAAAATGAAAATAGTAATCCAATCCAAAAAACTGATACTACATTTCAAACAAATAATGCATGTTTCTCTATTTAAAAAAAATTCTTAACCACAGAAAATAAATTACTAAAATCTATTTTAAATAAAGAAAAAAGTTTATTACATACTGATACTTTATAATCATGAGCTATCTTGACTAAAACTTGCATAATGCCATTCAAAAGTCTGGTACGTAAAGCATAAGATCCATCAAATCCATAACGAAAATGAAAAGTTATACTGTCAATTATAATTAATCGAACCTAAACAGTAAAATTAAAAACATCTTTAGATATTCTTCTGCACAGAAAAATAAAACATATATACAGGGTGTCCCAAAAAGATGTTAACATGCTTTATCTATTAGAGAAGTAGGCAATGTAAATGGAGAAAATGTTGAAAATAACGTAGGAAAAAAGTTTACGTTAAGAAAAAATTTCTCATTAATTTTCAAAAGCATATACATTTTGTACATAACTCCCGTACAAGAAAATTCTCAGTTAGTAAAATGTGCCTTATATGTCAATGAGGTGTGTTTAAAATTTGAGAATTATAACCTAAAAAGTGTCAGAGATACGAAGATAAATATATCCGGGAGGTGTATGATGCAATGAGACTTACATGCAAGCAGTGGAGTAATTTTGAAGACCGTTATATGTTTGGTTTAAACATTATACTCAGGGGTCTGTTTCAAAGTCATTTTCAAACCTGTTAATAAATTTAAATTTTCTTCCCTTAAAGATCCTATTGAGAACCTGAGAGCCGTTGGGGAACCGAGAACCTGAGAGCCGTTACCCTACTGAGAACCGTTGGGGTGTTTATTATATTCTTTGTGAATCTTGCGATTTGGGCTATATTAGCCAGACCAAAAGAGCTCTCAAATTTAGGCTCAAAGAGCATGAGAGATATGTTTCTAAGCATGAGCTTTCCAGATCTTCTATTGCCTCCCATTGTTGGAATTCTAATCATCATTTTCAGTTTTTAAGGCTAAGATATTGTGCACTCCTCAATCTTTGTCCCATCTTGATTTTTTGGAAGGTTTTTTCCATTACACAGCACTTGGAACATCTTGTGAACGATGGTTCACAAGATTCTCCGTTCTTTTCTTCCGTTCCTTTCGTTCATTCCGCTTGGAAGCTGTTGTAAGGTTCTATTCACTTTCCCCTTTCTCTTCTTCTACCCATTTCCTTCCCCCCCTTTTTTTTCTTTTTTTTTAAATTCCCTTATTAATTTTCTTTTGTCCTTTTCTATTTTGTTTTCGTTTTTATGTGTGTGTTTCTGTCTTTCCTTTATGTTTTTTATTAATTTTTTTATATATGTGTATAATAAAAAAAATTATATGTGTTGTCCTGTTTGTTTAAAAAAATTATTGTTTTTTATGTTATTTTTGTTTCATGTTCTATTGCTTGTTCTGTTTTCTTTTGTTTTTCTTTTTTGTGTATGTGTGCATTTTTTTATTTTTATTTTTTTTGCCTTTTTATTGTGTTATTATTTTTTTATGTATTTTTGTTTGTCCTTATTTACTTTTCTTTTTATCCCTTCCCCTTTTTTCCCTCTCCATGGCTTTGTTCACCTTTTCTTGTTTCCTTGTGGCAACGTGCTTGTTTGTTTATATTTTTCAGTTCCCTCAGCTCAACGAGTCGAAGGGCTTGTCTGATGAAAACCGAAAGATTTTTTTGATCAAAACGATCATAACTTCTTATAAGTAATATTTTATGTGTGCTTTTTTCACAAAGTTTTTATTTATTTTAAAATAGGATCCTGTTTTCATGAATTTGTGAAAAATATCGAATTTTACAAATTGAAATTTAGTATTAAATTAAAGTTCCATTTTAAGGCATTTTATAGAAAGTCCTTTAAAAAAAACTATAAACAAACACATACATACTTTTATAAATAAACAAATTTTTCATGTATACTGATTTATATAAATAATACATTTAGAGTAGAATATCGATTATCCAACATAATTGGAACCAAACCAACATTGGATAATCAAAATTTCTGGATAATAGAGGTTTTTTCAAGAATCATCTAGTTTAATATAAAGGACGATTCCATCGTAACATGTGTGACATTTATACACTGTTTTTTTTTTTTTTTTTTTCTCTTTAAAGTTCTTTTTCCTTAGCTCAGCTTTTAAAAATTAAGTATCAGTTAATAAAATCTTACTTTACATTTTTTTATAAAACAATTACATGAACAACATTATTTTAAAAATTTTATATTTAATTATTAATTTTATAAAACTTTAAATAAGTGTGAGAACTTTATTGAAATTTGTTAGCAAATTGAACAATTAGATTTGTGAAGAGGCCGTTTACCAATGGAAGAATTTTGTGAAAAGTCTGTTTTCAAAATGAAAAATATTGTGAAGGGTCCGTATTCAAGATAAAATATTTTATGAGTCCATTTTTAGGATAAAATATTTTGTGAAGGGTCCATTTTTAGGACCCAAATTTCTCATAACAGACCCCTGATACTTGTTTAATAATAGCATACCTGCCAACTCTTTTGGTTTTGGCAGAAGACTACCATTTTTTAAGCTATCATCCGGTCTTCTGCCAGAAGATAAAATCTTCCATTTTTTTAATTTTTAGTTGATATTTTAAATTGTATCGCAAACTATGCTAAAAAATTAGTAAATAAATCCATTTCAAAATAATGTATTAAGGTAATCATTTTGACAGCTAACAGCACAATGCTGTTGAATGAGTGAAGTCTAAGTGTTTGTAAACAAATCTTTCATCGATAGTTTAAAAAAAAAAAAAAAAAAAAAAAAAAAACCTTCATTTTGTTCCTCCCTCAGAAATTCATCATAAGAAAATTTATTAGTGTTGAAAACTAAAGCTAACATACTTTGCAATGAAAATAATTTTTCTAGTGAACTATCAGTAAAAGCTAAAAAAGCCCCTTTAACCAGCTAAAAAAAATCTTAATCTGTTTATTTTTCCACATACTTTGGTGAAAAATAAAGTCAAATTTCCATTTATTTATTTAGTTATTTTGTGAAAATACTCCATCTGTTTTCATTTTATATAAAAATTTCAGGTAAGCTCTTTTCTATTGCAATTTAATTTTGTTTTTATGTCTTTACATTGTTAATATAAAAAATAATGATAAATGATGATAAACTGCGGGTCTTCTGTTTTTACTTCCGATATTTAAAAATTATCTCCAGATTTTTTGTGAAATCTGTTTTTTCAACCTGAGTCTTCCTATTTTCGGCTTAAGGAGGTTGGCAGGCATGTAATACTGTCACCAAGCAGCTGTTTTAATAGCATTATGAATCCATAGAGGAGTTTATCTTCATTGGATTATCATACAATTCATATAAAACAACAAAAACAAATACAGTAAAATCTCGTTATAATGAGCTTCACTCGAATATTTCAGATTGATAACAAATAAAATATATCAACTAAAATCACAGAGTAAGAATTCAGTTATAATTAAATTTCAATATGGGAATTCTTTCAGTATGATGGGTTTGATCTCTGTCTCATGAAATTCTGCCAGTGGTGGGAAAAACTACTTTTTTTTTGTAGCGCGCTACAACTACCGCTACTTTTCGAAAAATGTAGTTAACTACAACTACAACTACTTTTTGACAAATGTAGTTAGCTACACTACTTTTGAAATGTAGTCGCTACTTCGCTACTTTTTCGCTACTTTTAGGAGACAAATTTTGCTAACAGATTCAATTTGCATTACATTCATATTTAAGGATATTTATATCCTAATTAGAGAAAACTATCGATATCTAAAGCCTTGGTTTTCTACTCGCGTCCAGCGTGATTAATGACCTCAGCTGGTGTCTATAGCGTCCAAAGAACGAAAGGTGGTTTCCTTGTAGCGTTGAGCGCCGCAGATTTGGTGGACGCACGGAAGACACCGGGCACCTTTTCGCCTTTAATTAGAAAAAACTATTGCTCTAATAAACAACTACCAGGCGAGTATTTGAGCAGGGGGAGGCGGGCCCCCTCCGAAAATGTAAAGCAATTATTAAAAAGGAGCTATTTTGAAACATTTCTTTTAACTTTAGAACAATAAAGTTTAAAATACCGAATCGTCCCCCTCCCCCTGAAATGGAAGCCTAGCCTATATATACGCTACTGGCAACTACTGCTAATTATTGAAGTATTGCTGAAACTAATTAAGTTTTAATACCTCTATGATAAAAATAAATTGGGAAAGTGAGCTCTGAAAGCATGAGAAAAATCATGAGAACTAAAAAAGTTTTTAAAAATAAAATAAAATGGATGTCTGAACGGGAAAAAAAGGCCCGTTTTGAGACCCCTTTCAAATTGTACAAACATTCTAGTTTCTTGAGCACAAATCAAAATTAATGAGTATAAAGGCCTTTTTTCATGACTTACCAAATTAGTGATTTATGACGAATGACCCGTGTGAACCATGTAATATTGTATAATTGTTTTAATTGAAAACATCACATATGATATGCATATTACAAAATAATGAAAACAATTACTCATTAAATTCATGATATATCTATTTAAAACATTGCATTAAAAAAATCCTCTATATATGTTAAAGAAATTTTAAAAGTTATTATCATCAACACAACTTTTTCTTTTGTGTTAGGTATAAAAGAATTTTATAGAATTATATTGTTATTTTAAGGCTAAGAGAGAGATAAGTCTAAGGATTTTACAAACTATTAATTATTAATAGAAATTCTCATATTTTCGTATTAAATTCTGAAAATTATTACACAAAAAACCTAATAATTTAAATATAATAGACACTTTAAAATTTTAACGAAAGAAAGCAGAATTTCAACATATTCATGGAAGACTGCCATGCCTCTAGTATAAAATAAAAACCACATAAATTTATTCAAAAACATGTTTATTAAATTTTAACAAGAGCTGGATCTCAAAATTGTTATCCGCCAAACATGATCGTCGAGGAGAAAATACGTCCGATGCAATCGAAAACAATCTTTGTACAGATGCACTGGACGGCACGCCAGTGTTAGTTTTTTTGAAGGCTTCTTTCATATACGTGTACGCCGAAAGCGAAGATACGGGTTTGATTGGCTCTGACAAGAACCTTGTAAGTTCTTCCTCGTAACTATTTCGAGTGCATGCGAAAGAGAAATTAAAAAAACCAGAAAAGTCATCATCCATGGGCCTCATCATCCAGTCATGATCCTCGATACTGATATCTGAAGTTGTCGGAAACATATTCTGGAGGTATTCCTCCATCCATTTTTTTGGCTTCGGTCTTCCTCTCCTCCTCAATCCAGAATAGTTTGAATCTGGGATGGAAACAAGCTGAGAGAACAGTTTCTCTGTCCCACAGCAAATGACTAAATCTCGTTTCCACCTGACAACTGAAGATTTTGCGCCCCCTCCTATTTTTTAAAAATGCAACTAGGTAGCTTTCATATACCATTTAGCGCCCCTTAGCCGATGCTGCGCCAGGGTACAGTTGACCTTCCTTGCTCCCCCGTAGCCAGGGACGGCCCGACACGGTAAGCAAGGCATCGGAGCGCCATATTCGAACTAAAAAACTAAGGAAAACTTAATCTGGAGCATAACACGGGGCTTCTTTACGTTTGCAGGGAGGCTCTACGTACCCTAGATCAGCTCTTGCACCTAGCTACGTCACACATTTAGCTATAAAAGCTTTCAGGGGTTAAAATGAGGCTTTCAACTTCAATAATATACGGACTGTCAAATATGCATGGTGCTCTGAAACTCATTGGCAAAAAGTTAAAGAGTGGTAAAGGTAAATAAGACGGTTATGAATCACGTAACAATGTAGGGTTTGATAAGTCGTCCTCGAGTACCTGTTAATAATTTATTTTTTCACAGAAAGTTCACTAAAATTCACTATTAACATGATTGATTACTACTGTACATTGACTAAAAGATTTATTATTAAACAATTATTAACAGGTAAATGAAACCATTTCCGACATCCACAGTGCTATATTATTCTGAACAGCCTTGGTAGAGATGGCGCCCGGTGCGGTCGCACCGTTCGCTCTACCTTAGGACCGGATCTGAAAACTGTCACTACAAACGAAGAACACTGTAACCGAGGTCAGCAATATTTTTAGCCCCTGAAATAATATCTTGGATGCATATTCTTATACCTTTTGTCCCTTTTCAACAAACTCAAAAAAGCTAAAGTTATCAACTCGTCAAAAAAAAAAAAAAAAAAAAAAAAATGTGTACAATTTCTACATATTTACTTTCTTTCTTTTCAGTTTCAGGTTCCACGAAAAATGTACTAATCAGTTTTTACACTTCTTTGAGACAAAAAACATTCCTAGTTGTAGAACATAATCACGTGATTAATTAATGTTTGAAAAGCTACAATACTGCAGAACTGTCATTACTCTTGTGGAAGTTGAACACGACACAAGGATAATAAAGAGTGCCCAAACTCAAAAAAGTGCACTGTAACGTCGAAAAATGACCAAACCTTAATATAAATAAACTTAGTAAAACTAAGCATAAATAAAATTGTTGTTCAATGCATCGATCATAAGGAGGAGGCAAAGAGAAAATTAAAAATGTCGGTGACTCTTCCAGAAGCGGTCTCGATGCTTTCAAGAAAATTCCTGTGAGAAAACCGTAAGTTTTTCTCATGCTTCGTAGTTTTCCGTAGATGGTGAGTGAGAGGATGGGGGGGGGGGTCGCTAATTGCGAGGACTGACTATATATCATGTCAGATTTGAAAGGATATCGCCTAAAAGGAAGTTCACGGAATACTGGACACTGAATGATTGGCAATCATCCTGGCAAGTGGACACTACACTGTATTTATGGGTGCAATAAAAAAAAAAGATCAAAGAAAATTAATGATGTTACAAAAGCATACAATTTACAGATATGTAAAATTCCATTTCGAAAGCAAAAAATACTCATTTTTATGTTGCAAACACACAATAGCAGTCAAAAATATACAGACCCTGATCAGACATAGAAGGGGCCCCGGGGCAAAAAAAAAGGTTGTTTTGGGCCCCTATACTATTACAGACATTTTAACTTATTTGTGATTGTTTTCTATTTTCCCAGCATAAAAATGAAACATTTCAAAATAATTCTAAAATTAAATTAAAAATTACCCATGTATTTATACTCATTTAGAACAAGACTATGCATTTAAAATTGATTTTAATATTTTTTTAATCCATTTGTATTATTAGCGTATGTGTGCGCTGAGTTCCACCTGCCAGAAAAATTTTTTTCTTCATCATAATATTTAAAAAAATGCTAACTAATGGATATTTTGTGATAAGTACATATGGCCATAAATTTTCAATAACGCCTTTAATTTCTATTTTATTGATCTAGTCTTAGAAACCATTATCATTGTGTTAGAAAGAAGAACAGAAAATAAGTCTCGAAGCCTTTTTATTGTTACACAATTATGATATAGATAAAGGAAATTTAGCTTAATAAAAATTATTATTGCAGCATATATAAATTTAATATACAATAAATGGAGAGATTTGCGAGGCCTTTATTTTTCAGGGGCTCACGTGCCCACACGCTCGTGTGATAATGAGACTCTCGAGGCCCCATCAAAATAACCTCTGTTCAACTTTGGACATCTCTTTCCTTCCTTTTTTGTCCTCTTTATGGCAGACTGGTGATTCTACAAATAATACTGAGAACGATAAAAAGAAAAAAGATGCACAATGTCAGGCTTCTGCTTCAGGCAAAGCAAACCCCCCCCCCCCCCCCTCTCGTGTGCGTGTGCCCCCTGCATGAGGGGGGGGGGCGGGGGAGAGATTGGGTGTCTTTCAAGCATCAGTTTCAGTTATGCTTGGAGTCAGAAGAGAGAGAAATTGCACCACGGGATCAATCGCCGGAAATGATGACACGGCAAAAGTAGCTTCCAAAATTCGCTACAAACTACTGTTTTTTTGTAGCGCGCTACACGCTACACTACTTTTTTAAAAAAGTAGCGCGCTACACTACAAACTACAAAAAAAGTAGCGGCTACTGTAGTTTCGCTACAAGTAGCGCGCTACTCCCCAGCCCTGAATTCTGCGTATCAAAATCAAATAATACAACTCTGCAACTTGGTACAGGGTGTTCATATATTAAGACAGTATCTTAATTATCAGACTATTTCAGATTTTCTTTTAATTTAATACTTAAATTAAAAGAATTAAATTGTGAGCTGTGAATTTAAATGCACTACTTAAAGAGTGCTTAGAAATTCTTGAATATCATTTTTTAAAACATGCTTCAAGTTAAGTCATACAAATTTACAAAACAACATATAAAAGAAATGTATATATTAACATTCTTACTCCTGGATGTTTTTCAAGAAACTCAGGCAGAAGATTAATTTTTGCAATAACTTCTGTATACGATTTACATGGATAGTAAAATATACTTTTCAGAATTTTTTCTATAGTAAGATCATCTGAAGTTGCACCTAAATGAGGTAAAATATTTAATTATATAAAACTCCATAGTATGATGATAGAATTATTTATTTATGTCTGAAATATTTTCAACATAAACAGATACGTGTTCTGTTATATAGATATTATAGTTTGTGACTATAAGGTCACATTTTTTAAATTAACAAAATATTTTAATTTTCGAAACAAACTCCTATGCAGGATCGAATTTCTCAAAAAAAAAAAAAAAAAAAAAAAATGAAATGGATATCACATATTTTTAAATTCAAGCCAGTCCATGTACTGTAATTTCAGCACATCAGCATAAATGCCACACTCAAAGAAAATTGCACAAAAAAATTAAACTGTTCAGAAAAGCAGCATCGACATAAACACCACACTAAGTTAAATTGTGTGTAGCATCACTGTGAACATCATAGCAATCAAATCTTGTCTTGTGACAAGGATGTACGGCCTATCATTTAAGAAAAATGAATGAAATCAAATCATAACATAATAAATTTTAGGTAAAAAATCATGAAAATGTACTTATATTCATGAATGTACATGTACTCATATAAGGGTGGTAAAGAATGCCGTAGATTGCTATAGTATCTGAGATAGCAACAAAGTGGAGCCATGTCAGCATTCGGAAAAAATCACCATAGATTTACAATAGAAAGGGGAGGGGATGGATTCAGAAAGATTCATCTCTTGTCTCCAGAGCACCAAAGTGATAAACTAATATTTCATCATGATATCCATGAATTTTTTAATTTTTTTTTTAGTGCACATAAGCACCACATCAGTAGAAGCACTGCACCCGCTGAAAAGTGGAAGAATTTTTCATCCTCCCATGATATTCATTTTCAGGCTTATATTCAATATCTTTCAGATATTTTCTTTTAAAAAATGTATTTTATAATTAATCAAAATTCATTAAACTTTAAAAAGAAAAACGTGTTCAAAATATTATAAGCTATTTCAGTCTTAGAAATAATTTTTTTAAGGGAATAAATTTGTTTACCTTTGATTTTAATACGTATTTTCATTTCATCACTTAAAAAATAAGATTTGATTTAAATTGGAACTTTCTTTTAATCAGTTGATTAAAGTCACAATTTAAACCACTGATTTTAATGGACAGATTAAAATAATTGCTACAGCTCAAGCTTGTTTCTACAAACACTTGCGATTTTATAAACTAGCAAGTGATTCTGAATACACTCCCACAACTCACAGACAATTTTATTAACTGCTTGAACAGTATCTACAGGTTTGTAAAAATGAGCATCAAATGTATCATGCTTAGTATGTAATTATAAAGTGAATTCTGTAATAATGCATAAAAATATAAGGAAATATTACCTTGATTTTTAGATTTTTTTAGAGTAGCATTTGCAATCTGTGCTAGTCTTTGAATTACAAAGCTTCCTTCAGTATCAATGTATAGTGCTTCACCATTTAAACCTCCAAACTTTTCAGGCACTGTTACATTGGTGCTCAGTTGTAAACTACAATGAAATTAATTTATTATACATGAAAATAAAATTGTTGATTCCCAAAAATTCCAAAAAATAAATCAGAATCATTAGAATGAAATTAATAGTAACTAAGGTTCAAAATGTCCCTTGTTATTATTAGCAAATAATAGTGAAATTTATTATAACAAGCTGCCCTATGTCTTGATGTTTTTTACAATTAGAGCAGTGTTGACTCATTTCAAATAGACAAAAATCAAGTTTCTATGCTTTAACAGTATTTGTCATTAAATTTATTTAGGTTAGGGTTGCTACAAATTTTGGGTGTCATCATAAAAGCCGATGGTGGCCATGAAAGTGCTGACATTGCAAAATGTACCAAAAAACATAATTGGTGTCATTTCCATTCATAAAATGACTATAAAAAGTCTGTATTGGGCATGGGCGCCGCCAAAACATTTCCCGGGGTAGGGGGGGGGGGGCAAAGACTATTTCAACGTATGGTTACCATGTTGAAAAGAACAAAAAAGGAAGGTAAAACTCTGCATACAAAAATTCGGGGGGGGGGGGCAAGTGCCCTCCCTTGCTCTATGCTACCGGCGCCCATGGTATTGGGTGAGTTGAACATTCCAAACAAATTCCTGCAGAAATACTTTTTATTTGCAACAACCGCCAGCTTCTTCAAATTAGTATTTCGTGTGGTTCCTTCCATTCATGAACTCCATAGCTTCACTAATAGGTACTTTTCTCTTTGAATAACACTAGTGTTGTGCCAAAGATAGCTACCTTATGCTTTTGTATTTATAGTATGGTTCCATTATTTAATACGTATCCCTAGTTGTAATAATATGAAAGCAACAGGAAATGGCTAAAATGTGCTTTAGCCCACTGCATGGTGGCATGTTCTAGTTGAGCAGTAAATGTGCCATGTACTGTAAATTAGATATTTTAAAGCAGTGAAAGATCCAAAAGATCTTGCCTTTTGACATATTCATTATTGTTATTTTGTAATTTAGCTACTGCGTAACATACGTAAGTAACCAATGCGCTTGCTCCATTTGACATCACTGAACTGTTTATTTGGATTTTTGCACAGGCGTTATTATTATTACGGCAATGTTTACATCTAGTTGTTGCCATTTGCAGGGTAAAATCATACAAGCCGGTGCGCACCCCATGTAAACATGGCGACAGTCGCTGGAGCTTGGCGGCCGCCAAGCTCCAGCGACTGTCGCCAACCATTTTCCACTATCAGCACATTAAAATTGCACATATATTCCACTAAAAATGAGCAACCAGTGGACCGTTTTTAACTAAAAAAACCTCAGTGGATTAAGCAACCTAGTTGTACAGCTATCTAAACTAGGCAATCAGTGGTCCGTTTTTAACTAAAAAAAACCTCAGTGGATTCAGCAACCTAGCTGTACAGCTATCTAAACTAGGCAACCAGTGGCCCGTTTTTAACTAAAAAAACCTCAGTGGATTCAGCAACCTAGCTGTGCAGCTATGTAAACTATGCAACCAGTGGACCGTTTTTTACTAAAAAAACCTCAGTGGATTCAGCAACCTAGTTGTACAGCTATGTAAACTACGCAACCAGTGGACCGTTTTTAACTAAAAAAAAAACAACAGCAGTGAACTAAGCAACCTAGTTGTACAGCTAATGTAAACTGGGCAAACACTGGCCCGTTTTCAACTCAAAAAAACATCGGTGGATTAAACAACCTAGTTGTACACCTCTTATAAAGTCAGTATGATTAGAATAGCACGTAAATAGCACTTACGAAAACATAAACACTTCAAATATCAATTTAAAATTCACATTAAAAACCTTAAACATCGAAAGATTCGTTAAAAAAGAACACTTACCTCTATTTTTTTGGTAAATAACCGCTCAGAAATGTCCCCAACACCCACCGGCTTATAACGTACTATATTTCTAACAAACACCCACAAATTCTTTTCTTATATTAACATAACACATTTCATTCCCTTCCATCAATAACGCAAACAATTTCAAATTCCCAAACCTGATGAAACACGTATTCTTTATGGTTGCCAGTCACAACTACCACCGGCAGTTGGCGGTGCATCGCTCACTCTCGCGTCAGATTGTTCGCCAATGATTTGTAAACAAACCACTGACATGTAAACAAAGCACCGTATACGGAATATAGTCCTAATATTTTACTATTTGTAGATTACTAGATTCTTAAAAAAAATACAAGTAAGAAGTACCGTATTTACCCATGTATACATCGATCCCGCATATAAGTTGACCACCACTTTCCTGATTGAGAAATTTGAATTTTTTTAAATCCCGCGCATAAGTCGACCCACCTTTTTCCCAATCAAGAAACTTTTTTTTTTTTTAAATACATTTATTCAAAATCATCTGAAAAAAAAAGTACTAAATATACAATAATAAAGATAATAATATACAAAAGTAGTATACAAAATTAAACTGATGATAATGAATAATGATAATATGACACAACTGACAGTATGATATGGTAAAGTACTAAAATACAAAGTTAAACTGATTCAACATCTGATAAAGCATCGGACTCGTCAAACAATTCACAAAATTCCTTCGTTGTCATCAGCTCATCATGATACACGTATTAGGTTAGGATCCCTTAGAAAGACCTCCATGGGGCACCCTACCCTTCAGCCTAGAGCCTACATGTAGCTAATTGGCTGTAATCTCACAACAACATGTTTTCAATCTTTGTATCACTACATTCTTCCTGGTATGGAAATCAACCTTAAAGGACGTCACTGAGTTATGGAATGCGGGAAGAGAAAAATTGTCTTTTAGAAGGGCATTGTTGGATTTCTGATTGAAAAAAAAAAAAAAATTAAAGACCCTCGTATAAGTCAACCCCCCACTTTAAAGCCTTTTTTTTTTGTCCAAAATTTCTAGACTTATATGCGGGTAAATACGGTAAATTTAAATTAAAGTTTTTTTTTTCTTCTTTTCTATCTATGAATTACCAGATATTTTTAATACTTTTAGAATATGAATAAGCAACCTTTTAAATACAGCTGCCTGGCAGTTTTAAATTTTATATTAGTTAATCAAAGTGATTAAGTGAAATATTAATAACTGTAAAAAATGTGTGCATAGAATGTGCACTGTAAAGGTGTAGAGCTAGCGAAAGTATTTTTTTAAAGAGGGGGCTCTCAAAACTAAGTTGAATATTTTAACTCAAATTAATTTGGTGACAATTCTCTTTTTTAAGGTATTTTAGCTTTTATTTCTTCACCTTAGAAGGGGGCACTTTAGACAATATAGGCCCCTCTGTGACTGCGCCTATGCTGACAAATAATTTTTTTTATCACAACACCAGGGTGTGAATTGATGGGGGGGGGGGATACCGGAGATTGTCCCCGGCTGTAGAATGTAATATCCCTGGCTAGAGAAATATTAATCGATCCCTGTCAGGGATACTATTTATCCCCAGCCGGAGAAATGTTAAAATTAGTCTCTGTCACTACAAGTTCAACAATACCTAATAATTTTAAGTACTGAGAATAGAAATTCTTCTTTTGTTTACCAGGCAAAGGAACAAGTTACAAACATCCCTTTGAAACAGATATACACATGCCTGATGCCACTTCTCATTCTGGGGGTCAGGTTTCAAAGGAAAACTGTGAAATGAGCGAACAAGCACTGCTCTGCCACGAGCCAAATTTGAGGGTAGATGTAGAATCGACATAGGCAGGAATATATGTGCACAGTGAAGATTGAGGGTCGACTTTTGTTTGAATTTAAGTCACTTCCGAAACATGCTGGCAACTGCATTTGTCACGTAATACCTAATATATTAAGTAAGTGGAGCATTTACACCTTTCCTCTTTTTTTTTTCTCTTCTTTCCAAAGTCCCCTCCTGGAGAATGTTTCCTTTCAAATGCCCCCCCCCCCCCCCTGGAGACCCTTCATGATATTTTTATTTAGTCGGCCTACAGCAATTAGGGAATCCAAGTCGCTTTTGTCCAAGCAATTGAACAAAGCAATAGGCTAAAATGCAGGTAATGTATATAAACATTTAAAGAAGCTAGAAGAATCGACTAGGATTCACTAACAGATGCTGAAAAAAAAAAAAAGAAAACTTGATACTGTTTTTTAAAGCATACCATAGTTGAGTTTTTCCAGATCCAGGGCAACCACATAACTCTATTACTTTTGATACTGTAACTCCTCCACCTAAAATGTCATCTAAGGCACTGCAAGAAGTAGATATAGGTGTATTACACTTTTCTTCTGTTAAAATATCATAAGCACTGCAACTTAATATTTCATTCTTTTTTTGGCTGTTTGAATCTGGAAACACTGTTTGTAGCACACAGAGAGACTCTTCTGGGGTCAACCCTGTTTCTGCAATAAAATAACAAGTTCATAAAATATTATGAAATAGAGTAAACAGGATAAAATTTAGAAACAATAGAATTCGTTGGTTGATACGGCAATTTATACAAGCAAGTCCAAACTACATGCATTAATATTTTCTACTATTAAAAATATAAGTATATATAGATAAATAATATTGTACCCACTTTTCTATTAATATTTGATTTGTTATAGGTCACCTCAACTTTTGTTTTATAGACGCTTTCTTTAAATTTCTCAAAACAATCAGAGAAATTTACATTGTACAGCTTCAACTTTTTAATTATTACATTAAAAATGCTAAGTAGAAAAACTAAAGTGGAAGAAGAAAGAAAGTAAACACAGTATTTGTCCAAAAGAATCTTTAAATTGTACCTTTTGAAAGTTCGCTGGGTTTAAATCCTTTTAAATCATCTGCGATGATGAAACCTGAATTTGAAAGTTTGAATTTTGCTGTCTGAGTAAGTGGAAAGGTTGACAAATCTCTCGGCATAACTATTACTTAAAATTACTAAATTTAAAGCAAAAAAGCAATATCTGCGTCACGAAACTGCCGCGCTCTGCCCAACAAAACAAAGCAGTTGCATTTTCGTTTTCGTAACGATCAGTCATTTTTTCCGAATGATACCATAAAAAAAAGAAATCTTGAATTTTCTTCAAAAAAGAAATTAATTGGTAAGAAAATAATTTTTATGTATTAAATTATAAAAATAAATAATTTTTAGTTCAATAGATTTGAAACTTTAAAATTTTATTATTTTTCTAGATTTGTGGCATCAACTGCTCTTGTCCTCCTTTCTCTCCTTGAGATAGTTTTCAATCTTGATCACCTGGCCATTTAAAATTTAAATCATCATTTACTTGAAAATCAAATAAAAATGTTTTCTGCAGTATCTAAAAATGTTTGCGTTGCACTTAGTAGGAGTTTCTCTACATCTACAAAGGTTTGTTTTTGTAAAAACTTACTATTAGTCATATTATGCCTATATGCCGGTGATAATGTATAAGTATAAAATTCAATCGGATGTGTCATTGCATCGCAAACTTTCAAAAATTTTATCTTGGATTATCAATAATACGTAAACATTACTCTTAAGTAAATTTACGTAATTTAAAGTTAATTATACGAACATAAAAATTTCTAATTATTAATGTTGGGGTTAACCTAACCTCCGTATGTTTATTTTAAACTTTCAAAACTTTTCTCATTTTATATCGTAATTTAAAATCTTTTTCCTTTCACTTCTAGTATTATTAAGGTGACCATACGTCCCATTTTTAGGTGGCTTGTCCCGTTGTCCCCAAGCACAGCTTTGGGACACCGTAATGTCCCGTTTTTACAAAATGTCCCCTCCAATGTACCTTTTTTAGAAAGAGAGCAGCCCACTGTAACGATTTCAATAAAAGCCGCTAAAAATCTAAAATCATCCAATGGCAGTATCTGTTTAAAAAAAAAAAAATAACGACCTTCCTCCCTCCCCTCACAAGACCCAAAGAAAACGCCGCGGGGATGTATTGTTTTTTCGTCTTTTAATGTTCTTTTTTTTGTCAACTATTTCAATTTATTTAATTTTTAATTCTTTTTTTAAAGTCATGTTCCTCTTTTGCTTATTCCTCCCCCTCCCCCGATCTCCACTTTATTTTAACTTTTCACCCTGGTTTTCTAAGAATTTTTTTCCTACCGAATGACAACTTCCTTTTTTTCTGTGTGTCCTTTTGTTTACATTTCTCACTTTCCTGCCTTGTGTCGCATAGTGTTTTTGAAATCGAAGAAGGGCCTACCCCTTGTACCACCCGAAATGTGAGTCTTGTACTATTTTTTATAGTATATGTGTGTTTTAGCAAAGTTTTTTTTTTTCATTTTGTTTTGAGATTAACAGTAACACAAGCATTTTCTTAACAACTAAAAGATACCCAGACCTGTAAATTAAGTCTCCCTACACTATTACTTTAAAAATAGTAGTTGTCCTGTTTTGAAGAAAAAAATAAATACACTATTGCCAAAAAAGTAGTAGATGTCCCGTTTCGAAGGAAAAAATAAATGGTCACGTTAGGTATTATATAGTATTTAGAATATAAAGTGCATAACTCATCCAAGTTTAAATAACTATGTTATGACCGTCTTTTCAATCATTACAAATTTTGCTTTCAAGTTATTTAATTTTGCTGTTATGTAAACAAGAGATTTAAAAAAATATATCTCGGCCAGCATAAAATTATCATGCGTTAGCAACAAAGCAATTCCAAGTATGTAGAGTCATGTGAAATTGACAAACATGAAATAGAATAACACAAAGTTGACAATTTTCAAATAGTAAGTTCTCTTAGACTAGAGTTTAGAATTAGTGATTATTCGTTTTTCCAAAACAGAATAACTAATTGTAACTGATTTTAAAAAGTGCCATCTTTCATTAGGTATGATCTGGCGAAATGGCACATCTCCAAGCAGGATGAATCTAAACTGCAAGTTCCAAAATGTTAGAACCCAGTATCTTGAAAAGGCTGATTCCTAGTTTAGGGTGCTTCTTCGCCAATGAGGCAATAACAGATACAATGTGGTAACCAGTGATCGATCTAGGATTTTTTCAGAAGAGTAAAAATACTCCTTAACCTTTTTGGAGAGAGTATTTTCTTTTCCAAAGGAGTAATTAAAGCAACGAACAATTATGCTAAATATTAAAATACATAATTAAATTGCATTTGACACATAAATAACTGATCATACATCTAGGTACATAAATGTCAGTTGAACAAAAACTAGTGCAATAATTCAATTTTTTTAAATTTAAAATCAGCAAATCATAATTATTTATCAAAATATACCTAATTTTATATGGAAAAGCAATGCGTAAAAATACGCATTCCGAAATTTTTAAGGCGTATTCTGAATTTCTAAAGCGTGAAATACGCATCTAGAGGCATTATCGCGATCACTGGTGGTAACCTTGGCGATTTTAGTTCGCGTTCTGAAGTTTCTACAGGTGTTCAATATGTGCCCCTCCGGTGACACGACAAATGTCTACACGGTAATCAAGCTCCTGCCACACTCGTGATAGCATATCCCCTGTGATGGAGTTCAACACTGCAGTTATCTGCTGCTTCAGTTCCTCTAAGTCCTGAGGAAGTGGAGGCACAAACACCTTGTCTTGCACAAACGAAACCCCAGAGAAAAAAATCACAGGGTGTTAGATCTGGTGATCTCGGGGGCCAGTGAAGACATGTCAAATCCTGTGGCCCAGCACGGCCAATCCAGCGATGGGGTAGACGTTCGTTCAGGAACTCACGTACGTTGTTATTCCAATGTGGGGGAGCAACACCTTGCTGCAAAATGAAATCAGGAACAGCTTCCTCCAGCTGTGGAAGCAACCACTCAGAGAGCATGTCTTGGTAAATGTCCCCATTAATCGATTTTTCAGCAAAGGAAAATGGACCAAAAACATAACTGCTTAATAAAGCGCAGAAAACGTTCACCTCGGGTGAATCACGCTGCTGTTCAAATGTTACATGGGAATTTTCCGTGCCCCAAAATCACAAATTATGGCGATTGACTTTGCCACATAAGTGGAACGTGGCTTCATCGGTAAACACCAGTGTGTTCTCAAAACCGTTCACTTCGAGCTTTTCTTGAAATTTTACACAGAAATTCTTATGCAACGGTTTGTCAGTAGGTTTTAAAGCCTGGACCATCTGATATCTGTATGGCTTGAATTGGAGACGCTTCCATAAAACACTCCACACCGTTGTCTGAGGGACAGCCAGTTCTGCACCTGCACGTCTCGTTAATTTATAGGGACTCCATAAAAACTAATCACGAATTCTTTCAACCACTTCGGGTTTTGTTTCTTTTCGTCCTGGGCTTTTGTTCTTGCATAAGCAGCCAGTATCCTGGAAGTGCTTCACCCACCTGCTTATGTTATGCCGATGCAGTGGTTCTTTACGAAATTTCGTGCAAAGATGTCTTTGCACAACAGTTACCGAGAAGGTTTTGTCATATTCGAAAATGCAGTACACTTTCTCCTGCGTGGAAAACATTTTGTTTAACATCGGCGAGTTTGGCATTCGATGATTTTTCCCTGTTGCCAAATAAAACTTTTATAATTGTAGTTGCAGAATAAATTTGTTTCGGCTGAATAAATCCATTACGGCAGTCACACTGCGCTATTCTTTTTGTCCCATTCATTATGAATCACCCTGTATATATACCCAATTTGAGCTCAGTCGAATGCACCATTCATGTGCTATCGTGTTCACTCACTCACATATACATACTGTTCAGAAAGTAAAAATGACGAAAAAATAGGGAAGTGTGGGTTCTAAAAATTTTAATAGCATGAATTATGAAAACTTTCCAGTCGATCGCACCAACAGTTTGGATTTTATTACAATTTTTGTAATGCAATCACTCAAAATATTAGAGATATATTTGCATGCTCAAAGCATTTATTCAGTGATGTGGGATTCTCAAAAATTAGGTTGACTTAAAAGTCCTCAATCAAGGCACCCCACATCACCAGGCAGATTACCTGTGCAGTTTTTTTTTAAACAATACAAACATAACTAGATTCCTTATTTGGATGTGGTAGTACCTCCATGGTAGTAAGTCCATGGTATAGTACCTCCAATGTAGTTGGAGGTACTACATTGGAAAAAAAAATACTTTGTATATGTAATTAGTTTTCAAAAATAAATAAATAAAAATACATGCTTGTGTGTAATATTAATAATTTATTCAAAATTCAATCAACAATGCAAGCTGTAAAGTTAATTGTTAAGGATTTTAAAATTGTCTGCAGGACAAATAATTAAATTTAAAATAAAATGTTTGTGTTTTAAAAATAAGTATTCCGATTCAATTCATAAGGGCTAACACGTAATCACGTTACTTATGGAGAAAACCGTCTTAACTCCAGACCTTTAGATCGGCAACCACGCATCACCTAGTACTTCATATGACCTTTGTTTGAAGAAGTATAATTCGTAATATAGAGATTCACAAAATTACAATATGTTTGCATGCTCTAAGCATCTATTCATTGGTGCAGCATTCTCAAGAATTAGCTTACTTATTTTTATTATTTTTATTTATTAAATCGCTATGCTGTTTGGAAGTAGCACACAGAGGAAAAAAAAAAAAAAAAAACCTATAATAGTAATAAACTATTTCAAATTGATTCAGTAAAGCAAGTTTTGATGTTAGCATTCATTTTATTTTATTATTTAACTAAATCAGCCATTAAAATGAACAAAAGAAAAATGAAATTCATTCCGGCAATAGTTGGTCTCTAATCTGCGAACCGGAGTTCCATATATTGACACGTTAATGCCCGAGGCCACTCTCGTTCAGTTGGTATTGCATTAAAAATGTACTTAAGTTACATACGCTGAATGTTTTTTGAATGTTTGGAGCGTGGTTTCTTAAGAATGCCTGTATATAGTATGTGCTAAAATTTGCATCAGTGATTGCATGTGTTATGAGCTACATTTGTACCAAATTTCATTCAAATTGGTAATTCCAAAATCATGCCATCTCCTTGTTAGTAAAATACTAAGATTCGGCAATTTCTCACCAAATATAGCAACTATTGCCAAGCTAGATGTTTTAGGGAGCTTATTTTTTGTGCCAAATTTAAATAACACTTTTAGTAATAAATCACTAAAAAAGACTAGCTAGGGCAATTTTTGACTTAAAACAACTACACCTTATTAAAAAGTTAAAAAGTAATACGGAGGTATTCCATTGTTAATTTGATAAAAATACTACCCTAACCTCCGGAGAAATATATTTCGGCTGCCGCCATCACAGCCGTCTGGCGCGGAAGAAGAGAAGGAGAGGAAGAGCGTCATTCCCACGGGAACGTCAGACTGAAGATGGCTGTGATGGCGGCAGGCGAAATATATTTCTCCGGAGGTTAGGGTAGTATTTTTATCAAATTAACAACTACACCTTATTATTGGCAACCTTTTAAGCAATGGTGTAAAAACATGTTTTTCTCAATTTTCTGAATAAAAGTATTATAAGTGACCAAATTAATATGAAACCATACATATATGGTACCCCAAGGGGCCAGAAAATGTTTAGGGCCCAATATTTCTCCAGAACACAATTAGTTTTGTCCAAAATTTCCCAAAAACCGAAGCATATTTTCATTCTAGTTTAAGCAGCTATCTATCGCTAGCTTTTTTTGATAGCTGCACCTCTACATTTTTTTTCATTTCTTTTCTTTAAGTACTCTCAGGAGAGAAATTTCACCCCGGACCTCCTTCTTGCATTGAGATATACTTTACATCCCTGCAACCCTCTTTCGAATAAAAATAATAATTGAAATCTGCCTATGGCAGGGCCGGAAAAATCTCTTACCCAGGGCTTGTAAAATTTTCAGCCGGGCATGGGTTTTTTTTTTTTTTTGTTGTTGTTGTTGTTGTTTTCCACATTCCCAATTGTGCATATAAAAAAATCAACCATTAGAGATTCGTAAATGACTTTTCAGACAGTTTTCAGAAATATTAATGGCTATGCTGTTCGTATATCTTAGGTGTCCATACTGATCTGGTTTGTGTCTGCAACATTTCATTTCAGTGCAAGCCTGAATAATGTAAATTTTACAGAGCAATAATATGTAATAGTGCCTCAATGTAATAGTTTTCGAGCATATAAATTTTTTTGGAGATTTTTCTGCCCCTGGCCCACGAGGTAAAAAGTATCACTGAACATAAGTACAGAAAAGATTTAGGCAAATTGGTAGCTTTCTCCTTTTTGAAGTCTGTTAACAATGATTTGTGAGGATCAAGTGGTTTAAAAGGCGATGGGTCCTTTTTGTAAAAAAGTGACTAAAATAAGTGCTGTAGCACATCAGTTCAATTGCATGATGATTGCTCCTCAATATCTGATTGTCCAAGATAAAACCTGAATGTCCCATATTAATCTTATGAGAAAAATTTTTTTCTTTCTTCATGCATAGTAGTTGATATTTTGGCTCTAACAGGCCTACAGCCAGGGCAGTGTCCCTCTGGAAAATTTCACCATCCCCAAAATTTGTAGAAAAGATAGACTAGAGATTTTAAACAGAGTTTTCAAATCCTCTTTATCATCATTAGAGTATACAGTCACATTTTATATAAATACCACATCTATCACACATCCTTGTCTTCAAAAAAAAAAATTTAAAAAAATCAGCATTTACAAGAGAAAAGGCATTGAAAGTAAAGCCTAGGTTTCAAGCTCATATTCAGAAGTGAAGCTTTACTATAGGAAATGAAATTCAATTAAATTAATTTAAAAAAACAATTAAATAAGCAAACAATTAAAAATATGCATATTTAATACTTAAAGAACCTTTTTCTGGGCGGGGAGGAAAAGAAAACAATTAAAATGTATAGTCATCCTGGAAGTACTGCCTTGCCCTGCTGGTCCATAATGCTTGGCTATGGCCCTGTTTTTTTACCCTATCATATAGATGGGGTGTTACCAAAGTCGCGGCATCCTCGTCATGTAACATCTGTGGAATACTGTAATTTTATATGTATATATATACTTCATATTTGTATGATTGTGAAGGCCATATTAGAGTAATATGGCAATAAGAACATAAATATAAATAATTTAAAATTCAGGCAAGTACTTTAATGAAATCATGGTCCCTTCGCAGCACACCTTTCCTCTGTGTGCAGAACCCTAGGATGCTGTGGTACACACTTTGGGAACCCCTGATCTAGATTACTGACGCAATGCATTTGTGCACCTTTTCTAAATTGTGGATGGCTTTTCTGCCATTATTTTATACCTTAATTTGAAAAATCAGTTTAGCAATCATCTATCAGATATTAAAAAATAGCCACATTTCAGAAAAGGCACATTATACATTGTGTCAGTACAGGGGCGTAGCCAGGGGGGGGGGGTTAGGGGAGTCATAACCCCACCCCCACCCCCCATGAGGAATTTTTTGACATACTAAATGTATATTCTTCGCTCCCTTATCACATACATGTATGCATATATGTGAGTTTCAGTAGTCATAACCCCTCCCATAAAAAATTTCTGGCTACTCCCCTGCAGTAGCTTGATGGTAGAGAACTTGAGATTAAATACAGGGTGCCCAGCAGGGTTTCGGACCCGCCCACAAACCCAAAAAAAACCTTTTTTTTTTTTTTAACCCAATAAAATCCACACAGAAGTGGTTTTTTTGGGGGTTTTATTAAAAATTATCAAAATTTTTCCTTTCTTTCATTTAAATCATTTGTTATTTGATATTAAATACATATAATATTACCTACATAACTTAGTGCATTATATTAGATAAATATAATATATATGCCAGTTTAATTTTAATATAATTATTTTTCAAACTTCATCATAAAGCATAACTTTTTAAAAAATAATACCTTGAGCTAATTCTATCTGCAATATTTGTTTTGAAATGAACAGGTGTAGAATGCAGGCAGGGATAACTTAGCAATTTATCTCTTTAATAAATAAGTTTTCAAATACGAATAAAATATGTAATTATCAGTATAGTGACAAACAAAAAAAAAAAAATCCTTTCCCAGATAAGAGAAGAATGGGACATGCCTCTCTCTTACAGCATCTCAAGAAGGAATTCAGGTTCAGGAAACCATCCTGTATTGTATTAATTGCTGCATTACTTAAGTGCTGAGAAATATAATTCTAAATAATTCTGAGATATATATAATACTAAAATTCTGTTAATCTAAAATTTAATACTATTATTCTGTTTTGAAATAAAACTATAAAATTTAAATCCAAAAAGTGTTATACCATAAAAGAATCTTAATAAAACCCAAAAATACCTAATAAAACCCTCTCGGATTCTTTTTTTTTTTTTTAAACGGGTTTTTTTAAAACCCTGGTGCCCAGTAATTAACCAAAAATTTGAATTGTTTTGTAAAAGAGTTTGAGAAGAGATAAAATAAAAATATTTATTTCATATATATATGTATACTCATTCTGATTTAATGCACAAGATTTTCAAAGTGCTTCCCATTACTTGCAACAATTTGGTGAAGCCTAACATTAAAGTTGTCCAAAACTGAATAAATAGTTGGCAGTGTGATGGCTGAAATTTCAGCAGAAAATGAAAATCCTCCGTTCGATGATCGAATTCTGCATTTAACTACTGAAAACTGCTTACAACTTTGTACCTGTCTAGTAGAGATGGGGAAAAGCGTTATTTTCAAAGAACAGTTGTTCACTGTTCCCGTTCTTTTTTAAAGAAAGTTCTTTTTCCTGTTCTTTTGAGAACAGGTTCTTTGATTTATCGTAGCTTTATTATGACTATTTTATTCAATTTAAAGATGAAAATATACGTCCTTTTTAACATGTATTATGCTTTAATACAATTGCAAAATGTTTTTAAAAAAATTTGCAACCAACACACTGGCTTTCTTTAATCAAGTATATTAACAGTAATTTTTGGTAAAAATATTTTAATTACATTAACGTTCTATAATATAGTGTTAAATATGCACATATTTCTAAAATCAAAATTTTTTCTGTGCTTTTTATTAACTTTTATTATCCTTACTCATAGCATGTATGTAAAAAGAAATGGGAAAACTTCAATTCTAGAGAGAATTATTTAGGCCAGGCCTAATTTTCAATTACTTACCTGAATGATACAATATTGCTTACATGAGTAAACAATATTTGAGTCTGACAGCTCCTAAAATGACATAATATTCATAACTGTTTATTTTGATTAGACTATATTGCACAAAGCTTTGGAAGCAGCGGAATCAATAACTTTAAAATCTGTCCAAACAAAAGATTTTTTTTCTATCCATGAGGAAAAACTATCGAAACATAAGTATAACTAAGAGTTGTACCAATAATAGCGCAAAGGAATGATCTGTTTCAACTAATCCTTGAACGGTCTCATACAATATGCCACGTGACTGCATACCCTTTTGTTTTAGTTTCTTCTTCTTCAGCACTACTGCAGTAAATGTGTTCCAGCTCCCAGTCGTGATCAAAGAACTGGTTCTTTTTCAGCCAATAGGAGAGGTCTCCTCAGAATAGGTTCTTTTTCAGCCGAAAGGAGATGGCTGAGAGATTATGAAGGGAAGGCGCGTTTTATATGGAGATAGTGTAATGCTTATATTATTGTTTGACGTTGATAATATATTTTTTTTTTCGATTTATTTGTGTTTTAGACTATCATTTTCTTTATTATTAAATTTTTTACTTTGATTGAAATTGAGTAGTTTGGCTGGAATAATAAAAATTGACGAATTGTTTTCCTGTGAGTGCATTTCGTGTTGAACATATAAGAAAGTTTCTTATTCTTAGCCCGGGTCCACTCTAAAATTATGGTAGGTTGGGCTAAAAGTTCTATTTCCCCCCCCCCCCCCCCCAGATAATCATCATCGTTATCATTATTTCTCAAAATAGCTAAGATTCTGCAATTACTTAGAATTTGATAAAGCTAAAATTGTGAACTTCTGTCCCCACCATCAGATACGTAGCCAAGGTGTGAACAGGAGAGGGGGTAGGAGGGGGGGAAGGGGTCTGGTCCCCCAGAATTTAAATTTTTCTAAGCAAAAAAATATTAATCACGCCTTTTAATGAGAAATTTCACCTTTAAGGCGTTTTCCAAAATTTTTTTTTACAACGATCTTGCCTGCCATAAAATTTTGAAGTGTCGAACCTTAATGAACTGAGAACATGTTTTTGCCGTGGTCACTGAACAGGGTGTTCCCGTTCTTTCTTGAGAACAGGTTCAAAAAAACAGGATGTTCATTCTTTCCCCATCTCTACTGTCTAGTGCTGCTTCATAGCACGAAATGAAAACTCGTGCTTATTCACAATTGTTTAGTAAATTGTAAACCGCGTAGTGTTGCATCACCAAATGCTATGTCACTATTATGTCCTAATAAGTAGCTATTTGAATTTCAAATTTTTGGTTAATTAATGGGCACCCTGTATCAACCGCTGTGCAAGCTATAAGATGAGTTTTTCCAAAGGATGATAACATAGCAGCTTTGTTTTGATGGGCAGATATCACCAAGTCAATCACATCTCTAAAGAAATGTGCTATGTTTGGAACTAAAATGGTTTTTTTGTTTGTTTTTTTCCCATTATAAAGAGTTTTTTTTCTGCTACATTACTTGTATGTCTATCTAACTTCAATTTTAAAATAGTTTTTAATTTATATTTTTATTGCTCATTTCAGAGACAAGCTAAAGTTGCTATATTAGGGGCAAGTGGAGGCATTGGGCAGCCAATGTCTCTACTAGTTAAGCAAAATCCTTTAGTGTCACATTTGGCTTTATATGATATAGCTCATACTCCTGGAGTAGCAGCTGATTTAAGTCATATCAACACAGCTGCTAAAGTTACTGGACATACTGGACCAGATGAGATTAAGGTAGGTATAACAGGTAAATTCCAAATGTATAACAGACAGTGTTTTTAATTTTTATTTGAATCGGATTTTTAAATTTAAATAAAGATTTGATTTTTGTGATTTTTTTAAAAAACTGTATATGTACATACATATATATTTAACATAAATACGTTACACAATGAAACAGTCATCATATAATTACATATAACAACATACAAGTCATTAAGCTGTTTATTTTTCAGAAAGAAACGTTAAATATTTGTAAACTAAATATGAAAAATAATATACTTTTGAAATATAAGAATTTTATTAAAGGAAAAAAAATAAAAAGTGAAAATATTTCTTGACTGTAGATATATTTTTTTAGGATATTGGGGGGATTTTAAACTCGGCTGTTTAAATTGTCTCTTTACAAATACAAGTTTTAAAGCTTTCTCTATTCATAATCTGTTGTAAAATTTTGGAATGTTGAAAAAATTCTCTTAATTTTTGATAGTTAATGATTTAGCTATACTAAACATACATATAAATTTCATTTCATTTTCACCAATGTTTTCATATTACCATGTTCTTTCTTTTGTTACCTTACCTTAATCATTTCAAAATATTTATTTCATTTTATGAAATATGGTGTATATTACACGTTGCATTTTATTGTGGGGCTCATTCAAGATTTATTTAAAATCAAATGTGCTTATTCTCAAAGATAAAGGTATAGAAAGTAGTTACTAGAGATGAGTTCGGGCTCACTTTTTGAAGCCCGAAGACTTTTAATCCGAGCCCGCCCGAGCAATATTATTTAAGTCGGAGCCCGAGCCCGAAATTTCAGCTAAAGAAAAATAAAATTCTAAGAAGTAATTCTTTGATAGAATACAATAAATTTTGCCGTTTGTGCAAATTAAAGACAAATATACTTGCAAATTTTTAATGCACTTTCCATTCTTTATACTATCTATGTTTATGAAATAATGTCCGATTTCATGACTAACTAAGCAATATAAGCCGCCGTTCTGAAATACCCAAAGAGCTTCACACGCCTTTTAGGCACCCGTGCCGCTATTTTTTTTATATGTACTTTTATTTTCCATATGAATCACTTTTTAAAAATCTGTTTCAAGGAGTATGTTCAATAAAATAGACATTTTTCACAAGCCCGAGCTCGAACGCAATTGGTAATTACAGAGCCCGTCTCATCTCTAGTAGTTACACCAATTCTTTTTTTTTGTGGGGGAGGGGCAGTATGTTCTGTGTAGGGGAGACTGGAGTCAGCTGTAGCATTTTGCACATTTTTATCAATACTTGCACAAATTAAGGCTGTTGTTTTTGGAAATCATGCAACTTATGAGCAGCTTTTTAAAAAATGTAATTGTTCTAGAGATTCTAAAAAATTTAGAATGTCTCTTTACAACTCGTACTATGAACTATTATGAACATGAACCTATAAAAGTCACAAATCACTCAGGAAAATGGAATTTTGTAATATTTCTCTCCTAAACATGCAAATCCGCAGTTCATTTTTGAAAGCGATTTTTGCGCTTATGAATTTTTTCTGAAAGTTGCCATGAAACATACAGCTTTACTATTAGTATTAGTCATTGGTACATTGGGTGAAGATGCATCATTAATATTTTCGTGTGTTTAACATCATTGGTTTTTTTAACACTGTTCAAAAGTCCTGTGACGAAGATCGCTCTTCAGGTGGAACACCCTTAATCCAAAAACTCAATGCAAATATGAACTAGACATCAAAGGACCTGTGCAAACATTAGCATTAAGTTTTGTTAAGTTATCATATGTGAACTGTACTTACGAAATTGCAAAAATGCAATTTTGATTAAGGTTGCTGCATAATTAGAATTTTAATATAGTCACAGCACACTCCCTCTAATCCGCAACCCTATAATCTGCAAATGCCTATAATCCACCATACATTTTACATGTAAACAAATAATTTTACATTTCAGTTTTTCTACATAGACTCTGAAAGACTGGTGAAACTTTCAGTTTCGTGAAAATATGAAGACCAGAAAAAGAAGTCCATGGAAATATTAGCTTATTTATTTTAATAACTAGAATAATCATTTGAGGAAATTCACTATTTGTACTGATACATGGAAAGGCATGGGATTAGATTTTCATTCAGTGTAATTTTGCATTACCCTAGAGAAATGTCTTATGGGCAGAAACCAACAGGTAAATACAATTAAATACTTTTAATAAACACACATAATAAATAAACTAGTGTCTCCAAGCACAAAAGAATGCCTATTAATAAGCTGCTAGACAAAACTGTCAAATGAAATTTCAAATGTTGTTAAATAACTAAAACATATAGCGTTTTAAATTGAAAAAAAAATTATATTATTTTTCATACATTATTACAAAATAACTATTACGACCAGTTTGATTTCAGTTCTGTCTAATTATATGCATACAGTTGCCAATATTTTTGAGAAAAATACATGTTTCTCCGTGTTAACCAAATGACCTATAATCTGCAAAATTCTATAATCCGCACAACTCTTAGTCCCAACCTGTGTGGATTAGAGGGAGTGTCCTGTATATACATCAATTAATGCAATATTACAATTGTCCCAACCTGGGACAACTATTACAGCTTCATTGGGCAATTGTAATTGAGGCAATAAGTATCACTGAAAGAGCAAATATATTTGAAATAACTTCTAACAGCATTTCTTTAAACTAGCACTCAACAGAAAAATATTATCTATTGAGTTACATGATAGAGAGACAATACTTAGAGATTGAAAAACTTAACAACTTTTTACGTCAAAGCAACAAAAACATGTTATCCATCATACCACAAAGATATTTTAACTCATTTCTTTGCAGTTTCTGTACTTGAATTATTAAAGGGTGCTATACCATACTGCCGTCACGCTATATCTTGCATTAAATACAAATTGTTAGAATTGACCAGTGTTACTTTTGACCCCAGTTTCTCCTTTATTCTTTTTCAAAACATTCATTTAAAAATAATTGTTAATCATTAATTAAAAGAAACATCAACTATTCATTTTTTAATTCATTAAAGATTTTAACTTGATATTTAAAATAATGTTATTTAAATCAGTGATTTAAAAAAAAAAAAAAATCAGTTGATTTAAATCCCTACAACCCTGGTAACAGAGGGGATATCACATAAGTATTTTATTGTATAAAATTTTCTAAAAACAAAATACTGTAACGTTAGGTTACTTTAAAAACAATGTTTGGTTAATTAATTAATCTGAAATTATAAAAGAACATTGTAATTTAATGATAAATTAATTAAAATATGTAATAGAGAGGACAAAATAAAATTCCGCATAAAGTATAATTTATATCAAATTCTGTGATTTAGAACTCTCTAATTATTATTATTATTTTTTTTTTTTTTAATCAATACATTTTAAGAAAAAATAATTTACTGTAGAACTGTCTAAATTGCAAACACATTTTATTTAAATGAAAATAATGAAATATAACAGATGGGACCTCTTACGAATCTGACAAGTAGTTGCAGCAAAATACCATTGTGAAAGGTGACTCTCTGCTTCTTTAATATTTGGTTAATATCTGACATATAAACCCATGCTGCATCTTTGTTTATTTCATTTATTAGTCTTAAAATGCCACTATCAATTTTACAAACTTTATTTGAAAATATCAAAAATATCATGACATTTATTTTAAAATAAATATCAGATATATATCGTGATATATATCAACAAACCCTGGGTGAGCTGTAGGGCATTTTGACATGGCCTTTCAATGACGTCATCTGAATGACAGCCAGTTGCACATCCTTTCTGTGCAGATTTTCCTACTGTATTCAACCCAGAAGGTTATTAGAACCATCAGTTTTAATTATCCTTAATCTTTTTTTTTTAATGCCACTGGAAAATCTGAGTCAAATGTTTACTTAACCAATTCAATCCAATCATTTTATTTCAACAAAAGGAATGGTAATTTTGAAATTAAAGTACTTACACTTTGGAATTGGAATTTTGCAATTGGTGCTCAGTTTTTCAATTACAGCATTTTTTCTTTGATTGTGAAATACATAAAAAAGAAATAAAGCCTGCCATCTAAGTACTTTTCTAATCTTTTATTTAAGGCATGCTTGGAAAAATGCGATATTGTTGTTATTCCTGCTGGTGTTCCTCGAAAACCAGGTATGACTAGAGATGATTTATTCAACACCAATGCTTCTATTGTACGGGACTTAGCGGATGCCTGTGCCAAGTATTGCCCAGAAGCTATGATTTGCATCATTGCTAATCCAGTAAGTTTTTAATTATCACCTTAACTGTAATTATTGTCCTTTTTCTTTTTTCCATGAATTAGTTGCATTTTATGTATATTTTTTAACTTATAAACATCTTTTCAAAACAAAACTTAAATTTCAAAGCTCATGGCTGTAGTGCTTTGTGTGTTATACTGTAAAGGAAAGGCTCAGACACTGAGATCCCAAATTTTGATGAAATATTGATGAGTTTTACAGAACCCTTAATGAAGTCACATGGCAAAGAATTAGCCTCCAACTCTTGTTTCTTTTTTTGTTTTTGTTTCAATTGTTTAGAAAATGGCAGTCAATTATTTGATATGTGGTTATATAGGGTCTATCCACCTATGACACACTTAAGTATGCGGCAACACTAGTTTCAAAAAGCAGATGACAACTTTATGCAAACAAACTTCTGAAGTTGTACTGTGCATTAATAGGTTAATAATTTGAAAGCGATTTAAATCTTGAAAAATGAGTTCAAATTATTATATTAATATGGATGATATTACTAAAAGGTATTATGGTAATAAAATTAGCAAAATTGGAGGGATTGATCCCTATATTGATGATTCATTCATAAAAGGAAAATATTGTTATTTGGTCTGATATTATAAACACTGATCATAGACACGTGCAACTATCTCGTTTTTGCTACCAACTCTGTGACGCGTGAAAAAATACTTGCTTACAAGTCTTTAGGAGCCCACAACCATTTTACAAGTGGATTTATTAGTAAAAAATCTAGAGTGACTCCACTCGACTTTCCGAACACTTACGATTAAGATCATTACCAAGCATTTAAATAAATTTTAATCGATGAATAATTCAAACATATATACCAAATTGAAGCTCGATCGAATGTACCGTTTAAACGCTAGCGCACTTTCAAGAATTTCTCCCCATAGGCCATAATGTAAAAGAAATCTTTGTCGTAACCCTGTAGAAAAACTATAAGTCCTATAAACATCAAAATCAATACCGGTCTTACAATGGTGGTTTATAACATGTATACCCAATTTGAGCTCAATCGAATGTACCGTTTAAACGCTAGCGCACTTTCAAGAATTTCTCCCCATAGGCCATAATGTAAAAGAAATCTTTATTTTATCCCTGTATAAAAACTGTAAGTCCTATACACATCAAAATCAATACAGGTCTTGCGACGGTGGTTTATAACATGTATACCCAATTTGAGCTCCATCGAATGTACCGTTTAAACGCTAGCGCACTTTCCAGAATTTTCCTCCATAGGCCATAATGTAAAAGAAATCTTTGTCGTAGCCCTGTAGAAAAACTGTAAGTCCTATACACACCAAAATCAATACCGGTCTTGCGACGGTGGTTTATAACTTATATACCCAATTTGAGCTCAATCGCATGCCCTGTTCAGGAGCTATCGTGTTCACTCACATACATACACACATACATACATACATCTCGTAAAAATAGCATAAATGAATTCAGAAGACCTCAAAACGTGTAAATACACCAAAATCTCGAATTCGAATTTTTTCACGATTGCAATACTTTCCTTACATGGTGCATGTTCGGAAAGTAAAAAGTGATGGTAAAGCAGATATCCAGCAAATTAACTATTGTGAAAGGGTAGGTAAATAAGCTCACATGTTTATATTAAAATACTGAGATTATTCATATGCATATCTAAGATTAAGTTAACTGTTCATCAGTCAAAAATGTACATAATACTCTTCATACTTTATAAAGCAAACAATGTCATAATGATTTTAATTTATAATACAATTACTGCATGCGCACATTTTAAACTAAAGTCATGAGAGCTATTCAAACTTACCATTGATGTAAAATGATGGCTACGTACTCAAAGTTACTGTTCATCAATTGAGATCTGTTTGTTCGAGACAACCACTCCTTTCTACATTTTTGTGAAGTTTCGTGAATATTTACTCCTTTTTTTCAAATTATACTAGGAAAATTGAAATACAGTACATTATTGTTTTGCACAGAATAATTATTGCAATTTATTATGCAGCACAACACCATTATTAAAACTTATTTGTTAAGCAAAACCTCAAATATACCGCTTGTTTATAAAAAAAAAAATAAACATGCTTATATGGGTTTTTTTTGTACAGAACTAGCTTACAAATTTCACCACTATGAGGCACAAGCAGTGCTGATGTTAGCTGGATACTCCCTATACCAACAATTGCGATAATAAGTAAACGTATTTTGTACTTCCATGATAACGCTTCCCATTTCAAAGCACAAGATCCAAAAATTGAAACTGGCACTCTGCTTTTTTAATTTTTTTTTTCCTTTTAATAATGCATAAGCTTAAAAAGAATAGAAATTTAATCTTGCTGAATGAGTCGAAGCTATTTTTATTAATTCAATTAAAAGTACACCAAATTAAAATGTTAGAAAATACTTGCATAAATTGTCGATTACATTTTGCTAATCATTCAGTTTTACTAACAGTATTTACACATTTTTAAAACTATTTTTAGGAAAGAAGGACAAAATTTTTTACAAATTAATAGACAGTTCATGCAAGTAATTTTTCTCTCCTTTAAATGTGGATTGAATTACAATAAATAGCTTTTATTCATTCAGTCACATTTATTTTCTAGAACTGATAATTTTTAAGTTTATTTATGTATTTTTAAAGAAAAAATTAAGAAGTAGGCTGCTGGACTTGATCTCAGGAGATTGGAATTTGCAGTTAGAAGTTTTAAAAAAAATGGAACAGCTTTAATAGTAATCCTTTTTTACAATTTTTCGAGTTGGCAACAAAATTTTGCCACCAAAGCAGACCTAGGTTTGCCAATCGGAAGAATAATGTGACTGCAAAGCAAATCCAGCTTTGTCATTTATAAAGAACTACACATTCAGAGAACATTGTTGTGCTGTCTAGGTACATGTAACAAAATGCAACAATCTTTGATTTTTTTTTCTTTTTACCATGTGGGCCTAGTTCCAAAACCCTTTTTATTGGAAGGGAGATAGCTATGGAGTGGTACCATATTAATTTGGTCACATTCTGATGATATCATTTGGGAAAAGAATCCCTTTACAAATTAATCTGTATACTTGGTCCATGGTTTATGAAGAAAAACCATTGAAATACTAACAAAGTATTAATCCATTTCAAGTATTAATCTATAATTTACTTATTGGTCTCATGAAAAGGTCAATCTTGATAATCTCAAAGAGCTATTCTAGGTAACTGAAGGAAATCATAAAAATTATGAAATTATTTTGCTTACTGAGACTTATTGAGACTTTGCTTATTGAGACTTAATTTTCATTATGACATCCATCTCACTTTTGATATCTCACTTATTTAACTATTGTTATACCAAAAATTTTGAGGAAAGTCAAAATTGCTTAAAAATCGGAGAATACAAAGATTTTCAGATTTTTAAAGTAGTACAGATTTTTATATAGATATATATTTTTTTACTTGACTATCTGAAACTTTTCAAGCCAATCATACCATCAGCATGAATTTTATAATGGTTAGTTTTTTCAGCATAAATTTCTTAATGTTTTGGAATATTGGTGGTAAAAGTTTTCAGGGATCGATGCAGATAAAATTTGGGTTTGTTTTATGGTCCTTTACAAAATTACAATTGATTAAAACTGCCCCTTCGCAAAAGTACAGTCAATCAAACAATCTTTCATTGGCATTTTACCATATATTTTAATTTGTTTTGTAAGTTATTTTAAGGAAACAATGTGACTTTTAGAAAAATTGGTATAAAAATTCACAAAAATAGATATCGATATTCACAGAAATAAACTGTTTTCGCAAGAGTGGGACCCTGAAAAAAATTCCTGGATCAACCCCGCATTTTGTTTTGGAGTTGGTACAACTCAGAATTGTTACACCTAGGATTTTATTTATATGGTAACGATCATCATAAGTAAACCTTTATAAGAATAAATAAAACTGTTTGATTTAGTTTTGATAAAGAACCATGTAATGTTGTTTTTTTGTTTTGTTTTTTTTTTTTTCTTGCAAGCATACTTATTATTATTTTTGCTTGTACTAAATTGATATTATAATTTCAGGTGAATTCAACTGTACCTATCACTGCTGAGATATTTAAGAAACATAATGTTTATGATCCCAAGAGAATATTTGGTGTAACTACACTTGATGTTGTAAGAGCCAATGCATTTGTGGCAGAAGCTAAGGTAAATTTTCATTTGTGTAATTCCTTTTCTTATAAATGAGGACCTGTCAGCCTAGATTTCAAGAAAAAGAAACTGTGCAAGACCAATAAGATAACTTTTTTAAAAAATAAACGGATAAAAGTGCAGTTACAGCTAGTATATGTAATGTTCAAATGCACAAAGAAGTATCTCATAAATACCAAGGCATAAAAATAGATTCTGAAGTTGATACTAAAAGCTGTGCACCTAATGAGAAAACATAATATTTTATTTTGATGATAAATTGCAATTATATAAAACTTTTAAACAATGAATTTATAAGACGACAAATAATTTATATAAAACTTTTAAACATTGAATTTATAATAAGAAGGGAGAAAATGCTCCATTTTTCTCGTAAGATTTGTGCAGTTTCATATGAAACTGTAAAATACATCTGAATATTCAAATGATGTATTGTAGGCACCTTCTGTTTTCTTATTAAGTCTATAATTAAGCTGATAAAAGTGCTTTTATTTCATAGCTACGTAGCTAAAAGTTACCTTTTTAATAGCTGATATTTGAGAGAGAAATAACTTTTAAAGTATACAAGAGCATGTGGAACATTTCGTTTCAAAAACTCTCGGGGGGAAAAACATGAATCATTGGTCATGCCAAATGCCATGAGAATCATTGATCATTGTGGGGATTAGAGGGAGCCTGTGACATTAATGTTAATTAAATTGTGATTTATTCAGGAGGTAGGCAGACATTCGTTTAAATTCTTAAACTCATAATAGCATATCTTTTCATTATTGTTTAGACATCTATCCCGGCCAATTGACCTATTTATTCTGTGGGGTGCCACCGAGCTATATTAAAATTGACATCGTACAGATTGTTAATTTCTACTCATTAAAGAGATATGGTAGATTTGTCTAGGGGTTTTGGGGTCATGTAAAGAAGTTTAAAAGAATGAGGAAGCTAGTTAACAAATCCAAACTTATTTATTTAGTAATTAAGGGATGAACTTACAAAGGAGAATATTTACAAGAGTAATTTACATTTATAATGAACATAGTAAGAGAAGCAGGTCAGACGTTAGCTATAGAATTTAATAATTTAATTCCTGATTAAATGTAAGAGGTTGGTTAAGATAAGAAAAGTACATTTCAAGGAAAAGATTTTTGAAGGTATATTAAATTACATTTAAGCCATGTAAATAGCCCTTAGGCCTCTTTTCCAAAACCTCTTTCTTTGGCAACCTCTTTTTCAAAGCTTATTAAAATATATGCGTAAATTTGTCTACCAGCAGGGTAGACCATCTGCCTCTTTTTACTATGCAGCAGCTTTCAGTGTGCAAATTTTGAGCAATAGTGGAACCCGTGATGTCATCTGTTGTCTCTCTCGGACCCGCTTGTACAGATTGCTTCTTATGATAGATATCAGTTGGATAAAATCTTACATAAATGTATATATAGAGAGGATTCATGTGTAATTTTATCCCTTTCTATCTATAACATGTTCTTATTTTATATTTCCATGCAGGGTTTAGATCCAGCTGAAGTAAATGTACCAGTTGTTGGTGGGCACGCCGGAATAACTATTATTCCACTAATTTCTCAGTGTAAGCCTGCAGTAACCTTTGATGCCGATAAGTTAGATGCATTAACTAAAAGGATTCAAGATGCTGGTACTGAAGTAGTAAAAGCTAAAGCTGGAACTGTAAGTTTTCATTATTGTTAAACTCTTCATTCTTACTGTCATTCTTACTCATAGCATCTCATACCTCTGCCCTCATACGAATTTTGGTGTTAATTTACTGATGTACAGATGACAAATAATTTTTGCAGATTTTTTAGAGACTTTCAATTCAATCGTTTTCCATCCCTTTAGAGAATAAATATTTTCCCTTTAGTATAATGGTATTTAAACCTCTAACGCTGTTAGAGTAAAAATTTATTCACACTTTAATTTAAAGTTCATTTTTTTTACTCTCCCCTTCCCCTCATGGAAATTCGTAAATTGAAAAACTTTGGGAAGGTTCAGATTTCAAGTTCATTCTTTTTCCAACCCTCTTGAGAATAAATATTTTCCCTTTTGCATTCTTTTATTTAAAGCTCCATATCATAAAATTAAAATATATATATATTCCTATTTTAAATTCCCCTTCCTCAGCAAAAAACTTCATTGAATAGAGCAGATTCAGATATGAATGAAAGTGTTGCAAAAACGTTTTTTGAGATAGTTTGACAATGAAAGCAAACAAAAAATGAACTTACTTGTAATAAGTAGTAAAAAGAGGACAAAGTATTAGTAACAAAAAATAAATTTAGTTTTACTGATGAGTAGTGGAATTTTACTAAATAGATCTATAATTTTACTGATGATGTTTTTTCCAATTTGGCAGGTATAGCATCTACAATTATGGATATTTTGTCTCGATTTTTTCTCCATTATCTAGCTTTTGACATAATGTGTCTTTACTGAAATTTCAAATTTTTAAATATTCAATGAATGTTTGCTAAACTGATTTTCTACTTTGAACTGAGTGCTTTAAATGTTCACACAATAGGTCTTTACTAAAATTTAGAGGGAAAACTATCCAGATTTTAATGAAAACTTATTTTCCATCTTATCAGTAGCTAAGCACTGGAGTAAAAATAATATTTAAAACTGTGTGAGGTAAAGTGAAATGTTTTTTTTTTCTCCCATAAGATACATAACAAAGGATTTCAGTCTTTTCTTTGTCAATGCAAAGTAAAAAAAAGCAGTAGAAACATAGTGAAAAAAAAAAGTTTTTTTAAAGTAATTTAAAAAAAAAAAGTAGATGAATGTGCATTGTTACATGCAGAGCAATTCCTGCAATTCCTAAGATGCTCGGCAGTTATGTTAACACTGTCATTATACCAGATGATTCAAAATAGATGTTATATTTTTAAACCACAAGTGATTGAAACATACTTTCAATTAGAAAAGTTCGTCAATTTAAGAGTAGCTTTCAGATATGGCTATTTTTTGACTAAGGGCTGTATACATATTAAAATATGCAATCTAATTTTTATACGGTCCTTCCTTTCTCATTACTTATATTTAGAAAAATGTTGCTCTTTGTCTAAGAAAATTAATCAAAAAAATCCCATGTCTCTAAGTGAAATATTTCACAATAAAATTAATGTTAAAAATGATGACTTTACACCACTTTACCTACTATATTGGCGTGGGTTTTCAGGCTTTTAGCCTAAAAACTTTAAGGGACCAACAAGGAGTTGATAAAGGTTAAATCCCATTGTTGGAAAAGGCAATTAAACATTTTCAAATGTGTGAAATTAACAGGTACAGGATTATTTAGTCTTTTTCTGGGGGGGGGGGAGGTGTCATCCACTAATTATATCAGAGAAGGAATATTAAAGTCTAAAAGAGCATGACAAATAATGGTGTAGGTTCCTATAGTGTGTTAACTTTCACTAGAAACTGACGAACATGCATTATAGTAAAATTCTAACTAAATTAGGATTTGAGGAGTCAGCTGTATTGATCAAGTGAATATTAACATAAATTAATGTCATTCGAAAAGTAATTACATTTTTCTCACTTTTGAGATATCCCCTTAGAGCTTGGCGTCAAATGCTAAAATTTTCAAATTGCAATATCACAGAAACTATTCCATTCAGACATAGGATTTTTTTAATTTACCGTCTTAGACACAGAGCAACATTTTTCTAAATAAAGGATAGGAAAGGAGTGACCTATAAAAATTAAATTTTGTATTTTAATGTATATACAGCCCCTAGTAAAAATATTGCCATTTCTTGGAGCTTCTCTTTATAAGATGAACTTTTCTAATTGAAAGCATATTTGGATCACTTACAGTCAAAAATAATTGCTTTAACACCTATTTTGAATCACCTGGTATAAAAAAAATAATGTCAACAATCTTTGGAGTTGCTCAGCCATGAATAATACATACATTCGTCTGCTTTATGAGGCCTTCTATCCCAGAGGTAGCTCATTTTTTGCATTAGATATCAAGACATGTTTGAAAGCTCTGTTGGATGTATTTTTATTTATATATTAATGTTGCAACGTACATTAACTTATTTCCTTTTTCTTAAAAGGGTTCAGCTACCTTGTCAATGGCTTTTGCTGGTGCCCGTTTCGCAGCCTCCGTAAGTTTCCATTTAATATACTTGCACAAAATGAAATACAATAAATAAATGCTCATTTAATTTCTTGTTATTTCTATCTTCTGAATTTAGTTGCTAAATGCAATGAAAGGGAAAACTGGTGTTGTTGAATGTGCTTATGTGAAATCCAGTGAAACTGAAGCTAGTTACTTTGCTACACCCCTTCATCTGGGAGTAAGTTTATGGATGCATTCTTTCCAGTTTTGCTTTAATTTTAGAGGAGTAAAATTAGATGTTTAAAGATTAGAAAACAGACAGGCATAAGTGACAAATGGTAGAAATAAAGCTAAACTGAGTTAGTTAATTTGAAAAAAAAAATGTCCCATTTATACAGATTTGTTACATGTTAAAATTCTTTCTCTTTTTATGCATTTTTCAGAATTGAATAGAATCATTGAAATAAGAGCAAGCATTCCTATCTTCGTCAGCAACTTTAGACCCTTCCTGTCACATGCAATGTAACATAATACTTCTAATTGTTTAGATATACTACTACATTCAAACAATAAACATGTGTTAAATTTTATTCAAAATACAAAAATATGTATAATTAAAGTTTTAGAGTATTTTTCATTTTAATGCATATAGAAACATTCCCAGCGTGTAGTAGCATCTCACAGGATTATTTTTTCTTACTATAAAGTGCAAGGGTCATCTTTACTTTAAAACAAAAAAAAGAGCAGGGCACCTAGGTTCTAATAAAACGTCAAGGAGGCTATAGTGACCTTAGAAAAACATGAAAAGACACTGATTTTAACCATCCTACAAAAATATTTTCTTATACCAGGGTTATGTTTATACTATATGCAGGGCATCATTCATTTAAATGTGATTATAATCATGATTTAAACCAATTGTGTTTTTTTTTTTTTTTTTAAATCTTTGAATTAAATCAGGAATGCACAAACTCTGACCCACAAGCCAGCACTGACACATGGCACCTGTTCCATTCACCCGCCAACCCAGCTGTGCATTGAAAAACACAAATAAGAATTCATCAATTCAGTTTTTTAGAAAATGATTTAATTGTGATAATTTACTTATTTAGAATTTGTTTTCAATTGCTTGAACATGACACCAGAAAATGTTCAGGTATAATTTAATCATAGACTTTTAACAGTATGTGCTATCACATTTTCAAGAATTTTTATCTGATTATTGAATGCTTCCACAGTATAGTGAACGTTTATGTCCACAATAAGTTTGATTGGTCATAACTACACAAAAGGTGGACAATTTTTCTTTTTTGTAAACATTGCAACATATTACTATCGAAAAAGAGAAACCATTCACTTAACTCAATTTTATGTGGAGTTTGTTATGGACATGAAATACGCACTCACAATGCTGTGGAATAAGTCTGCTGAATTTCCTATGTATGCCATCATATTTTCAAGAACTAAAATTTCCAGAGGCAGTAAAATTTACATTATTCATTTATTGAAAATAGGCAAATCCTTTAACATACAGGATATGGGGTTTTTATCTTTGCCCGCTATTGCTGGGGCTCTGTATTCTGTTTACACTACATTTGAGGTATTGAGATTGCTGTTAGGACATTGATAAAATCACTGAAATAAAAATAGAAATTTATTTTTCTTGTACCAAATTTTCAAAAAAGATAACATTTAAAATATATATATATATATATATATACAGGGTGTCCCAAAAAGCAGGTAATGGACTTTAATTCTTTATCTATTAGAGATAAGTGGACAATGTAAATTTAAAACATGTTTAAAATAAAATCAGAAATAAGACTGGTGAGAAAAAATTCCTCTTGTTAAGTTTCAAAAGTACCAAATTTGAGCCTTTCATCATACAACATTGCAGAGATATCAATAAAGATGATCAAGGACCATACAGGATTTTGAATATAAATGTTTAATGCTAGAGTGGGAAAAACAATTTTTTCATAATTTATGTACAACCCCTGAAATGCTATCATTACACGTGATTTTTTTCCTTCAAGAGCTACTGAAAAGTTGTTTGTCATTGTTATATTTATGTTCATGTCTGTGACTCTTTTTAAGATATAATTCTCAAATTTTGGAAGTCACCTCATTAGTGTAGGGAGCACATTTTACTAATTGGGAGTTATTTTGTATGGTGGTCATATATAAATTTAAAAGTGTAACTGTTTGAAAATTAACAAGGGGACTCAGTTAAGGAAAAAAATGCACTTTTCTTAACTGAGTCTTATTTCCGACCTTATTTTGAACATTTTTTCAATTTATACTGCCCACTTATCTCTTATAGATATAGCATTAAAACATCTTACACCTTTTTGGGACATCTTATGTGACTGTTTTTGTTTTCTTAAAGTAATTTATGACTTTCTTAAAGTCTATTTTTTTTTTTTTTTTTACATACCCCAGGCATGTCAGGCAATAGATTTTTTCGGCCCTGAAAGAAACTTATAAATATATGTTTGGAATTGTGTCATTACATCCATCAATTAGTCTTTAAGACAATAGTACTTAAAAGAACACACTACTTGAGTGGCCCTTGATACCTATCATGCATTTTCATTTCTGTAAAGTTTTATTTCTGAAATCTCCACTTAAATTTGTAAAGTAAATCGGTATATAATCAGCCCCATTTATGATAGAATAATTTTCTTTGTTACAAATAAAATTATTCTATCATAAGTGGGACTGATATAAAATATTTCTTTGGTATACAATGTATACCAAAGAAATATTTTATTTACATTTTTAAGCTATTAACAACTAGAAATTTACCAGTTGTCTGTACACTTTATAAAAAGCAGTTAAACTTATTTTATAAAAATCTAATCTAATAAATGTGACTTCATGTTTAAAAAATCTGATTTAATTTTTTTAAAATCATATTTAAATCAAAAAAATCTGATTGATTTGATTTTTTTACACCCTGCTCCTATTTAATTCAAAAATCAAATCATTACAATTATCTTGTTGTAGAAAAATGAGTCACCTGCAACATTAACCCTCTGAGCATCCTGGAAGTGGGCAAATAATATAAAGTTGTTTTTATGGTAAAATTTCCATGTAGCTTTAAAATGATACAAAAATAAAATTTTGGTAGAAAGATTTGTGATTATTTTCAAAAAGTTCCTAAATTATTTATAACAGTCAGGTGTCATAAAATATATTCAGGGATGTTGATTCTGTGCCGAAACACAAAATCTTGCGTCGAACTGCACTTTTAGCCGATTTTTGTGCCAGTCTGTGCCGAATACGTCATTTTGACTCTTTCAGGGTGCGCCAAAACACAAATATTGTGCTGAACTGCGCTTTTAGCCGGTCTGCGCCGAATACGTCATTTTGACTGTTTGTTAAATTTTTGCTACGCTCATTTATCTTTTAAAGCGTGTATGGAAAGCTAGTTAGCAGTAAAGCAAGATTCAAACTGCATACGAAACTGCATTCCGAAGCCATTCTACCCGCCCCGGATCGGACCACTCGGGCTTTGTTAGTCACCTCAATCAGGGCCGACCAGATAGGCAAACAAGTACCGTAATTTATGGAAGAAACGCCGCGGCGCTTATGAGTTTAAAAGTTAAAAAATAGTAAGTGCGGCGTTTACAATATTTTTAATTTTTTTAAGCCGATCTTCAACGAAAAATTCGTTTTGTGATAATTTTCTCAAAAGATGGCGCCACCACCGACACGTACTCTTTAGCGTGCACAGATCACAGCGTAGCGAATCAGAATGCGAACCTACAACCTACCCCCATAGAAAAGAAATTTGATCTTTGATCCAGTTTTGGAGAAAGTCAGAGCACCCTTGTCACATAGTGACACCCCTTTATAAAATTTTGGTTCACACTTTTTTCTAAAATTTAACATACTACAAAGAATTGCAAATTTTCTTTTTTTTTCTCTGATTTATCATATCCCCCAATGTTTCAGCCATATTTGTTCTTGTAAAAGGAAATTTTCCTTCTACTATAATTTTTTTAATCTTGAGAGCTAAAGGACGATAACTTTAATTTCCCACGTGGAAGTTGCTCCCAGGCCTAGCTAGCCGTCATGCAATGATGTACCGATGTCTCGTCCCCGTAAGTACAAGTGCTACAACCTTCCTGAAAAATGGCGAATGTTCTAGAACATCGTCGAACCTTCCGCCACGTGGAAATTCCGTCCTGCTAGCGTAGGGTTACAAAAAGGACGACCGCTACGATGGCGAGCATATCGCCAGGTACGCAGACATTGTGCAGGCTCCTGATTGGCTACAGCAGTCTATCTCGCCACGCTTGGCGAAAATGGCGAGCTCCGAGCCCACGGATCGCAAAGACGTGAGCGTCAGTTCTCTGCTCGTCGGCCTGCTGTGTGTGAACAGTTTTTTTTTATGAGGCATAGTCCTTGGTGGCCCCATGTGCCATTTTTTTTTAAAATTCTTGTTTGTGTAACTTTATAATTTGTGTTAGTTGACCAGCACCATTTCACCCATATTTATCATGCGTAAATAAAAAAAAAGTTCTTTTTTCTTATATAATTTGGTGTCTTCATAATAAACAACGCATCACAGGAGTTATATATGTGTGTGTTAAATTAGAGCTTTTTTTTTGTGTACAAGATTTCGGCATCACTGCTCTCCGTTCGTTGTCATCCATAAAACAGGTATGTGCCCTTTTTGAAATTTATTGGAGTCGGACCACTCGAGAGAATTTCTTTTTAATTAGAACCTGCAAGGGTAGAATTTTTCCTGCAATGACTCTGTTCCTTATATCATAATATGGTACCGTGACGCCTCTCAAAGGTCCGATTGCCGTTAGTATTGTTGTTAATATATGCGTGAAGATCGGCAAAAATGAGCACTAGTAAAATTGTCAATTTTTGAATGATCAAATGAAGAACCTTAATAGAAGTATGAAATAGATATACATATAATTTATCAGGAGATTTTGAAATATAATCGTACATAGTATAGAACATAATGATTGTATAAAAAAAAAAAAAATGGTGCAAGTACTCTAAAAATAGAAATTGTTTTTGTGTATATATATATGTGATGCTCTTAATTTCATAAATATTTGTAAATAAGCAACCTATAATAGTATCTGATAGAATTAAACTATGCCTCCCAAGAAAAAGAGATCGCAGACTGTCGCAAGTGTGTCAGACATGCCACCTACCTTAATACCAGAAGTCCCATGCATTGAAGCCACAGATCGAAATAATACGCATAGCAATAATCTTTTAAGGCCTCACAGCCTCCCTGCCATCCATATTCAGTCGTTTGACGGGGATTCTGATCAACTAAATTTTTTTATTGACCAGCTCCGTGAAGTTGCCACCATTCAGGGGTGGAATGATCAATTCTTATTAGCATATGCAAAATCCAAACTTGGCGGAAATGCCCTAAAGTTAATTCAACAGTCATCGCAAATAAACCAGGTGAAGACATCTGAAGAATTATTCAAATTACTCAGCGATTTTTTTCAAAACAGATCGGAAGCGACGTCAATCTTGGAATTTCATTCTTTCAATATGTTGCCAGGTGAAACAGTTCGAAATTTAGCACATAGACTTGATGTCCTGGCATCAAAAGTTTATTCATCCGTTGCAGACAAAAATGCACTGTCACAAATCAAATTTGTTAAACTCACACAAATTATGCCACCGGAAATTCGTTTACAAATTTTACAGTCCGGTATCAAAACATATGAGGAGGCAGTAAGCAAAGCGATCATGGTACAAGAATGTATCATCCATAACAATATCTTAGCTCAGCAGCCCAGCGTTATAACTCCCGAGAATGAGACTTTGAATTCAATTCAACAAAAATTGGACAAATTAGATCGTAAGATCCAGCAAGATCCAGAAACTTATAGTGCCAGGAGACCCTCCTATAACAGGAGAACAAGAACACACAACGTTCCATTGCATAAGCCACTACCTCAAAGGAACTTTTACAATTTTAAAAGTCACAACAGACTCAATGGCAGAAGAAATTTTCGACGGGGAAATAATCAACGTTCATCTTTTATTCAGCACAGACAATCTCATCCTCATAATGCCAATCACAACAACTACAATTACCTTCATAGCCATATTAGTTGCCAGGTGTGTCATGAACCCGGACATGCTGCTCCTATCTGTCCACATGCCACCCGTTTCTTTGCATCTTTAAACAAACATAACATCCCACCGCTCCCCACATCCTCAACTTCCATAGTACCTATCAGCAATAGTCACCCAAACTTATAAACGAGAGTCTGAAAGATGCCCAGTACTCTCAATCTCAAGATACATCAAGTGCATCGATAAATATCAGTATAGACAAGAACCCTCTACAAGTTTCACAAATACAAGAATTCATTGCAAATGTCAACAAGAAACAACCTCATATTCCAATTATAACTGCAGCCTTCGCTGACCACAATATCCCAGTATTACTCGACACGGGAAGCTCAATATCAATTATTGATAAGGTGTTTTTCCATCAAAACAAACATTGTTTTAATTACAGATACCTCAGCCGTAATGTTGAAATAAGTACCATAAATTCTAAGGTTGATTTTGAGGGATGTGTAGAGGTGTCATTTAAAATAAAGGATAATAATTTTAAACATCCAATGTATATCTTCCAGTTATCAGAATTGTCATCATTCAAAGTCCTGTTAGGGTTTGACTTCATCCATAAATTCAATGTCGTAATCTTCCCCGACTTCAAGATGTGTAAAATAGCTCAAAGTCATATTTTTTTTGAAAGTGATAGTGATCAAAAGTTTGCAAACCGTCATATCAATAACATCCTTAAAAATCAGATGCGAGAACAACAAAATGCACCCGATAGTGATTTGAGGAAACATGTACATGCCCCCCCTTTCATTCCTCAGCAGTATAAGCAAGATCATGTTAATTGCAAAGCTCGAGCAACACAAAAGGCTCTTTTAGCCCCTGGTGAGCAGAGATACGTCACAATGTATGCTATAATTCCAGAAGAGCTACTTAGAACCGAATTTTTATTTATACCTAATGACACACATCGAGCTATTTTTTTTGAGTCTATACACTCAATTTCACACGGCACACAGCAGGCAGACCAGCAGAAACTCACACAAGGCCAGGCAGACCAGCAGAAACTCACACAAGACCGGGAGACACAGCACACACAACCACACTTTAAAATCCAATTTGATGTCTATTGTGAAAACCCCAGTGATGAAGCAAAACACATAAAGAAGAATTCTCATGTCGGAGACATCTTTCAGATTGCTGACTTTCGAAGTCCATTCCTGTCTCAGCCCAACAAATTTAACACCGAAATTCCCCCTCCAGGTCATGCAGAAATAGTAAATCTTATTCAGCCTACTCAAGAAATAGTCCAACAAAGATACGTAGAATTCCACAATAGCAAATATGACGTTTCTCACTTGTCCCAAAAGGAACAGCAGGAACTCCACACAGTTTTAGAAGAAAACTTCCAGGCTTTTTCCTCATCTTTAACTACTATGGGCCACACAGATAGAATTGAACCCACTCTACATTTTACGTCAAATTACCCCATAAAATGTCTACCGTTTCCAATACCTCAAGCGTTACAACAGGAAGCCCAGCAACAACTTAATGATATGGAAGCTGCTGGCATAATTTCTAAAAATATTGCCACATGGGCATGTCCAATGCTCCTTGTCAAGAAGAGAGCCGTAGAAAAAGATAAACAAACATACAGAATGGCACTCGATCTACGCCTTTTAAATTCTATTGTCCAACACTCATCATACCCGTTACCAAAAATTAGTCAGATAATCAACAGCATTGCCAATTTTCGTTTCTTCACATCTCTTGATATGCCCTCAGCTTACCATCAGCTCGAACTTCCGGAAACATATAGGGAAAGGATTTCGTTCACCACTCCGTGGGGTACATACAAGTTTAATCGCCTCCCATTCGGGCTCAAAACAAGTGCTTCCATCTTTCAAGCTCTCATGGACACCATCAAAGAAGAGTGTAACGTCTCCGGAATAGTCTGTTACCAAGATGATATACTTATTTGTTCCAATAGTTTTACTGAAACAATAGTCAAACTTCAAAAGCTACTCAATCTATTCAAGAAATATAATCTCACACTGAATCTCAAAAAGTGTAGTTTTCACAAAGAAGAAGTTAATTTCCTTGGATTCAGAGTATCTCAATCTAAAATAGCTCCCATAAATTCCAATATCTGCAAGATAACTTCTTTCCCTGTTCCTACAACAAAAAGGCAGGTCAAGAAATTTCTAGGCATTTGCAGCTTTTACAGACAACTTATTCCCAGGTATGCAGAATTAACAGACCCACTTGTCTTACTAACATCACCAAAGGTTTCATTTAAATGGACTCCCACTCATCAAGCTGCTTTTCAGACACTCCAAGATATTTTTTTTAAAACACCCTTCCTTCAACAACCGGATTTTAACAAGCACTTTTATTTAAACACAGATGCCTCGGCGCATGCAATTTCGGCCATATTAATGCAAAAGTCACCAGATAATAATAATCTTTTACCTGTTGCCTATTTCTCTAAAGCACTTCGTAATGCTGAAAAGAACTACCCCGCTATAAAGCTGGAACTTATGGCTATTGTAAAAGGAGTTCATGCATTCAAAAACATTCTGTATGGAAGAGAATTTACCATACTGTCTGATAGCAAACCACTAAAACACTACAAAAAGATCACTTCACCTGCAGATATTATATCAAGATGGTTACTGGAACTGTCAGAGTATACTTTTGTCTTTGAACATGTACCTGGTAAACAGAATGTTCTTGCTGATTTTTTCTCAAGGACATCTTTCAAACATAATTCTGAAGATGTTCAATCGAATCCTAATTTAATACGAAGTAATGACATAATCCCAATACATAATGAAAACATAAATGAATTACATACCTACACTGCAGAAGATGACCACAATATAATTTCTAGACCACCACCAGATCCTTTATGTGAAATTTCAATTCCTACATTGCTATATGAACAGAATAATGATGCAGACTTGAAGAAGATCATCCAAGACATAAGAAAAATTGGCCCAACCAAACACAAAAATTATATTATATGCCCCAGTACTGGACTTTTAAAATTCATGCAACAATGTAAGACGGAAGACCAGATTTCCACACAATTTAAAGTTGTTGTTCCACTATCCTTACAGGCCAAGTGCTTAAGAATCCATCATATAGCACACTTTGGCATCATCAAAACATACAATGCTATCCTGGAAAATTTTTGGTGGAAAGGTTTATTTGCTGATACAGTTAATTTCGTCAAGTCCTGCTCAAGATGCCTCTCCTCAAAACCCATTACAATTCCACCTGCACCGTTTCAAAACACACATATACCAACCAGACCGGGAGAATTTATATCACTGGACTTTGTAGGTCCGTTCAGAAATGGCTATTCTATTCTGACAGTAATTGATCACTTCTCAAAATTCCTATACCTGTATCCGATAAAAAAAATTACTGCTATGAATACTTGTAAACTTCTGTTTGACTATTTTTGCACCTTTGGAAGACCTCAACTAATACTGACCGATCAGGGTTCACAGTTTACCTCAGCTATGATGCATGAGTTTAACAATATGTTGGGCATTAAGATACAACACACTACAGTTGCTCACCCGCAGGCTAACTCAGTCTCGGAAAGAATAAACACCTCTATAAAAGCAACAATTAAAGCACTTATGCAAGATAATCTTTCATTTTTCCACGCCATTAAGATTCATCAAATGTTATATAACTCTTCGGCACACTCAACAATTGGCTTTTCACCGAATAAGGTCCACTTTGGCCGTTCTCTGGCGACAATGTATGACAATTTTACACCTATGAAAACACGTATACTCGATGAAGAAAGTGATTACAACAATATGTTAGAAAACCTTGAAAAAATATACAAGCAAGTCCATGAAAACTTACTAAATTTCCAGCACCTTCAAAATAGTAAACAACACCAAAAGGCAAAAATAAGAAAACCAAGAGTGAATGATACAGTCTACTTAAAAAATAAAGGTGCATTTCACTCATCAAATACAGGACCATACATCGTCAAAACAGTGCATAGTCCAGTCATTGTATCGATTCAGCGAAAAGAAGAATCGCATGCACCTATAAAGAAAGTTCACATAAACAAACTTATTTTTGTCCCTCAACGTAAGCCCCATCTGATTGAGCACTCTCAACCTTCTGCATCAGCGGCACAACCAACAGGTTTAATGTCCCACAATAATATGGATGACGACATAAACGGTGATACCAGTCCCACAGTCTGTGATTTTCCTGATGAATTTGAGCCTCTGCCAAACCAACAACAAGTGCTGCAAGATCCTCCGAGCAGTCCAGACCAAACAACTGATGAAGATGACATCCCCTCACATCTGCCTGTTATCCAACCAGTTCGAGCCAGGAGTCCTTATCCCCTCAGAAGTCGCACAAAGAAGTAGATCTGCATTCCATGTATCCTTTTAACAATGTTGCAACAATTTACCATCTTTTAGATACAGGTTTGTTCTTCTCACAAATGCTTTGTTATTATGCCTGCTGGCGGGTGTAAAGTTGCCTTATACTTCTCTTTCCACCTGGATAACACTCCAAGGACTTTTGAACTGATATACATACAAATACGATAAAACTAAAACTTACCTTAACAGCACAGTTTCTCAGGTATCCAATAGTAAAGTGTATTTAAACATACAAATATTGATCAATTGAAAATGCTCTAAGATGTGATATTTACATACAGTACCTGCATACCAATAATGTTGTGTAACTTCGTGGTAAAACAAGTAAATGCAATTTATATAACATATTGTATACTCATTGATTTACATTTGTCTATTGCAAGAATAATATAACTTCGCAGCCATGTTTTGTTGTGTTTCCTTTGTCAGAACAGAGGGTTCTCATTTGTTTTCAATCTTTGAACAAGGTTTACTTGGCCCTTGCACCATACTGTTCAATTTTTTTCGTTTCCTTCCTTTGTCCATTTCACTTCCTTTTTTGTGACCTATGGTCAGTTTTTGGTTTTTTCTCTTTGTACCAGGGATATGGTGATTCTCCATATTCATTTGACTTTTCCTTCATGAACTTGCATTAATGTAGTGAATGTACATAATCTTCCTGCAGTATAAGTCACTCTATACTGGTTCAGCATGTGCACATGCCAACACGTGTATCAGCGTATAACTGTATGTACTGTGTAATACACCTAAGTTTCATTTTAGTTTGCTCCTAAATGTATAAATAAGTGTGTAAATAACAAAAGTTTGTGTTCCCCCATTGGTACCAATGCCCACCTTTTACAGTAAATGTTTTCTTTATAGTGTATTTCTGTATGTTTCTATTATATACTTTCTTTATACTAGTGCCATATATAAAACATTGTCATAATGGATGTATCTTTTCGTGTAACCTAGTTGAAATATGCACATACTGATACGAATAATGTCAATGCTTGTAAAATTTAAACTAATAGGAGAACTGCGAAATTTTACAACACTTTTACCATGTATGTACAAATTTATATGATTTTTTTATTCCCAGGCAACAAATGTGTTCTGAAGTTATACGCACAGTTTGTAGGTGCGTCAACTGTTTAACTCTGTATGTATTTTTTTATATATGAAAATGTATTGTATCTGTTCCTTTGGTCGACAGTTGTCCGTCGACATTGTAATTCCCTTTGTAGCCCATGGTGCTGGTTGTGTTTTTTTTTTTTTCTCTTCCCTGTTTTGCGGGAGGATGTCACATAGTGACACCCCTTTATAAAATTTTGGTTCACACTTTTTTCTAAAATTTAACATACTACAAAGAATTGCAAATTTTCTTTTTTTTTCTCTGATTTATCATATCCCCCAATGTTTCAGCCATATTTGTTCTTGTAAAAGGAAATTTTCCTTCTACTATAATTTTTTTAATCTTGAGAGCTAAAGGACGATAACTTTAATTTCCCACGTGGAAGTTGCTCCCAGGCCTAGCTAGCCGTCATGCAATGATGTACCGATGTCTCGTCCCCGTAAGTACAAGTGCTACAACCTTCCTGAAAAATGGCGAATGTTCTAGAACATCGTCGAACCTTCCGCCACGTGGAAATTCCGTCCTGCTAGCGTAGGGTTACAAAAAGGACGACCGCTACGATGGCGAGCATATCGCCAGGTACGCAGACATTGTGCAGGCTCCTGATTGGCTACAGCAGTCTATCTCGCCACGCTTGGCGAAAATGGCGAGCTCCGAGCCCACGGATCGCAAAGACGTGAGCGTCAGTTCTCTGCTCGTCGGCCTGCTGTGTGTGAACAGTTTTTTTTTTATGAGGCATAGTCCTTGGTGGCCCCATGTGCCATTTTCTTTTTAAAATTCTTGTTTGTGTAACTTTATAATTTGTGTTAGTTGACCAGCACCATTTCACCCATATTTATCATGCGTAAATAAAAAAAAAGTTCTTTTTTCTTATATAATTTGGTGTCTTCATAATAAACAACGCATCACAGGAGTTATATATGTGTGTGTTAAATTAGAGCTTTTTTTTTGTGTACAAGATTTCGGCATCACTGCTCTCCGTTCGTTGTCATCCATAAAACAGGTATGTGCCCTTTTTGAAATTTATTGGAGTCGGACCACTCGAGAGAATTTCTTTTTAATTAGAACCTGCAAGGGTAGAATTTTTCCTGCAATGACTCTGTTCCTTATATCATAACCCTAAGATGGGTCCATGTCCCGTGCTCTGAAGTGGATGGCTTCATACATCCAACCGATGTCTCCTCAATTAAGTAAAAAGAAAAAAAAATAGAAGTAAATCTTTTACATCTACATTTTAGAACTATAATTAAATTTTAATGAAGTTTTGAATCTATATTTTGAAGGGTTAAAGTTCTGTAAAATACCACAAAAGTGCACTACCCTCTATTAAATGCACCCGTTTTTCACATGAACCTCTATTGTTCTTAAAATACTGAATTTCAGCCAAAATTAGTCAATGTTGCGCACGGTGAGAGTTTGCGCCCTGGGAGTTTGAGAGTCCTGCGGCTTTGCGCCCTGTGCACTCTATGGAATAAACTCTGCCAACTAATTGGTATGCTCAAGAAATGCTGAGTGCTTTTAAAATAAATCCCAATGTTATAAATATAAAAAATAATAAATAAATACCATCAAGAGTTGTTACACAACATTCAGTTTAAAACAACAATTTGCTGAAGCAAGCTCATTGCGTAATCAACAGCTGGCCATCTGCGGGGGGGGAGGGGGGAAATGTTTACTTTTAACTGGAGACTCTTCTCACACATGGATTGCTGTTTTCATTTTAATGGCGCCTGGTCGTCTGTCCGAACTTTGTGCAGATGCAAGAAGGTTTTTAGAAGTTATTTTTTTATTTCTATAAATTCACCTTTGTGAATATAAACATTGATATCTGATTATTTGAAAATAGAAATCCTAAGCTTCGTAAAATAGTGGCAAATACTTTAAAACATTCTATGGGAAGGAGGAGAAAAAAGGCAACATATTTTTTATTTATTTATTTTTTGTTAATTAAGAAATTATTTTAGAAAACATTGAATTTTATCTGGCATTGACTTCTGACCACGATCACCCCCCCCCCCCCCCCACACACACACACACACCAACGATCGCGGCTGTGGCGTTTTTGATGATTTTCTAGCTAACTAAGCTCATGTTCGTGGGTGCGGCGTTTCTTTCCATAAATTACGGTAATCATCGCAACGGGCACCGTTTTTTGTTTATGAAGGGGCAGGATTTGCTATTTGGAGATGAAACATTATGGACCCATTCGTTTTTCAACATGTACACATGCATTGTTTTTTTTTTTTTTTTTTAATTGATATTGTACCTTTTTGAGAAAGAAAAATGGAGGAAAATGTTTTTTTTGGTGCAAAATAAATCTGCTGTCTTTAAATGAAAACTTAAAGGAGAAATCAATACGCCTTTCATAACTTGTTATTCAAAAAGTTTTTATGTATTCACACTGTTTACAAAAGCGATTCATATGTTTTACCTTTTTGAGCTTAAAAAAAAAAAAAAAAAAGCCCCCCCTCCTCTGAAATAGGTAACGATCCGCCACAGCTCTATGTATATGTATTTTCCCGATTTGAACTGGCACTATTTTTTTCGGGCCCACCACTGAAGCAGGTCACGAGCCGCCACTGGCTGTTATAGAAAGTGGACAGATTCTATTAATGGAAGGGAAGGATAGACTTGCAAAAACATTAAAACTATTAGAAGAAAATGAAAAAGCTCAAGAAGAAATTAATAAAAATAAAAAAAAAGAATAAATAGAAAACTAAATAACTTATGATACTTAATTTGTAATCTCATTATTAATTTCTCATAATCTTAATTTTTAACTTCCTATAATTCTTAATTTCTCTCAACAGTCATTAAATATTTTTTGTTTACATTTGCTTTGTACATTGTGTTCAAGTATTATAGATGAATATGTAAATATTAGATGAGGTTAAATTACTGATACAAAAGCATATGCTATTAAAAGTACACAGATTTAATTATTCTAACCATCAAATTTATTTTGTTTTGTACTGCTTACAATTACGTGTTGTTGTATAAGAGGTATAATATTTAGGTTTTCAAAAATCTCCATTTAGTACTTCTTGTGATTTGTAATAGAACCAAAGAATGAGATAGAAGCTTTTGTTTTAAAATTTAGTTTTCATTTTATTTGTGCTCTCTTTTTCGAGAGGAAGATTCCCTAAATGATTCTGAAAAAGAAAAGAAAAAGGGACAGGGATTGGCAACCTGTGGCTCGCAAGCCGCCTACAAATCATACTCATGGTTCTTGAGTAGGAAAAAAATGACTTAACCACAGAAAGGTTGCTGACTCCTGATATGTATTGTTTTTACCAAGTTGCTGATAGCATAGCCTGTATACACCCTTTTTTTTTCCCAGAGCTTTCCTAAAGTGCTTTCAAATAGTGTTTTGCTTTTAGCAAATGGTGTTTGCTCGCAAACTTTGCTTTTCTTGTATGCATTTATTGTGTTCCTAAATCTTCAATTTTATGCTCCAAAATCATGTTAATTCTGATCTCGAATCTTAGTTTTCCTCTCGGAAAACTATTTTTTTGTGCTCCCGAGGTGCTCCCAAATGGAATTTTTCTGCTCCCGAGGTGCTCCCAAATGGAATTTTTCTGCTCCCAAGGTGCTCCCAAGTGAAATTTTTTCTGCTCCCGGGGTGCTCCCAAATCGAGTGTTGGAGTTAACATCCCTGTATATTCCGATATTAACCCTCTGAGCATCCTGGAAATGGGCAAATAATGTAAAGTTGTTTTTACTGTAAATTTTTCATGTAGCTTTAAAATTATTCAAAAAATAAAATTTTCATAGGAAGCTTTGTAATAATCAAAAAACAAGTTCCTAAATTACTTGCAAGCTTCAATATCGCAATATATTTTATGATACCTGACTGTTATAAATAATTTAAGTTATACATGCATTCCAGTGAAAACTGGAACGAAGTTGATGGGATTTTATGTCTCAGCCGCTTGGAGGGTTAAGGCTTATAAGTAATTTTAGATGCATTGCAGTGAAAACAGGAACAAAGATGGGGATTTTATGTTTCAGCCGCTTGGAGGGTTAAACTCCTGCTATTTGAAAGTATAGCATGTTCATTTCTCAAACATTTTAACTTAGCATAGAATTTGCGGAATTCCTACTTCATGTTTTTCTAATGTATGCAATTGAGTATACTTGGAATAGCTTTTCTGCTTTATTACGAAAGTAAGACTCATTTTGTGCTGGTGAAAATTGCCAAATGTGGTAACCAAAATGCTTATTTTTCACAGTTTTAACTAATAGTTAAAAGAGTAATTAAAATTTTGAATGTTCTGCATGCTGTAGATTTGTCTGAAGATTGCATGTATACTGACTGATTTACATGCATTGCATTCACTTTTGTTATTATAGATACAACTCGAGTAACAGGATACTGCTATATTTTTAAGCATGAAATTTAATAGGGAAAAAAATTGTCTGTATTGATTATCTGTGAATTTTATATTAAAAATATATGTATAAGAAATCTTGGGCTTTTCAACTTTTAAAAGCAGGAGATCTGACTTTTTGATTTTGGAAACTTGACACGTCTGCCTCAAGCAACTTTCTGAAATTTTCCACAAAAACTGCCTTGTAAAATGGGCTAAAATGTGATAAATAAAAATTAATTTTTGTGTCTCGGGCAATAGTTGAATGCTAAAATAGTTGTTTCTATGTGATAATGTGTATTATACTTTTAGCAGAATAGCTGTTTAAATAGAAGCACCATTCTAATTATTATTTTTTTTCCCCCACAGCCAAAAGGAATTGAGAAAAACATGGGATTAGGAAAGTTGTCTTCATATGAAAAGGACTTAGTTGAAAAGGCTATCCCAGAACTGAAAGCCACTATTAAGAAAGGTGAAGATTTTGTTCACAAAGGTTGATTTTAATCTATCAATTCATTAAGTAAAGCAAATTTTCAAAATCGGCTAGTGGTAATTAATTAATTGTATATAAACAAATAAGTCAATAAAAGTATCAGAAACAAAATATACTGATTTTTGAAATTATTTATTCAACATAATACAGGACAGTAGTATTATTTTAAAAAAGAAAATCAAAACACAAAACAAGCTAAAATAACAATTTCTTATTAGACATCTCCCTGAAGACAATTGAGCTAATCTACTGCAACATAAAAAAAGAACAATTTCTTTTTAACTATACTACAAAATATTAAGTTAAGGGCAGGGAAAACATAAGACACACACTCACAGAAGCTTAGTTTGTAAAAATAAATAGTACATATCAGAAAACTTTTATTGATACCAATTTCAAATTCACATAACATTGGTTTTCTGGTTCTAAAGGAAAGATAACCCCAAAATGTGAGAAAATATTTCATTTGAACAATTTTTTCAATTAAATTGTGAATTTAAGCTATGGACCACAAATTTTGATTTGATAATAAATTATTAAAAGAAAAACTTATATACCAAGTTGTACATATGTAATTATTATGTCTGTAGTAGATATATAAACATATTTACAGTATCACTAATAACAAATATATATATATACAATGCTTTTAACTATGTGGCAGTGACTATTTTACACAAATATTTAGTTCCCTGCAGTGAGTTTGGATGAAAAATGATTTGTACATTGAAATAAAGTAGATTTAGAGGTAAAAAAAGAATAAGTTTATACTTTAGGAAATGCAATTCCGTTAAAAAATGTGTAAGTTTTTAGATAATTTTATTTAATTCATTATTCAATATTAATTTGTCATTTACAAATTGAGTCCATTGGCAAAAGATAATTTAAGATATAAAAGAATTTGACTGTTATTTATTTAGTGATGCAAAGTATACAATAATATTGTTAATTCCACTAAGATTATGTTACTGTAATTATTTTTTTAATGTATGGTAAACAGTAACATTGTGTCTAGTACAATATCAAATTATTATTAAAAGAAAAAATTGTCTCATTTTACACCAAAAGCTATTTAATGTATGATCAGTTACCTTCAGCAGAATGTGTTAATTGAAAATAAGGATAACAAAAGTGTGAGGAGCTTAATTCTTTGTTTAAAAATAAAAAGTAGGTAATGGTGTCAGTTTAAAAAGGAAAAAAGTTAGTTTTTTTTTTTAGGTTATTTCCAGAAAAATTATTGAAAATGGGTGTAGATTAAGTTTTTCATTCTTAATGAGCAATAAAAAAAAATAATGACTAAAGCAAAACATATCCAACAGAAAAACAGTATTAGTGTTATGAAGAAAACATAACTAATAAATGTATATCCTAAGATAAAATCGCGACAGCCACTTCATATTTCTTGGATATCAAGGGGTCAGAAATGCAAAACACTCTGAACTATTTCAAAGGTTATCAAAATAAAAATCAATCCATTTGAGTACTTTAAAAAGTATTTTTTTTAATTGGTCACTCTTTAAAATACTTGTAAATGTATTATATCATAACTTCCAAAATGATTCAGAATGATTTGCAATTTAAAACTTTATGAAAAACTTTGAGTGATACAAAAGTTGAAAAATATTTTATTTTAAACATGTAGTTAAGTCAAACAGTTTTTGAACACCTTGCACTTAAAAAAATAAAATTCAGTGCATTTCAAACAAATTCAAAAGAATTCACTTCATATTTTAGCTAGTGCTTATTAGTCTTCCTAACTAAACTAACTTCGGAAACAATAAAAATCATAAATAGTTAAAAGAATATAGTGGAAAATCAGCAATATTAAAACCAGTGTCTGAAAGGTATACTAAACCTGCTCTACCTTTCTAATGGAAAAAAAAGAGCTTGTAAATTTTCATAGAGAAATGGAAATGCAGACAGGTAATAACACACATAAGTTAACATCTTTGCAATTATCCTCTAAAATGACTGGGTCATAAATAATGAATGCAATATAAAAAATACACTTTGAGGGACCACTCTGGCTTCTTATGGGTTCCTGAGAACCACAAATTTACTATTTGGGTCCTTTTAAAATAACATTTGAGAATAATGATACCGTAATTTATGAAAGAAACGCACAGCATTTACAAGTATAAAACTTGAAAAATAATAAGTGTGGCGTTTACGATATTTAAAAAAAAATTTAGCCAATCTGCAACAGAAAATCATAAAAATTACTTAGTAATAATTGTCTCGAAAGATGGCGTCACCACCGATCATGTACTTTTTAGCAGTGCACAGCATAACGAATCAGAATGCGAACCTACCACCAAAGAAAAGAGTCCATTATTCTTAATGTACTGAATCTTAGTCAAAACTAGTCTATGTTGCACCCCGTGCAAGTTTAACTTTTTTATGTCCCTTTGGTCTTGGATTTCATCACCAAGGTAAGTTTTAACAAAGGTGTTGTCTTGATTGATTATTTTTCAAAGGATAGTACAGAAAAATGTGATTGCTTTAGCTCCAAAACACTTATTTTACTCCCATCTTAATTATTTACACTAATTTGTAAAAAATATTGCAGTGAAAAATGTTTAAAAAAAAAAAATAATTAAATGAATTAACTAACCAAACATAACAAAGCAGTGGTGAATCTAGAAGAGGTAACAGCAAAAAAAATGATCTGTGCATCTGTGCACACACTGAAAATGTTTCAACGGAATGATATCAGCAGCACCTTACTTCAACCACAACTCTCTTCGCTTCTGTTTTCAGAAGGGCATTTCTCTGATTGCACATGCGATCGAGGAAATTCTGTGCAGTAGTAACCTACAATGCCGTGTATTAGCTTATGATAAACGTATTTAATAATAGTGGGGGGTTTTAAATTCACAAAAAATCCAGAAATGTAACTTTTTTTCAATTTAATTTGTTAATGTGTTTAGTTTTTCCTTTGGGGGTTTCATGTGCTTAATTGGAGGAGCCATCACTGAGTATGGGCAATCTTTGAGAAGTTGAAGGCCAAACTTCAGAGTGTTAGTGCAGTTGTGGACCATATAATTGGGATTTTGAACGGTTTACTTGGGGTTTTGATACGTTCAACAGGCCGGATCAAAAGTTCTGGTGGACCACATATGGCCCACTGACCTGAGGTTGCCCATATATGTGCTAGACTATCTGAACTTTTTGCGAAAGCAAGAAGTTTTTTACATGTTATTTCTATAAATTTGCTTTTGTGAATATAAACATCGATATGTTTATGAAATCGGACATTGATTATTTGAAAATGGAAATCGTAAGCTTCATAAAACAGCAGTATATACTTTAAAACATTCTATGGGAAGGGGGGGAAAAAGGGAGATTTTTTTTTTTTACCATTTATCCACCCACTCCCGAAATATATCCTAGTACAGTATTTAGGTTTTCCTTTTTTTCAGGTGGGGTATGCAGCTGTGGTGTTTCTGATGATTTTCTAGTTAATTAAGCTGATTTTTGTGGGTGTGGCATTTCTTCCATAAATTACGGTAATACGTATTAATTTAAACAGACCATATAATGGGTTCTCAGTACGCCTAAGGTCTTAAAAAGGCTGGTTACGGGGACCCGTGGATATGAAATATTTTCCATTAACTAAATGGATATATGCATCAGTGTGACCCCTCACATTTGACACACTAACATATTCAACAGTATTCTTACTACAATCTAACATAATTTTAAAAAATTAAGATTATAATATGGTAGACTAATTTACCTATACCAGTTATACAATTGTAAAAATACTATGAACAATTAAATGCAAAACTGATGCATTTAATATCTTTATAAAATTGCCTATAGAAAATTAATGTAATTTGAAAAAAGAAACTATACAGATACCAGTAAAAAATATTAATGCCCATATTAATTTACCTACTACAGGCAAATGTAAACAATTTAACAAAATATCACAAGAAATTTAAGAACAACTATAAAGATATATAAGGCAAATATTTCTATTTAAAAAGTAACTGAAATTACTTTTTTTTTTTTTTAATTAAGCCAAGTTGAGAAGCATACAATTTATTAGAAATTAAATGTTGCTTAAGCATAACTTTTAACAGTACAGGTAAAAACTATATAACAGAACATTTATAACAATTTTCATAAAAAAGTAACAAGATTGCAGATAATTTTATACATCTAAAGGGAATACAGTAGAGAATGTTTTGATGCAATAACAAACTTTTTTCATAAGCATTTGTCGTGTACCATAATGCTGTTCAACAACTAGACTACAAAATAAAATAGCTGCTTTTAAAGAACAATTCCATAATTATTATTGACCTATAACATGGTGTCTACCGGTCATGAAAATGTCAAGATTTTGCACAATGTGTCATGAATGTCATGAAAATGTCCCGAATTTCTATAGGATGTCATGAATTTTATTTTTTTTTTCCTACAACCCAGTCTGCTGTTGTAGGGAAGGAAAAAGAACTGTCTTGCAATCTCACTGCCATGTGGCAGTTTATGTTGCTGATTAGGATAGTTACATTTTATTTACTTTTGACCATTTAATTAATTAGTGACTATTAAGAGTAATTAATATTATAATTATATGTATATATATACAGGGTGATTCACTACCAGGCTGACAAACTTGCAGGGGTGTAGGGGTACAGAGATTGTTCAGAATCACAGAGCAATGTGGGGTTGAAAACGTCTTCATGTACCTGTTAATAATCACTGCAATTCATTGCTATGTGATTCTGAACCATCTTTGTACCCCCTACACCCCGTCAGTCTGGTAGCAAATCAACCTGTATAGGTATATTTATATATATATATACAAGGTGACCCAAAAATAGCTCCTAAACTCTGCATAGCCAAATTCCTCGTTGGAAGTACATAAAAATTTCCCAAAGCACTGTACCTGTACGATTCATAGTTAACAAGAAAAATGCAAGACAAAAGCAGAAACGTCATATCCAGTGTACTGAAAGAGCCTTTATTGGAAGCATGAACATAGGTTTTCTTGCATATGTTTTCATAAAATGATAAGAATTCCACCGTGACTATCAAGCCTTGGGTGCAGCATGTATTAGCTAACTGCTCACTCTGCATCAATCTGGTGCCCATATAAATGCACACAGAATGAAGGGGAGGAACATCACTTTTTACTGTAATTAGATCAATCCTTTCAAACGTTTTCATTGGAAGGAATTCAAAGATGGCAGATCTGATGAGCATAGCAGTCCCCTCTTATCCAGTCCAGTGTCCAATTTAATGTTTCTAATTTATTTTCCTTGCACTGGATGTGACATCATAATTTGATTTTCCTATTTTTCTCGAAAACTATGGTTCGTACAGGGCAATTTTTATGTGCTTTCAATGAGGAATTGGGCTGTGCAGAGTTTAGGCACTATTTTTGGGACATCCTGTATATATATATATAATTATAATGTGACTAAAATTAGTTAATTTCTAAAGCAACAAAATGGCGGTATGTCATGAAAATTCCCTTGTGGTCATGAATTTTTTTTTTTTTTTTTTCTGCACTATAGTAGACACCCTGTATAAGCTGAAAATTAAATTCATTTGAAAGTTTTAATCTAGCTGCTAATAACAAAAAAAAAAAAAAAAATCAAATGCATATATGTAAAAATGACTTTTTTCAGTTTATGAATTGTAATTATTATTAAAAACTGATCATATATATTTTTCAGAAACTAATCACAAAGAGTTGTGTATTACTTTTACTCACATATTCCTTTTCGTCAAATAAAAGTATCTAAAATTCTTTACAAAGGTTTAATAGCATATCGTTGTTACACAAAGGGCTAAACTAGTTTTTTTCCCTATCTCTCATTACTTGAAGGTTGTTCCATAAAATTTCCTCCCTCCCCCCCTTTAAGGAAAAGGTTTAATGACCATACAAGTCATTTATTTGTCTGTAACCTATTAAAAAAAAAGGAACATCACAGCTTTATGGAAAATATTTTTCTGTGTATACACACAAAAGTACTGTCATTGCCAGGTTTCATTGAAACTAGCTAAACTTTACAAATATGAATACTTTTATATAAATTAGTCTTTGATTTTTTAAGCAAGTTTGCAATCAGGGTTTAAACACGGATTGAAAAGCTTTTCCTTCCTCCAAAATTATTTGTTTTCTAAGGGATAAAGCAATTCTATAACAAAATTATAGCAGCAACATATAAGTTCAGGCTTCATGCTGGTTTTGTAAATAGTTTTAAAAAATGCAGGAAAGTTTCCCAGATTTATTTACCTATTTTCTAATAAATAAATACTTCATAAATCATGCACTTTATGTTCATGAAATATTCCGAAAACTTTTTTAATTTAAATTTTAAAGATAGTAACGAAGAATTTTGGAGCAAAAAGATTTCAAAACATGAAGGCATGCTGAGCATTTAAAAGAAAAAAAAACTCTTGATAATGTTGAATTCTCAAGTATGCATTTATAAAAAGTAACAATAAAACCTTTAATTCTGCATATACATAATCCATAAAATTTATCATATCACGAAAGTAATTGTAACATTACTGTAATTTTTAATTTATTTCAAGGCATAAGCTTTCTTTGAGAAAACCATGAAAAGTCTGGTACAAATGAAATAGTTCATCTACAAGTTATATAAAAAAATACTTTTTTAATTGTATTAAAACTTTCAGTAATGTACAGTTAAAATTTTAGATTGATGAAAACAGACTATGCGAAGATGATTCAATACATTAATGTTTAATGAGTACTCCACAAACATAGACAAACACAAACATTAATAAGGCTAGTTATTTAGCAACACTGTTGCTGAACAAGAACGGCTAAAGTAACAGGTCAGCTTAAAATAGCCAAATTATTCACAGATATTAATGAGATCCTCTTGCCTGGGTACTAAGTAAAATGATTGTGCTAGTACCAATAATCTGGCTCAGATTACAGCTTATTTCGAAGAACAATTCACATTATATAGACAATTATAAATAAATACTTAAACTGAAAGTTAAAATGGAAGTAAACAAACTGAACACAATATTTTTGCTCTGTAACCAACTGGTACGCTGGCATACTGTGCATCACAGCAGTTTAAAGTCTTGTTTGGCATTGATACTTCAATCTGTCATTCCCACTGGTGGGGTGAAGGTGGCAGTTCTGACGGATGAGCAACTGTTGAGCTACAAAATTAGCATTGCATACATTTAGCTTAACAGGGTTTTAAAAGAATATATTTAAAAGATTTTTTTATCTTAAATTATTGAATAGTACAAAAAAACTTTACCACATTAATAAAACTTCCAATTAGATCTTGCATAAAGCGAAAAAACTTAAAATTACACCCAAAATCATAACTTTTTGCAAATGAATTACAATATGTATATAATGAGTAAAATATATATTATTAATGTTTGAAGCTTTATATAAAATTATTCAAAGGTTCGAAAAAACAATAAAAACTTTCCATTTGTTGTTAACAAAAGAATTAAACTTGTATCAATGGTAAATACAGATTTTGATTGCTTTTTCATTAACTGTTTTGTTTTGTTTTGTTTTTTTCTTCATAAATATTGATAATCCTTGGCTAATTATTAAAAGTATACTTGGAAATTAAATATATCCAGGTTAAAGTAAGTCAAGTCAAAGTAAGTAAAGTTAGTCAAGTCACTTTTTTTCAGATTGGTCACTTTCGGTAACTATTCAAAAAATAAAAAGTAGTATACTACTAGCACTAGTAACATTAAGTACTAGTAAGTGACCAATCTGGGAAAAAAAGGGTCACTTTTATGGACTTTTTTAGCCTTTTCTTTGTTGGTCACATATGCCAGTGAGAAAAAGACAAAATGGCAGTTGGAAAGACGAATGGGGTTTATCATAATTATAGCACACACACACAAAAAAAAAAAAACACTAACAGATTTAATAAGTGTTTTTTCCATGATATGATATAATCCATAAAGATAACCTCCAAAAAATTATTACATTTTTTAAAAATACAAATAATTCATAAAAAAACATCAAAATAAATCAGATTTTCATGAAACATAATTTTTTATATCTATTTAGCATTTGTCTATAATATTTTCTATCATAAATGTCCTAGCATACAACAACACAAACATTGTCATACAACAAAGGAAAAGCACAGAAAAATATACAGTTATGTCTTAATATTTGAAAATCCCCTTACAGTATTAGATTGTTCTAGCATTAAAAAGATTATGTTTAAATAGATAAAACTATACTATTCAAATTAACAATTTGTCAGCTTCAAAATTCTTTGCACAGTAACAGGTAGGGTAAAGAGAATGTATATATTTTTTTCCTTTTACAATTATAAACTACACTAACACAAAAAATCAATATTTTTAATAAATTACAATTATGAATTAAATGTGAAATCAAAATTTACCTAGAAAAGCTTTTGAAAGCTGCAGACATAGGATTAATACAAAGAGGAACTCTTCGCGATTTCTGGCAGTGTTCCGAAATAAAATTGTGAAGTTTTCCTACAAAGAAAGGCAAAATGCTTTAGATTTTGGCAATTTCACAATTATGCAGATGAGAAAAAAAAAAGTCTATAAATCTGTTTGGCTCACTTTTTGCACTTTAAAAATTCATACCTTTTATTTGATCTACGGAGTTCACACTCTTTTCAAAAGAATCGTCAAAAGGTACATTGGAAACAGGTTCAAAGTTGTCTGTATAATGACGACCAGCAGGTGTAGTGTGACAACAGGTACACATGCAGGAATGGTAGCGTAATCTGCCTTCATCAAGGTATGCATGTGTCAGAGCATCAGTACAAGATATTCTGTCATCCTGTAAAAGCAAGATAATAAAATATTAGCTCAAAAAACTAATGTACTCACAAGCAAACAAACAAAAATTTAAATAGAAGATGCAAATGAAGCTTCAACAAAATCATAATGTTAGATAAAACTCATAAGGTAGACTCTGATTAACAGGAATGTAGGCAATATTCAGTATTAAGACTCTTTTGAGAAATACTAAATAGGTATTTAGTCAAATTCAGGACACAAAGAAAAATTAATTTTAAAAATATAAACTCCAACCAGTAGTCTCTTGGTATTAAACATGGATACAAATCATTTATGAGGCTATAACTCTTTAAAAGTAATTGATTTGACTACAATACCAAATACTGCTATGACTGCAAAGGGACAATTGCATAGTATGCATGCATAGTTCTATGCAAATTTGAAAGATCTTTGCCACACATGCAAAGGAAATTAAATACAAAAAAGGGACAAAGATATAAAAAAATCTGAGTGATTGTAGTGTGGTTTTTATTTCTTGCTAATAAATTTCTCATTTAACACACAATATTTAATCAAAGAACTCAACAAATTACTATGTTTTTTTTAACTTAATTGTTACAACTAGGAACTTGGAGCAACAAAATTATTATTTTCACTAAACTATAAATTTTAAGATATATAGATATTTTTTGCTGTGGTGATAAACATAGGCAGATACTATTATTCTCCAAATAAGTGAACTGTTTTTCATTTTGAGCATTTTATTTACAAGAGAAATAGTTTATATATTTATCATCTCATTTTTAATTAAAAGACACAGTTAAATACTCTATTAGATATCACAAAGAGTTAGTAACAGCTAATAGTTACATAAAAGTTTTATATAGAGATTAATAGTTACATGATAGTTTGTTATATAGAGATAAGAGCTTTATCTATGAGGGAGATTCCTCTGCATATCGCTTTCAGTTGTCTACTGAAAGCCAATTTTTATGCATCTGAAATAAGTTAACGTACTGGATTAAATAGAAGCATCTGACTAAGTAGATGAACAGCTTCAGAGCTTGCGTGAGGTGACAATACATATAATTTGGAAAGCGATGGCAGTTTCTGTGGTTTCTTGAGAATATGATTTTTAGCACCTTTACAGGCATACTTCATCTCTGCCAAAGTTGGTGTTCCCAGCAGATCTGTTATCAAGTCCAGCTAAAAAAAAAAATTTAACATTTTTATACATAAAAATCTATCTTAAATATACAAAATAAAATAAATATTGCATAAATTTCACAATCAACAAACAAAGAGCAGGTAAATAATAAACAGGCAAAGAGCAGGTGATAATGCATGTTTTAAAAAGTCATCTTAATATATTTATTCTTATTTTTACTCATATTCAGGGAGCTCTATCTACAAGTAAGTATTTGATACATATTAAATTGAAGTTCTTCCTTCAAATCATACTCAAATTAAGGAGTAATTTTAAATGTGACATGATTTTTTTCATTACAGCTTGTTAAATTATGAATTTCTTAGGCATTTTTCAACTTGTTGTATCAAAATGACATCTACCAAGTCATAATGATGCCGTTTTGCTAAAATGATAAAAAAAAATTCAATATATCATGTCCAATAAATCTTCAATATTAATGATGGCAATCAACAAAGGCATTCATAGCAAGTTCAACTTAAACTATGTATTGTCTGTTACATTTAAAAGCTATAGTCATTCCATTATTACCTTTTGGCAGAGAATCAAACAAATCTACAGTAATTATCTTAAATTAAAACTTTTTATAATTGATTCATGGCTGAGATACATAAGTACATAAAATTCCAGCTCAAATGAAAATTGGGAAAATCAAAAAAATTATTACAAGATTTGGCCCATACAAGCAGTGCAAGTTAAATAAACAAGAGTAAAAAGCCATTATTTTTAGTGTTTTAATCTTGTCGAGGATTCATACCAACCTGCTGTATAGGAGATTGAGCTTGAAATAATATACGGCGACCAAGTAGTTCAGCAAAGATGCACCCAACTGACCATATGTCAACAGCTGATGTGTAATATCGGGCTCCCATCAGAAGTTCTGGTGCACGATAATACTGAGTGACAACTTCCAAAGTCATATTCTTGTTTCCATCAGGTTCAACAACTCGAGCCAAACCAAAGTCACAAATCTGTAAAAATTTCACAGTATAAAATACTTTAATGAAAACTCAAGACTGTTTGAAATAATTGTAATGCTGTCACGTAGTGACAAATCTTTCTATTGTTGTAATACCTTAATATTCGGATAAGACATATTTGAACAAAATTAACTATGACAATCAAGTAGGTAATCTGAGATTGAGGACAAGTACTTCTGTTTTAGATAAACTTTACTTAAAATCTCAAAATCGCCGTTAGTTAATTCATCTCATTTTATTGCATAGCGACTTTACTTGATAACGTATATCGCATTTTAAGTGGAAAGGCTGGATTGCGTATATTACAGGCGCCATTGCATTAGCCTTGTTTTGATTATCTTTGAAGCAGGCACGTGCATCGAAAACGGCTCTATTTCCCACAAATACGGCGATGATGCAATCTCCCGCACCTACGCATTGCCAGAGAAGGGAAAACAGTTGGCAATCGGCGCGCCATAGGAGTGCGATAGATATACGTCAGCAGTGCGGAGATACGTGAGTGGTTGCTCCTTTTGGCAAGCGTGGCAACCAGATTCCGCGGGTTTTTCAGAATTCTCCTCCCTGCGGCAGAGAGAATTCGTCACTGCCTGGAAAACCACTAGAGGAGTAGGTGACACTTCTCTCTCACTCCGTGACTTCTCGCGTTGGTATGGAAGATGGCTCGTCCTGTTAACATATAATATCGTAAGGTTTAACGCTAGGGACTCCCCCGTTGAAGCCGCAACGGCTCCCCCACTGAAGTAATGAAATAAATATGTCTCTTTACCTTTGTGTCTTCTGGCGTGTTGAACCTGCTTTTTTTTTTCCAGAGGTAATCGATACTTTGAGACGATGGATCCCTCAAAGTTGGAAGGAGGTATGTGAAATATTTATATTAACGCTTTTGATGGGCTGAGATTCGAGATTTGCATAAGGGACCTGGATTAAGAATATAGCACACTGTACGATCACGTCGAGGTGAACCCTTATTGTTTTAGCCACGAAAGTTAGTCCTCACCACACACATATTGTTTACACCACAAATGCTTAATAGAAATAATAAGAATAAGTAAAGGATAATTTTATATATTCTGAAAAGCCTTTGAAAGTTCACAGCATCACAAAAGATGTGAAGAGAAACACAAACATTCATGAAAATTGAGAGTTCCATAATTCATAAAACACTAAAGCAGTTGTTCCCAACAGGTGAGGTGCAACCCTCTTGGGAGGCAGGAGAAAAACAGGCAAAGAGCAGGTGATAATATAAATTTTTAAAAAGTCATATATATTGTTAAAATATACATAAATAAATACATTTTTATGAAGGAAATTTTCCAGCAAATAAGCATAAAACAGGTATCTCTCTATTCTAAAAAAAAGTAACGGCCACTATCAAGAGCTTGTTGGGCTATCTTCTTCTAAACCGTGGGGATTTGAATTTCGAGAAACATGTCCACGGATTTGGAAAATTCCGAGGAACACGATAAACTGACTTAATATTTAAAAATCTAATTATTTTAGAAGATATTAATAAAAAACTAAAACATAAAACATAATGGTTGCCAGATTTGACATAAAGTCATTCATTCCTTTGACACAAAGCAATTCCAAGTATGTAGAACGCGTGAAATTAACAAACATGAAGTAGAATTATGCCCATTTTATGCCAAATTAAAAAGTATATGAAATAAGTTACACAAAGTTGACAATTTCAAATAGGAAGTTCGCTTAGACAACAGGAGTTTAGAATTAGCGATTATTCCTTTTTCCAAAACAGAATAACTCATTGTAACTGATTTTAAAAGCGTCATGGCATTAGGAATGATTTGGCAAAATGGTCTTTCCAAACAGGGCAAATCTGAACTTCGAGTTTCAGAATGTTATAATCCAGTATCTTGAAAATGAAAAATAATTAAAATGCAGATTATTTTAAAGCCGGTTCGGTCCAGCTGGAGTATTTGCTACCAGTAGAAATATTTGGTGGCTTTAACTGCGCCATTATAACAATTATAGTACACTATGGATATTTGCCAGCGGGGCGAGATGATATAATTCGTGGTGCTAAATACGCCATTCTGCAAAGGATTGTGTGTATGAAAATATGGATAACAGTTTTGCGGGAGCCTTACATGAGCAGTAATTATAGGTTGTGAGCATGTGTAACTCGCCAAATAACGCAAAGTCATCATTGGTGGCAAGCTATCCTAGCTGTTCAGTAGTTTTTATCAAAGAAAACATATAAAGTACTGTTTTCTTAGAGCTAATTATTAACTATACATGTACGCAAGTAGCCAAATTATGAAAAATCGTCATAATTGGCTAATACGCTAGGTGTTCCATTGTTGCCAGATGTCATGGTTGCCAGAGATTTTGCATAATTAAAAATAGTGCGAAGTTTAAATTTTTAAGTTCCAAGGAACATGCAAGAACTAAGCAATGTGTAGCTCTGTTGGCTCGGTAACATTCTACCTAATCCAACCTTTGGGTTTTGTCTGTTGAAATTATGCCTTTTTTACAAATAAGCCTTATTAGGGGCTGAATGCCTCATATGAAAAGCGAGTGCTAAGAGTCTAGGGGCCTTGGCCCCTATTACTTTAATTTAAAAAATTTCTCAAGGTTATACTGCATAGTAGTAAGGCAAAAAAGAAGGTCGAAAGCATTATACTTCAAGCTGTGATATCATACCTGCCAACTCTACATGATTTTTTTAGGAAACTCCTTGATTTGGGCCATTTCTCCTGATCTTTGGGTTTCCATCAAAAATCTTCCAATATTTTCTAAATTTTGAAAAGTATCCCTAAATTTACTAGGCTTGGGTAAATTTTCTGCTTGCCAGGAATGCATCAGGAAATTGTTAGCGCAAGCATGAATGTTTGTACTCCAGAATTCTACATCCTTTCAGCAATTTTTAGAATTCCAAATTTCTTTCAAGCAAAAGGGAAAATTGCACTGAAAAATTTTCACAAGTATTCAAATTTCAATCTTTTCTCATCATTCTTTGGATGCCTTTTCATGTCTTGAGCATTGTTTTATTTAAATCTTAAATGATGTAGAATCAAAAGTTGACCTTTATTTTATATTTATTCCATTTTTACAAATTTTGATTATTAAACACCCCGATTTTTTGCAAGTTGGAATTAATCTTTGAGGTCAAATTTACGTAAAGGACCTGCATGAGAAACATTTTATAAAATATTTATTGGCAATAGTGAATGAAGATTATAGCATACAATTTCTCAGATTTAAAAATGCCAATTTTGCTATCATAATTTTAATATTATTAATAAAAATTAATAAAAAGTACCCTAGAAAGGCAAGAATCTGTCCAAAGTAATCCTTAAATGATTCTTAGTAAATTTATAATTTACAATCTGTAACAAGTTATGTTATCTTTTTTATATATATATAATATAAATATATTTTTTTGAAAGAAAAATCCTTATTAATAGCTGGAAACCAAAAATGTTGATACACTGTGCAATATGCAAATCTACTGGAACTTCATGCTCATTTTATTACTTCTTTATGCAATAAACACTTAGTAACTGTATGTTATTTGTTTTTTTATATATTTAAACATACAGTTAGAAAAACAATTTGGGAGGGCATTAGATGCAGCCATTGCTATATTCCTGACTTTTTACAGCCAAATAAGCTTAGCTGAAAACTCTGTTCTTTCTTCTGGTAAAATGGTATATTTTACTATAAGCAATTGCTATGACTTATTAATAAAATACATGAAAATATTTACAAAATCTACTTCTGTCTATGCTTAAGAAACATAAAAAACTGCTTTCTTCAGGGGGGGGGGATAAAGAAACCCATTAAAATTGTAGCTTTAAAATGTAATTGATAATAATTTACCTGTCACAGAAATTGAAACACCTGTAAGAAAATGTATTCCACATTACTGAATTAACCCATTAAGCACCAAAGCTCCCATTACGGGAACATCTATTATATTTTTTTTTTCTTAAAATATTTTAACGCAATTTACGAAATACACATTTTATATAAACATTTACTCTATAGGGTGTGTTATATAGTGTAAATATTTATATAAAATGTGTATTTCGTAAATTGCATTAAAATATTTTAAGAAAAAATATATAATATATGTTCCCGTAACGGGGGCTTTGCCGCTTAATGGGTTAAGAATACAGCAAAAAAACATACCTTTAAAACACAATTGCTGTTAACAAGAAGATTGCCAGGCTTGATATCTCTATGAAGTATGTTCGATGAATGGAGATATTTCAGACCTACAAATCAACAAAAGTTAGTTAGAAATGATCAAAAACCTACTATTGCATGAAAATAAAGGAAAATAAAAGAACATGTACCTCTTAAAATTTGATATAAAAACACTTTGATATGATCTGCACTGAGAGGCTGAGGCGAAACAATTATTTTATGCAAATCACTCTGCATCAGTTCGGTGATCACATAGCTTAATACCATTAAGGAAAAATATTTTACAATTATGCACATTTCAATATGGTAAACTGATAAGAGGTCCTCTATCTACTGAATGTTATACTCAAGTATAGGTTTACTATAAAAGATTCAATCATTTTCAAAATGTTATAAATACTCAAAAGTTCAACCCAGGTCGCCTAATTTAATGCCTTGCAACTTCTTTCTTTGGGAGCACACAAGGTTCTTCTAGAGTGTCTCATGGGAAATGATCATCATAAGGCTTTTTTTATGTAGAAAACTGTCTTTACAAATTCAAGGTTTTGAATGAACTATTGAATTTCTTTTTCAACCATTCTTTTATCCCTTTTTTCGGAAAACGTGGTATTACCGTATATCCCAGCATATAACTAGCCCTGGGGTATAACATACATCAGTAAATTTAAGATGTATCAAGAAATTTATTTTATATTTTATGTTATGCATTTTATATTCAGTGTATATAGAACACTCCAGAAAAAAATGAAATAACTTTTTGAAGTGTGTTATACACTGATATAAAGTAATTTTACAGCATATGCTATAAAATATGCAGAATGCTTCGAAATGCATATCATGAAATAAATTTACAGAACTTGTTAAACTATCACCTGGACATGGGTTGTATCATCTACAAGCACACATCGAGCATTGTAGGATGAGCAGAAAACTTTCTGAGTTTATTATATTTAACTTATATTTGTATTGTATGTGTTGTGTTTTGAACATGAATGAATCTTTTAAATCGATATGTGTATATTAATCAAATAATTTATATGAGCTTTGTAAACACAAAAATAACAAAACAGTTTAAGACTTTTCTTTTTTAATATAAGTCACTCTAGCAGTTTCTGAGGGGTAACAGTATTCAGAAATCATTAATCTTCTGGCAAAGATATATATGCGGTGGAAAACATGCAGCAGGATTAGAAAAACTGTAGGCTGCACCACTTTGCAAACAGGTTGGCTCCAGTCTGGTTGGTAAATGAAAAATTAGGCAAAGATAATACATTATAAACCTACATTCGAAAAATTCGTTTTATTTCCAAAAGAAAATTCAAATCTTTTTAAAGTTTAAAGTTTCCCACCTTTTAAAAGGAGAAGGGAGAAGGATTAATTGTTTTTAAAATTAATCAAAACAGTACAAAAATTACTTAACATTTGGCTTAATATTCAAATTTTAAACATATATTATAGGATGTTGACTTAAGAAAATTAAATACTTATTTAGTTGAGTATCTTTAAATTTTCATTATTTCCATACTAAAGAAATAGTTGCAATGAAATTGAAAATAGTTGCAATAAATAATGAAAACTCCTTAGTGTAATTAAGTCTCAAATCTCATGATAAGATTTGGGGCTGTCTTAAAAAAGAAAATTAAAATGCAAGTCTTTTAGAAGACTTTAAAGAATATACATATATTATTTTTAACTAATCATGCTGTTTTTTTATTATATTAAGTAGGTAAGTTGAGATGAATTAAAATTCCTTATTTTTCAAAATTTTTTTAGAAATAAAGCTTCCAAATCTGATGTATAAAGTGCATACCAAGCAAATTTAACACTCTTATTTTTTATTATTGTATTAATTTTATCTAAATCCCTATTAAAGCAACACTGAAGTCTCCACTATCAAGCATTTTAATTCATCTACTTACATAATAAGCTAACGTATGCCTCACCAAAATTGACAATATTTCTATGCTGTGAACGGCAACAACTAGGTGTAAACATTAATGTAATAATAATAAAACATGTCCAAAAATCCAGATTAACAGTTCAATGACGTCAAATGGGGCAAGCATATTTGTTATTTTTATTTATGTATGCCACACACCTAGGAGCAGAATTATATTCAGTGTTCTGCAACATAACTTCGAGCAGTTGCAAATGTTCTGCAGACATTTTGTCCAAGTCTGACAGAGCATGGTAAAATGCAATTTAGGTATAAAAATTGTGCAAAAAGTGAAGAGAGAAGGCATAGCATAAAGAGCACATTGCTTTATAATTACTCTGCAGTTCTTATTTATGTATTCTTTTAAAAGATGAAATGTTCTGCAAGGATTGTGATTGTTCTGCAAAGGATGTCGCACTTTTGCCCGCTTTCTGCTTCCGGGGCCACACAGTAACTGGATTACAAAATAACAATAATGGACACATGGAAATACAAGATCTTTCGGATCTTCTGACAGCTTTTAAAATATCTAATTTACAATCCTTGGCGCATTTATCGCTTATCTAAAAACTTCACTATGCAGTGGAACACAACACTGGTGTTATTCAAAGAGAAAAGTACCTATTAACGGAACCAATGAATGGAAGGCACCACACTAAATACTAATTTGAGGAAGCCTGCAGTTGCTGAAATTAAGAAGTATTTCTGTAGGAATTTGTATATGTTCCACAATGTATCAATATCAATATAACCTCTGAGAGCAGCCTACCTATTAAGTTTAAGGCATTAAATATTACTCTCAAAGGATGGATTTTACTACCCAGCTACACCACCATTCCGACAACGAACTGGGTAGAACCATTAACATTTTTTTAACAGATATTTTCCACTTTTTTTTTTTTTTTTTTTTTTTTTTTTACAATTTTTACAATTACTATAACAGAAATAACACAAAATTTTGATAAGGAACCAAACAGAAGAAATAAAATGTGGATTTAAATATATATACATAAATTTTGGAGCAGAGAAAAATTAAAAAGATAAAAACCTTTTCTTTTACGACTAATTTAGATAAATTAGAAAGATTAATAAATTTGAAGTTGAGAAAAAATGAAACCCTTCTTTACGTTTGGAATAAAGTATTTATAAATTTAGAATAGAAGAAAAAATGCATTAAATAGAATTCGTTTTTACAATAATTTATATGCATATATATTAGAATAAATTCAAAAATATAAAATTTTGAGGAGATGCTGAATTTTTGTAGTACGGAACTAAATCTTTTATTTTGAAGTGTATTATAAACTCTAGAGTAAAAGAAAAAAAAAATATATATATATATATACACGCTTAGTCTGAATCAGAGTCACTTACTGGATGTGTTAATCGCATTGAAATTGGGGGAATATATTTAGCTTGGTTATTTTCTATTTCTGATATTCCTATAATTATTTTATTAAGTAAATGGTGGTTCTTTAATATATATTTTGCCCAAGATTCGTCATTTTGTGAGGGAGACCTCTTAATATGAAAATTCTTGGTTAATGAGCATACTGTAAAGTAATAAACTGAATTTCCAAAATTATTGCAGGTACAGTTTTCTGTTGGTGATTTATTAAATTTATAAAGATATGATGGAAAGGGGCCATGATTTGTAAAAAAATAAGTATAGATTTCTATGTTCGAGTAATAAATCTTCAGATACTGTTTTAAAGTAATTGTATGTAAATCTTTTACTGATTGATCCCATCTGGATTGCCAGTCACTAATTTTATTTAATTTTAACGTATATTTCAAACTTGATAGCGGACGGGGATGGAAAATACTGATTGTATTTATTGGCAAAAATTTAGGAATTTGACCATTATTCAGATTACTGTTATTAAGTGCTGCTTGTCCACAATGTACAATGTATCACCCAATACAGTCTTTTTAACTTCATTTTATGAATGGAAATGTCACAAATTATATCTTTTTGTACATTTTGCAATGTCAGTACTTGCCATGGCCACCATCAGCTTTTATAATGACACCTAAAATTTATAGTAGCCCAAACCAAAATAAATTTAATGACAAATACCATTAAAACAAAGAAAATTGATTTTTTGTTGAAATGAGTCCAATAATTTTGTCAACACTGCACTAAACATAAAGTAGGGTAAAGGGTTGCGAAGCTGGCCTCCTTTGCAGCTAGGAAAATTAATTTTTCTCTTTAGATAATTTAAAAACTTTCTCTTAAATGATTGAAACATAACTTCTACTTGCAAAAAATACAAAAATAAAGCATTTTCTTTACAAGTACATATAGCCGGTTATGAGTCACTGAAGCAGTAGTCAAGTAACTATATACCGACCTAGAACATGATGAATCAAAATCTAAAAATAATAAATATAATAAACAATCTAAGTTCTTAAGGATACATCTCTTGAAAGAAATCTATATGAGGTGGTTGAAGAAGATCAATAGCAGACAGAACCTAAAATAATAACTGCATTAAAATAAGGAAACTTACAAATACAAATTATTGAATACTGAATATTGAATACTGAATCATGCATGAAAAGTATACATTATTTTCTAATGTAAAAGCCAAACATATAATCATAAAATGATTTTTCTTTTAAAAGAAAAGGAAAACACAAACTGGTGACTGTGGTTAAGTTTATAAAGTAAAACTTTTTATTTCTTTCGCAGTTAAGCTTCGTTGAATAAGTAACTCACAAATGACTACAGATTTTCCCAATTTTTATAACAAAGCCTGACTTCAGAAAATTAATTTGTTTCAAGTATTTTTTTTTCTTTATGCTTTAACAATTTTTCATGCAAGTATCTCTGAACTACTTTCAAATTGATTCATTTAAGAGCCAGAGGGCAGGTGGGTGAAATACACTGTAGGCTTCTTAGCAACACATCTGTCTCAAAAGGGTCAAAAGAAATAGAACAATTATGTATTCTACTCAAATAAGTCAAAGAACAACTTTAAGGTTTTTTTTCTTTTTTTTTTTTTTTAAGTATTCAATTTAAAGTTGAAATCAATAAATACTAAACTTACATGCAAGAAAAGTTGAGAACAAGAAATCAGCATTAAACAACTTTTATTTTGTTACTGTTATTAAGTTGACAGAACAAATGATGTTTTAAAGTGTATTGTATACATTTACAATTAAACTTCATTTTCACTTCTGCATTCATCAACCCAAAATCCTGTTCAAATAGATTCTATTTAATACAAAAGCTATAAATAGATTCTACTCTTGCAAGTTTAAAAAAATGAATGAATTACAATGTTTTAATATTTCAAAATTAAAATTGGTCTAAAAATTGGGTTGTTTCTTATCTCATCAGACCTCAGTTAGGGGAGCACGTGCCTCCCTGGGCACAACCCTCCCTCAAGGCACCATTCTTGTTGAGATACAAGTTGGAATTTGGGTTACAGTGAATGTATGAAGTTAAAATAATATCTATACAGAAGAAAATTTTCCTAGTACATGGCTCTGCCAACATATAATTGGATTCTTTTTTTCTTTTTTTTTATAGTATGGATACTTTTTTTTCTGTGTTTATAACAAATTCATGATAAAAAATGGGATGGTTCAATTGAGCCTGGTAAAGATTAATTGCATTTCAGTAATTTCAATGAGGGAAATTATCCATGATTCGAGGTATGAGTATTTTGACTAATGAGTAAGGTCAAGGAATGAATTAAATTCGTATCTCAAGATGACATTCAACTTCCAATCAAGTTTTCTAATGAAATGCAGTTACTTTTTATATCAAAAATTTTATAAGGGGCAACGGGTAGAAGACACTTTTTTGTTATCATGGCCCATCACCATTTTATAAGGGGCAAGATACTTTTTTGTTATCATGGCCCATAGGCTGAAAAAGGTTGCGCACCTTTGATGCACTGGAACTTAAAATTTAAACTACGAGTATAACAATCAATTCTGACTGAAGCACACTCAAACTCATCATTCAGTCAATCAAAATCTTACTGAGCTACAACGTTAGCTGCTACTAGCAGACCGATTTTCAAAAATATATCTGAATATAAAAATCAAGAAAATTGGAACGAAATACTTTTGAAAGTGATACAAAGTCTTGTTACCAAACTTACATTTCATATAGGCTATTACAGGTAAATGTAAGTTGCAAGTAACAAAGTATGATATATAAAACTTGAAATCTTCATCATGCAAATACATATAAGAAAAAAAACTTGAAGCTTAATAACTAACTTAATTATGCCAAAAAATTGTATTGTAGGTGGATCAAACTTAATTTAAGTGCACAAGTCAAACTTTCAATAATTCATAATATAAAAAAGTGGGTGGGAGGTAAATTAAGTTTTTTTTAGGGTGGAAAAGAAAAATCTATTTTCTTTATACTTGACAAATCAGAACAATAGGTGATAAATAATTTTGGTACTAAACAAGAAGAAATAAAATATACTAAACTGGAAAATACTTTTAACAGACAGTATTTTAATACTTACATTTTCATGTTTGAAAAAACAAAGCATTTTTATTTCTCTGTATACCCGTTTGCTTGATACCAAGTTCTGGAAGACATTTGGCATTTTCTTCAATGCAACAAGTTTTCCGTCTCTTGGATCTGTTACTGACCTAGAAGAAATTCAAAAGATTATAAATTTAAAAAATTGCTCAGTCACATGTATACAGTAAATTAAAAACGTAAAGGATTTTCAACTAAAAACTTCATTTGTATGTAATTTAGCTATTAATTGTAAAAGAGACCTTTTGTGACTTTTTTTTTTTTTTTTTAAACTGATTAAGCAGACTTTAATAAAATTAAAGGAAAAATGCTCAATGCAGATAAATAAAAGCACTTTCAGGGTTTCTACAGATTTAAAAGCTTCCGTTTCCCTGACTTCTAAGGCGTTTCCCCCTGACTATCTCGCATGCTTTTGTGGACTTCAAACACTTATTTTCAGTATTACTGATTCTTTTAAAACTTGTAATTTTACCTTTTATTTTCTTTAAACACCTGATGATGAAATATACATATATATTTTTAATTATTTGATAACACTACAAAAAGTATACCTTATAATAATTTAAATTTTAAGTATATATTTCAATTAGATATCTTGATATATAAAACATAACACACTTTAAAATTATTTCTGTAAGTTTAGAAAAGAAAATAATTTCTACAAAATCTCAAAGATCATATATAGACTAATACACTTTTTTAACAGCATCTTTAAAAACTTAATAAAAAATTAACTATGAAACACAGATAGACTTACTTTTAAATTGTGTAGTAGAAATTCTCACAAAAACTTTTAAGTTTTGAATTATATTGAGTGATATAAAAATACATAAAATTTAGATTTCAAGAAATAGTTTTTAAAATATATGGTAAGTAAATCAATGAATTCTGTTTGTTTCCTTCGGTGATTTTCCAACTAAGCAGGATTACATCTTTCCTTAAAATATAACATTTTAAAATCTTCATTTAAATTTAAAACAAAAACTGGTTAAATAACAAAGTTGATGAAATAATTTTAGAATTTTTTTTCTTTTTTTTTTTTTTTTTTTCTACTGGCAATAAAAATCTACTAAGAAATCATTCAAAATAAACACACAATTTCAACATTTGTTTTGAGTAGTTTTTGAGCACATTTATAACTAGTTAGGCTAATATTTAGAGTTGATTTCATGCATCAAAGTGCCGCTTAGCAAACATTTTCTGAACTAAAAGGAAAAAAAAACTTAAGCACATCCCATATAGTGACCATGTGCAAATTTGAGGCGATTTCTCATCCTTTTAGGCTGTAGACTGTCGTTTGTAGGGAAGTTTAATTATAAGCACTGTGTGTTAGTATCATTTGAAAAATATCATTTTCCCAGTATATGCGATTTCTCTCATGGTAGTGCCAGCAATAATGTAATTTTACATTCTCTCCACATGGAGTTTTTCCAATTTTTTAATTTGCTCTGGAAATCCGATAATTAACAAAAAAACTCCGATTATTCTGTCTTAAAAATTTATTTTCAGAGGCTGGGAGGGATATTCAATCTTCATCCTTTTTCTAAATGGCAATCTTTTACTGACCTTTATTGAAGTCTCCAATACCTAATGATTAAAAATTAACTCTTAATTTACAGATTATTTTTTAATTGAATTTAGTTATTTAAATTCATTTATGATTTTCTGCAAGTTTCAATTCATTTTTAAAGTTAAGTCTCCTTAAAATATGTACATTTAAAATGTTTGTGAAATATTTATTAATGAAAAATATAATATGGTTATGGTATTTTATTAGTTTAAAATAGTTGTTTTAGTTACTACTACAGTATTTTCAATGATTATCACTCGATAAAGTACTTTGACTAACTTTTTACTTTTGTGTGTGTGTGTGTATGTGTGTGTATGTGTGTCAGAATGTCGAAATCAAGAGTAAAAAAGTGAAATTGTCCTAAAATTTGGAAACTAATGTTTGAAAGTATTATTTTTTTTATGAATTCCCCCCCCCCTAATTTTTCCCTCCTTATGGTGCCACATAAATTTTTGTGCTGTGGAAGAATGCTCATACATTTTAGGAGCTAAACAATTAAACAGATCTATTTTTGTTTTTAACTTGTAGTTTAAAAAATATATTATTTTTGATTAAAGAAATTTAATATATAACCTGAAAAATTCTGTTTCATACCTGTATAAAACTACAAAAGAAAGCATTATAATTTCATTATAAATATTCAAAAGAGATTTACTTTTTATTTATCAATCTCTAAAAGTAACTTAAAATAAAACTAAAAATGACTTAATGTAAATTAATATTAAATTATTAAAACAGAAAAAAGGCATCAAACCTATATTTGGGAAAAATTAACTCATCATAGGTATTTTATCAAAACAGATATCTTATTCTTAAATAAATAAAAAAAAAGTATGCATTTCTTTGTGAAAATAATCTGGAGTTATAGATACATATTAATAAATGTGACATAGTTAAAATTTTTTTGCTTCTGCCAGTAGTGCACAGATAAAAAGAATATTTTACCTTTTTAAATTTTAAGTAACATTTTTTATGTACTTCTATGTGAAGATATTTAGTTTTGTAAATTATGAGTCAATTATTTGAAATACTTCAATGATGTATGAAAGATGTTTGAAATTTATTTTTCTGGTGTCATTATATAAAAAAAATGAAAAAATACACTTAATAATTAAATACACATTTAGTGCCGGATATCCCTATCCAGCAACCATATCCAATATCAGGCAAAATCCCTACTCATTACATCCCTAGTCAAAAGTAAAGTAACATACATGCTACCAATCAAATCAGTGGATGTTGTGTTAATGCCCAACCAGTTATCCAGTATACATCTGGTCCTGACCATTCTGGATAACGGGTTCTCTACTGTATTATTATTTCATATAAGGCAGAGTTTGTTTTGTCACAACAAAATATTCATTTCATATAAGCCTGATTTTAGTGAAAATTTGTATTCATATTGTATTATTTTAGTCTTGCCTTGAAAAGGCAAAACTAAACTGTTTTCTGAACTTTGTCAAATTACATAATAAAGGATTAATTTCCTTTAAGTGGTTTAGATTTGATTTTCTGCTAATTTTGTTTAGTTGCAACAATTTTAAGTTTAAAAATACAGGCATTAATTTTTTTTTCCAGAAAAGAATTTATTTTAGAAAGCTCAAATAAAAAATAAAATGTAGCTGAAAAATGTCTTTCTTTTTTCAATTACCCCACTGTATTCTCAAGTCAGATCCTAATCTGTAAAATGACTTGTTTTCAATCGCCCCACATGCATTCCCAATCATCCCAAATGTGAGGTTATTGAGAATTTTTAAGGAGGTTTGAAATATTTTTCTTTTTCTCCGAACCTGTAACAGCAAAAGGATATTTAAAAAAAAAAAAGTTTTGTAATGTCAACTAACTAAACTATAACACAGTATTTTTGATTTAATATCAGTATACATATAAAATAAATATCAGTATATATCATTATATATGTCCATTGATACTCCACTGTTTGAGCCTCGTCAGGGAGAGATCCCCCTGAACCCCCCCCCCCTTAATTTTTAAGATTCATTATTGCTATATTAAAATGATATTAATTGACTATGTCATTTTATCTCTCATCTTTTGTGTATTTTGCCAGGTAACCCTATGTTGAAATTTTTATTATCGTAACCTATTTATAGAAAAATACATGTGATGCATATTCTACAGCCTACGAAATAGTGTAACAATAGATTAAAGCTGTTGTGAACTAATAGTATTTAAATATATGTAAAATTATGTCGCATTTTTGGGACATAATTTTCAATAAAGGGTGTGAGAGAATTAGATGGTCATTAATATCATATGCGCCCTAGATCAGCATAACTATAGTAGGTTAAGCAATGAGATCATAAAACTGACTAAATGGAGTAGAGAATTGAAACTAACAAATCAGTCAGTAATTGTGTTTTGAACTACACATGTCTTTAGATGGGCATTAATACATTTTTAGATACTAGTTAATTAATGGAACTACAAATTGAATTTCTAACTTGTACGCTTAAAGCAATAGTATTTTTTGCGATAAACAGCATTTTTCAAAGTAAAATGGAAATAAATTAATTTTTAAAAATGCATGTAAAGTCCGTAAATCAAAATGCTGATGCATTTTATTTACTTTTTCATGATTACGTAGATTATTTATAGTGTCAGCTATGAAAATAAATTAAAAAACAGTGATAACTTGAAGGGTTGACAAACAATCCTAAAGAATGAACGGGGCTGCCTGCTTTGGTATTTTTACCTGCAGTAAGTAAAACTTACTGCAGGTAAACCTTCTTTACAAACTGCATATCTTTAGATGGACATTAATACATTTTTAGATAGCTGGTTAATAGGAGAAATTTTAGTTGTAATTTACACGTTTACTGTAATGTTATTTATTTTTAAAAATACGATCTTTTAAAAGGAAACATGTAAATGAAAAACTAAAATAATGTATGTAATGGCTCTTGAATTGAAATTTTAAAGCAGTTTTGTACTTTTTATGATTATGTTAGCTTAATTAGAGTGTCAGCTATGAAAACAAATTGAAATGAAATCCATTTAATAAGTAGAATGTTTTTTTTAATTTGCACTGGAATGTAAAATTCTGGGTTATTCAAGAAAAAGTTTGAAATTCAATTTTTTCAAAAACTATTGGTTTTCGCCCATACATATGGGGGTGAAAATTGTAACATTTTTCGCTCCCCTATCGCGGCCTAAAGGAATATGCCACATTACCAGTAACCCTGTATAAAGCTTGAATGTTAAAGAGTAGAAATCAAATTAATTGCTCTTATTTTAGCATATTTAAATGCAATTGAATATTTAAAAAATTAAGAGAGAAGCTAGATTTGAAATATTTAAATCACTAAAATGACATACAGTGGAACCTCCTGTTATTATATGACCAACCTCGAAAGAACAAAACTGATCAGCACATAAAAGCAGCAAAGTGTAGTATTAGTTATAAGTAATGTGAAATTGCAAAAAAAGTGGTCACATAGGCAGGCTGTCTATTTACCAATGTGGTCACTATACCAGGTTCCACTAATATGATTTGTCATTTATTCCTGTAATTAAATGACATCTTTTCTGAAACTTAAAGCTTATTATTTGAAAGTTTAAAAGTACTAAAAACATGATTTGTGGGTTATATTGTTATTCCATTTATGGAATCTAATTAAAATTGTGTATAGTCTATATATATATATATTTCGTCTTCTATTATTTTTTCTGCTAAATACTACAAAGGTCATAAAAGAAACAGGAAGATGATACAAGATTCCTTCAATTGGTAATGTATGGGCCAAAGATACGTATAAATACCTCATAAATGTAATAAAAGGACAAAAGTTCATTCTGTCAAACAGTTTAGAAAAGACTCAAAGTAAATAGTAAAGAAAATCACATTTGAATTTTTATTACAGTATTTTTACATTATTTTACCTTGTCATGTATGTAGCAAAAACATAGGGTGTGTTTTTAAAAAAAGTTCTCCTGCAGTCAAAGATTTTTTTTTTTTTTTTTTAAATATAGAATACAGCTTTGCAGGTATTTTATGTGACATTGGTTTCAAAATTGTGAAATCGGTCATACATTGACTCTTAGGTACGGGAAAAAATATTTTTTTAAACTACTAAAAGTTCATTTGAAAGAGGAGGATTGCGCACATTAATATCATCTAAACTTTTTACACTGAAAATCAAAATACCGTGAATGCAGCTATGACTACGATTCAGAAAAAATTTGAAACCTCGTGATAATTTAACATGTCACCCACAGCAGGTGCAAGATCGAAAGAACTGCTTTGTCTGAAGGATGGTAACAAAGGAATACTTACCAAACCACTCCAAACGCACCATAACCAATGGGTCTATCGGGTTTATTTTCCTGGGAATCATTATTAGAGTGATAGAAAGGTGTTGCCGAAGCTAGTGCAGCATGCTGCGATGAAGTTCCATGCTGTAACACTCTCATTTTTTCCAAAATTCGGTATCCCACAAGAGCCATTGAACATTCCTTAAAAAATACCGAAAGGAAATGATACTTCCAGTAATCACAAAAACATATCCTCCACGAATAATCATACTAACAGCACATCGTCATTCCAAAACTTAGAAATCTGCATGTTGGAAGCAAGTTAAATGCCTTGCTTCATTGTTGTCAACACACGATAAACAAAAACCAGACAAAAGCAGACGCGACGCTCCGCACACAAAGCACCTTACCACCACAGTTCTACACTATAGAAAAGCTCAACGCCCCGCAAGCAACCAGTCAACGCTCTGAACCGAACAGAAGCGGATAGCCGGAGGAAAGGCTCCTAATGCTAAAAGACTCATACCAGCAGAGGGCGCT